>WKFP01014319.1:844360-920449 GCA_011057875.1 Pterocles orientalis | reverse complement strand
CCGGGTGACGTCACCCTCAGCTCGGCCGGCGCCATTTTGAAAGTGGAGCGTTTGGGGGGGGGCCGGAGCGAGGCGCGGAGCGGGGGCAGCCCCAGGAGCGGAGCCGGCCGCACCCCCGCCGCCATCCGCCGCCATCCGCCCCCCGCCGCCGCCCGCCGCGCGGCACCGGCGGCTCCGCCGCTCAGCGCCGAGACCGCCCGACCCGCCGCGGCCGCTATCGCGAGCCCAACATGGCAGGTAAGGGGAGGCTGCCCGCGGGGCGCCGGACCCTGCCGCTGCCGGGCGGGGGGCGCAGGTGGGGCTGCGGAGCGGCCTGCGCCGGGGTGCCGCTGCCCGTGCTGCTCCCCCCCAGCCTCCCCGAGCCGCGCTGCCGGCCGCCCCTGCGCTCCCTCCGCCTCGCCTGCGCGTTCCCGGCCCCCTCCCTCCCCGGGAAGCGTGCTGGCTCCCGCCCTCCCCTCCCTCGCTTCCTCCCTTCCGGGGGTCTCGGTGGGCCAGGTGCTGGATTTTGAAGTTTAGGGGGCTTGCAGACAGGGCGGGTCTTTTGCCTTTTTTTTAAATTTTATTTCCACCCTGCAGGCTTTTGGAATGGGTGAGGGAGCGTGCCCGGTGCGTTCGTTTCTCAGGTGGAGTTCGTGCAGGAGTGCTGCTGTGCAGGGAGGGGCTCTGGGGTGCAGACGTGCTTGTGTCCAGAGCACAGTTGCACCCTTCTGTCGGGTGCAGCTTTTAAGCAAACGGGAGTAAAATGGGGCACAGGGTGTAATTAAATAATACAGGTCTGTCTGTGTTTCATTTCTGGTTCCTTCCTGTGCTTGCTCCCCATTTTGCATCCTCAAGTCCCTTGGTAGGCTGGAAGCGTGTGTGCATGAGGTATCTCTTCCTTCTTACGTTTCGTTGCGATTTCTTAATTTGGAAATACATTCATCCTCCTCCTCTGCAACTGAATTGTCTTTCCAGCGCTTTGCATTTGGAGGAGGAAGCGTGAGAGGCTGTGTGAGGTTTGTGCTTTGCTTTTTTCCCCCTACACAGCACGCCCATGCTCCACCCTCCTCTTTTTGTTTTCGTTGGGGTGGGGAAAAAAGTCCCAACTTGGTTCAAGTAAATTGTATGAAGAACAAAATTTTAGCCTTAAGTAGAGAGAGCAGTGATTTTTCTTTATTTTTTTTTTTAACAAGCTGTCCCCTTTAAATGCTGCCATGGTGCCAGCTGCTAAATGACAAATGAAGAGGTTGGAGAGAGGAAAGAAAATGGGTTGTACAGGTTTTGGGGAATGGTGGAGGGGTGTGCGTGGCAAAGCTTTCCAAGGGTTCTGCAAAAAGCATTTTGACATCTCTCGCATAGATGGATGCCTGCACTTGCCTTCACTTCATCAGGCTGTGTAGCTGGCATGTCTGTAATCCTTCAGAAAAGAAATCCAGGCAAGATAAAAATGCAAACCGGACTCGGATTGTATATTAACATTCTGAGACACTTGGTCTTTTTTGGCAAGATTATTTTGGGGATTATTTTCATGTCTTTGATTTTTTTCCCCCCCTTAACTTAGAGTAGAAGAGGAAAGAAGCCCCTCCTGTATTCTTCGTTATTCCAGAAGGGATAGCAGACCCCTGGATTAACGTGTAAATGCCATCTGTTGCTCAGCCTGTTTGAGTTGTGTTGAGGAAAAGTTCCATTTTGACAGTGGCTTCCAAAAAAAAAAAAAAAAAAGGCAAGCCCATTTCAGTCTCTTCCTGTATGGCCTCAGCCCTGCAGTGATTTGCTCAGAATGCAATGCAAAAGAAATGGGTGGTGATTTTTGTGTGTGTTTTGGTGGCAGGTTTCAAATGAATCACTGCCTTCCTCCGAGGCAGTAATGTTCCTGAAGTTTTCTCTTCGATCCGTTTTCTATGGTAGTAGAACTTGTTAACATCAGATTGCTTGTTTGCTTTTCTGCTCGGATTTGCTGCTTTTTTTTTTTAAGGCTGATAACTGCTTTCGTTACTTCTGTGAAGAGACTCTAAAATTGTGGTAAAACTTTTTTTCTTTAGCCTTTAGTAGGTAGGTTCAGTTCAATGTTTTTGTAAAAGAAAGAAATGAATAGCCTGCTGGGTTTACATCGAATGAAAGATCGAGATTTTCGGAAAGCATCCAGCTTTTTCTGACCGTTACTGGTGGAGCTGTTTGTGTGTGTTTGCAGAGGGTTTGGGCTTCTGAAGTAGGAAGAAGCTTCGTGTGAAATAAGTTGTTCGTGCACTCATGTGAAATGCGCCGTTGGAGTTAGCACCAGGAATGTTCTCTAGTCCGGCGAGCTCTTGGCGATAGAGGCTTTTGTCCCTGTTCCTGCTTACGCTGTTTTTTGACAAATGTTGCATTGAAGGCTGGGAAAGCACCACTGACACAAACAATATCTGTGCAGGAAAAGGTGGGGAGGGGCAGTTGGTGATTGTGCCACAGCACTGCTGAGGAAGTGGGCGTGTGCAGGGTGGCTGGAGTTTTCGGTTGGTAACTGTTGTGTGCTCTTTGTCTTGCTGTGGGGGGGTCTCATTTTTTTTTTTTTGATTGTTTTTTAGGAGCTGGAGGAGGAAATGACATTCAGTGGTGTTTTTCTCAGGTGAAAGGCGCTGTAGATGATGATGTAGCTGAAGGTAAGAGCAATTTTTTTTTTACTGGATGTTTTCTGACTTTTAGCTACCCCTCAGGTGGGGAGATGTGGATCCAGTCGTACTGAAATATCTCAGTGTTGCTGCGTGCAGCGTGAGCAAAACAAACAGACATTTAATGTGCCTTCAGATACCTGGATTCTGGGTTAAACTATGGGTTGAGAGTACTGTTCAGCACACTTTTAACAAGTGCTGAATTCAGACTTCTTAACTATTTTGCTGGAATTGTTTTCCAAAATTGTTGAGATTTTCCTGTCACTCAGCTTGTGATTTGTGTTTTTTCCTAATCTGCAAAGTGGGGAATGTGATACTTGCATTCCACAGGGAGGTGTTGGGAGAATTAATTAATGTTTGTACTCTTTGAAGATCTAAGTACTAGATAAAGATCGAGTAATTTTCCCAATCTTTCCAGCTTCTGTTAGCCAGAAGAGGAAGAAATCAGAATATTGGTGCATGCTCTCTTACTGACTGAAGAGGGGTTTTGTGTTTGAAATAATACAGGAAATTGCCTGGAACTTTTCTAAGCTGGCAGTGACAAATGTCATCTTACAGTAAGATGGCTGCCTCTGATTGTGACTGCAAAAAAATGTGCCTGTTGTTTTCCTTTACTTGGATTGGGGATTGTTAGAGGGATCGTACTTTGTGCTGCTCGATCGCTGTGCTAAAGAGCAGAATTTCTTCTGAGATCTTTTTGAGGGAAGTCCCATTGACTTCTGAATTTCTTTGGCTGTAAAGCCCTGTTTGCACAACACAGCCTGTAAGATCATGAGTTAAAATTTTTCTTTTGCAAGCAGTTGGCCTTGTCACTTATGTAATTCCTAGGGCTTTTTTATTTTTTCACATATCTTGGGTGCTCTGACTTACAAGTGAGATTCATGTAGTGTTTTGAAAACTGGTAACTACTGTTTCCATTATTTTCTCATTTGATGTGTGGTTCAAATTAACTTCCAAAGGCCAAAAAATTAGTATAAACATAAGTGACTTGTTTTTATTTGTTAGCTGCAGCATGTGGCAAATTATGCACTTTCAAAGACTGGTGTCATTTACAAGCTGGAATGTGGCTTTTGGACCCAAGGAAGCTGTGACAATTTTTTTAAAGTTTAATTTTAAATTATTTCCAAAGTATATTTTAAAGATTGAACTCAAACCTACTGTTAAATGTAGTGTAATTTTTTCCCCAGCAGACTTTAAATTCTGTAACCTCTATTTTAGTTCGATATCTAAGTAAATCTGTAATTAAGGACAAATATTGAAGAAGTTGTGCTTGTGTGGCAGGTGCTTGCAAATAATTCTTCATTAAAACAGACATGTTGACATGCATGTAATAGTAATGAACTCTCTGTATGTATGGTAAAGTGGCTTTTGCAGGGATCTGGAAATGCAGAAGCCAGGAAATAGTCCGTCCTTGACTTCCTTGACTGTTCTGAGTATTGTACTAAATGTTGCGAAAGATGACTTGCCAGCCTGATGCTTCCTGACAGGTTAGCAGCTGCACTGTGCTGCTGGAGTCACGGTGGGTGGAGTTCAGGGAAGCCTTCGCTGTAAGTGAATTAACTAGCTTCAGTTTCAGCAAGCCAGGCAGGACGGTTTCCAGAAAATTGTAAGAGTGTGCATTTTTGATTTTATGGAAGATGCAGCCTTCTGATTTTGTGACCTAAAGGGCTAGAGAAGTTTTGTTTCATCATCAGCTATAGCTGATTTAGGGTGAGTCTCAAGGTGCAAACCCGAGAGTCTTGATATATTGCAAGAATTCCTGAAATTTAAATGCCTGAATCCTGGAGGGAGGTCCCAAGGTTGGTGTTATACTTGGTTGTAATGAATCTGAGCTGAAATTCTCCCCTCTTCCTGTGTGTTTGACTCCCACAGTTCATGCTGGAAAGTGTTGAAAGCCAGATGTCTAATCCAAGTGCAAGTTTAGCCTCCATGCGATCCTTCGAGTTCTTATGATGCTTTGTAATGTCTCCAGCGACATTGTTGGAAGGGTTAATGTTGTATCGAGGTGGTTGTGTTTTTCCTTTTGTGAGCTGTATTTCTGGCTTTAAGGTTCACTTCAATGAAATGGAGCCTTGTGTGGTTCTTGCAAAAATCGTAACAGCAGCTTTGCACGCTTCTGGTCCTCCTTCAGAATACCCAAGGACATGTTCGCAGTGGCTCTGAGTGTAGTCTGAGGAACTTCTTCCCCTCTTTGCCTTTGTCTGCTTTCTTCTGGCAGGCACCACAGTGAAAGCTAAAGAAAATCTTGCTGTCGGAAGCTTAAGTGATTGTTTAACCGCTGTGGTCTGCAAGCCAACAAGTATGGGCTGTAATCACGTCTGCGGGGACAGTACCAGTGTGTGTACGGTACTACCTGGGGTGTGGATGTTGGGTTTCTGAACGGCTGTAGAGCTTGAATTTTGTAAACTAGCTTTTGTTGTGGAATGCTGAAACTTCACTAAAAACAAAGTGAAGGAAAGAAATCTGAAAAAAATGGGAGGTTTCACTTTCTGTTCTCTTCCTGTTCATAATACGATGTTGCAATGCTTACATTGGGAAGCTGGCTTGAACTGAACTAGTAGAAGTGTTAACTGGGAAAACTACATCCATTTAACTGCACTGATAGCAGAGTGCAAACCAGTTCTCTCTCTGCAGTGTTCCCTATAGAACAGGCCAGTGGACAATAGTGGTTTTAATACAGTGATGGTTGCAGCAACTTTAAAAAGCTTGCTGTGCTGGTACGTAGCTTCCAGGATATCTGAGGTCAGATCTGACCTTGTAACCTTCCCATAATTCTTCAGATGCTCAGGCTGGAATGGCTGTCTATTGCAAAGTCAATATGTGGTGGCTTTGATGGCTGAAACATGAACTCTGATACACACAGTTTTTAATTTTCTGGTGTTCTAAGCACTGTGTGATAGATGGATGTGAGAATGTTTCTTTGAGAGCTAATGGGGGTGGAAGGGAAGGAAGGGGGAAAGCCGGTACTAAGGCTTGAGGAAAGGAGAGAGCAGTGAGTTTCTATCTGTGTCGTTCTGCTGTGGCAAAGCTTTTCTGACTTGAGTATGGATGTGTGAGGAGCAGAGAACCAGCCTCTCCTGGTATGTGTGGAATTTATCCTTGGTTGGAGGCTGTGGCCTGGCCCGACTGGATCACAAAGTTAAGCACAGAAAGTTGATTGTCAGCTTCATTAGAATTGGGGTCCTTAATTGTAACTGATGGCAGAGAACAGAGTCATTGTCCTTGATAAGCTCAATGATGAGGTTACCAAAAGCATCTGTAATGCTGGGATTTTTTCCTTCTTTTGTGCCATCACTGTTTCGGTGCAAGTAAGACTTAACTGTCCAGAAGTACTTGGAGAGCAGACATTACTGTGTTTTCTTAGTGGAAGTTTCCTTGATGGGAATGGTTATAGAAAAAGATTACAAGATTTCTGGAGCAGTTTCATTGTTTTGGGACCTGTTTTTACTCTCATGTTGTTACGTTCTCCAAGACGTGGCATAATGGCAACTCCAGTTGGAAACAACTAAGAATTGAGAGTTCAAACTGTCTCTGAAAACTAGACGCTTGCTTAATGGAATTGGTTTGTACTTCAGAACAAATTAAGTCGAATTTGTTTAATTACTTGGCAGAAGGAAAAAAGTCAAGCTGCTGTATCTAAATGTTCTTTCAAGTGTAATCCAAAGATATGTGAAAGTCAGATAGTCTGGGTCCAAGGCTGGGAGCCAGGAACTTAAGTCCTCAGCTTTAACCCTGAGTGATTACAGCTCATCTTTGACAGGTTGTTTAACTGTTTCATGCCTGAATTGTCTCTGAAGGAGGGATGGGAATATCTGCCATGGTGCTGATTACTGACTTAATTTAAAACTCTGATGCTTAACTATTCTGTGCTGCTTTGTTAATGATCTATGAAGTGTTTCGTGTTTTCTCTTTTATACCCAAAACATTGCTGCAGTCTGTTTCAGCTTGTGCAGATGACCAACAGATGAAGTGTCTTACATTTCTGTCCCTAGCCAGCTCATGTGTGTGGTCAGAGATATAAACAAGATTTGACTTTTCTCTTGTTCAGGACTGCTTTTTGTATTCTAGGTATGTTATTATTTTTCAAGTGTAGTTTCATGTTTATTTTTGGCAGACTTCAAAATTGCAGAGCAGCTCTGGGAACTGTTGTTGTTCAGTAATGGTAGTTTGTCTTCAATGTACAAAAATAGTTATCTCAGAGTAAGGAAAATTGGAGCCAGGAATGAGGACTGCTGTAAAAAGCAGTTTACCACCATCTGGAGTTCACTATCTTCTCTTGCCTTACCAGAAAGCTTTCTGTCAAGTAACATGTATCTGAAATAGTGGGTTAGAGCTGCTGAGCCTCCTTCCAGAAGGTTGGCTGGATCTGTCCCACCAGACTGTTATTCCTGTGGCACATCTGGTTCCGTAGGCTGACCAACAGCTGACTAATAGGGGCCCATCCCTGGTCAATGGCAGGGTGTTGCTGGGATCAGCTGGGATCTACTGGGCTGTGTTTGTGGGCAGGAGTCATGGCAGAGGAACAGTGGCATTGTTATAGGAGTCACTGGTGGGCTTTTTTAATGGGGATGGATGGAATAGGAAGGGAGGAAAAAGTCTCAGAGAAAAGTAGCAAAGGTGTGAGAGATTGCGGTGATAGTGCTGAAGGAAGATTGGGGTGTAGTTGTGGGAGGGACCTTAAGTTGGAGGGCTGTGGTTATGTTCTGTACGTTCACAAGGTAACGTCAGTTAGAAGGAGCAAGGACTAGTAATAGGTTTGTTTTTAAAGGGTAGTTCAGCATAGGCTGTAGCTAAATAAAAAGACCCAGGGTTATAGTCCTGTTCTGTATTCCTAAGTCTGCTTCTGTGTTTTAGCTCTTTTATCTTCAGCTGTTTGTAGAATGACTGTCTGTATCTAGAGAGAGAAATAGGCTACTGTGCTCTAGGAACTGCTGGTCTAGATTGACTAAAGTGTGCATTTAAAATGTGAAATCCCCCAAAACAAAGAGCATTTAGCAGATGGCAAAATAGTCAGTGGCTGTTCAGCTCCCTGGAAGTTACTCAGTTCTCTCTCTCGATGGGTTTGGTAGCTAGGGCACTTCATCTTGTCAGTCACACTGACCAGTAGTGTTCTCTTCTGTGATGCTTTGCTGTTCTTTGAATCTTTTTTGCTTAAATTAGGAATTAGTTGGTAAAAGGAGTGGGCTTTCTGTGCCATAAATATGGCAGCTAGTGATCAAGCCATCACACTGCAGCAGTACAGCTGAATGCGGAGTGGCTCTCGGTGGCAGTCTTGGTGGATTACAGCTTCTGATCAGCTTTGTGGAACTTCATGGCTTTTAATTTTAAAGGTGCTACCTAAGTGGTTCTGGTTTGGATATTTCTACCTGCTCTGGGAGAACTCAAATGAAGAATAAAACTCTAGTGGGTGCAGTGCTGAAGTAGGAGTTAAGAGCTGAGTGCTCCTAGCTGTAGTCTGCCTTTTTTTCCTCCCCCCTTTCTTTTTTCTGTTCTTTTCTGACTTGCCTATTTAGGCCATGGCTACATGTTTGGCAGCATTTCTGCCTGAAGAGGCACTCCTTCCCACTTCGCTGGCACAAGTGTTCATGTAACTGCACAATGAACTTGTTTGGGAAGCTGATCCAGCTGAAAAATACTTTAAAATGTTGTTTTGACTGGATTATTTTTCAGCTGAATTGAACCCTGATCTAGTTCTGAGTGCTCTGTGTGTGCCTGCGCCAGCGTGGTGAAGTGGCTCAAAGGAACAGGAGGAACTCTGGAAGAGAAGAGGGTTGGTCTCTTCCTTCAGTGTCCACACTAGTCGTATGTGGAAATGACATTTGTTTAGCATTGTTACCAGCTCTGCTAGTGAAAAGAGCTGTGTTAATAGCAGTACAGTTTAGTTTCTTGGAAGTTACTGTAGAAAAGAATACCACTTAACTGGGAGATGGATTACTTACTGATGGCTTTACTGTAAAGCACTTTAAAAAGATAATCTGAGAAATGATAATCTTCTCTCCTTGTGTTTTATCACTCTTAATATGATTTGAAGAATTGATCCCTTGTTTGGGATTTTGTGTTCACTGAAACTAGTGTGTTGTCTCTCATTTAGATGCTGTAGAATTAGGCCTTCTTTGTTTAAGGTGCTAAGCGTGCATACAATTAAATTTGGTACATACTGTACCTCCTGTAGTAAAAACATCAATTACTGATGGTACCAAATTAAGGCTACCAGTTGTTCTTTACTCTTTAGGAAACAGTGTGCTCCCAAAGCAATTTCACTACTGTAAGATGCTTTTATAACTGCCTTAAGGGTATTTTCCAGACCTTCTTTTGTATTTTCAGTGCACTATAATAAGCAGTATGATAACTGTCTACAATTTTTTTAACATGGAGCAAAAAGTTTTGCAGAATAAGTGGTGTTCAGTAATTATGTGAAACTTGAGTTCTACCCTTCATAAAAAGATGATCAGAATGAATGAAGAGTCCTGACATAGGTATATGAATACAGAGAATGGTTACTGTGTTTCTAAGAAAATAAAAGGAGAGAAATGCAGGAAGTGTGACACTTGATCCAAACCGCTTTAGAATAATCTCTTTCAAGAAGCAGCGGTAGGTCTTATAATCAAAATAACTACATCTGGATGGTTTTCTAGATTTTAAACTTGAGTGGAAGCTTTGTTATACCGCTTTATTGCTCAGCTATGCTCTCAAAGCATGCACTAGCTAAATGCTGCTTTTGTAGGGTTAGTGTGCTAGTAAGCTGGAAATAGAAAGGACGTTGTCGTTCTTTTATGCTGTTACGTGAGCCTTCGTGAAAAAAGAGGGAAGCCTAGGAAGGTGTCTTGTCTTAAGAGGAAAAGCATTGATAGTTTGTGTGCGTGCACTTGTTAGTGATTTTATATGGCAGGCTTCCTTTATTGAATGTGTTGCTCATTTCTGGCTCCCCAAGCAGGACTTCTTTAGGACATTGTTCTGGGGAGCAGGTGGTGTTGCATGATGGTGGTCTTGCCTTGTTCCTTCTAAGACTGGGAGGTTTTGGGTTGTTATATTTGCCTTTAAAATGAAGGTGCTGGCTAAGGAGACATGAGGTAGGGTGTTGCTGCTGTGAGTTGATAATATTACTGCAAATAATAAAAAAAAAATTTGAGGCCTCTGTGTATCACTGTAATTCTGTTACAGAAACAGAAGTGTCCGCAAGCTTTTTTTCTTCTAACTTATCATGCTTTTGTTAAGCACTGGAGGAGAAATTATTAATTTGGTCAGCCATTCTGTATAAAAATGTATTTTCCTCTTGGCGATCCACAAGTGATAGCACCATTAAGAAAACCAGCATATTTAGGTCACATGTTAAACCCCTTAGGCAGTTACGCTTGCATCTAATTTTGGAAGAAAATTTTAGGGTCAAGAAGAGAGGGTTTAAAAGAGTTGTATTGTAAGAAAGATTCATTTCCCAGGTACATAGAATGTGTTTTGTGTGGAAATGTTTCTCTTTGCATTTTCAATTGGAGTTCTGAAATTAATGCTCTGGGAACAGTGTGATCTCCAAACACACATAGTTGGTACTCTATATTTTTGAGAAATTGAGAAAAGATAATTGCATATATTCAGGAACAGTTAAGGTAATTGAGACTTCAGACTACAGCTGCTTATTTAAAATTTGGAATAATTTCTAGGATATTCTTGTCTGCTAAATGCTAGTAGCTGTATTTTCCTTTTTCCCTGATGAACATAAAAAGTATTCTAGGGACCATTCTTCGACCCTTCAAAGTAATGATTTCAGCTGGCCTTTCTTCTGTTAGTAGAACGTCAGAGGGTGATTCGCAGGAATTATGACCTGTGTGTGTTTGTGTATAGTGCTTATAAGTGTAGTCTGAGGGACTTATTTTTTTCACATAACTTAAAATTTTAAAGTAAATTGGTCCAGCAGACAAGAACTACGTACTGAAATAAATCTTTAGCTTTAACTCTCATGAGTATATAGTGATTCTCCAAGACATTTGTTTGAGAGTTCCTGGATTTTTTTCCAATGGAATTACAGAACAAAAGCCTAACTTCTCAGGTACTGTTCTTGGTGTGTTATGTAAGGATTAATTTGTAGGAATGCTGGAGATAATTAAAAATAAGTCTTGGTTTTTCTTTTAGTAATTACCCTGTTCAGCTAGTTCTGGAGTGAAGTGTGGCCTTGGTATGGAAAGAGGAATTAGAATTCAAATTGCATCCCGACTTGCCTGTAGGTTGGTTCATTGTCGCTTCAAGTAGCTGCTGCTTCTGAAAGGGTTGGTTCTTCCTTCTACCTTTACCAGTTACTGCTTTGAGCTTGCACACATGTTCCCTTAGCTGCAAAGCGATTACTTTGGGAAACTGACCTGAATGAAAATGACATGCCTTGGATTATTTGCTATCAAGTTAATTTTATCCTGAGTTAGCTTCCACAAGCTGATTTATTTTTGTTTTCAGGAAATACCTAGGATCTCTCATTTTACCCCAGACCCTTTTGGAGGTGACAACCTCCTCTTGAAAGTGGTGGGGACTGGTAACACACCAGTTCTCTTACTGGAGCAGAACACGTGCGGTGCCTAAACCAGCAATTTTGTCTCCAACAATGTTGAGATGCCTCAGAGGAAGGTGCAGTAGGAAGACAGAGAGCATTTAAAACAAAACAAAAAAATGCCAATCCACTGCGAGATTCTGCACACCAGGTTGCTGGCTTCGTGGAGCTTGTGGATTCTTTTACTTTATTTGACCTGAACAATCTCATACCAAACGGAGGAACAACAGACATCTACTTGTTACTACAGCATTCTCATCTTTCTACTGTTCCTGAAAATCAGGGAGGTATGTTCTAAATTGCCATCTACAACTGTGCCACTGGGTCATCTCTGCTCTGTTGCTCAGTGTTCCTGCACAAAGGTTATTAAGTGTGTATGTTAGAAAAAATGACATGACTGAGTGACTGCATCCTGTGTAGGATCACTTCTGGCTTCATCTTCCTTTCTGGTTGCAGTAATTTTGAAGATGTTGTCAAGACCATGTACACAGCCCTCTTTGGTCTTGTAAGCTGATTTAGGTGTATGTTGAAATGCTTTTTCCAAAAGTTTTACAATTATGTAACATTCAACTGGAAGTTGTTTGGCACCTTCCAATTCCTGTTCTCTCTAACCAGTGTCTTTTGACTGAGGCTCAAGTTTCTTACAGAGCTGTTATTACTCTCTTACCAAGTTTAAAGTTGAGATTTAAATTCAGTGGGGGGGGGGGAGGAAGGGAAGGATTGAAAAGGAGGAAGACTAGAAATTGAAATAATTGAAAGTAATCATCTGGAGTTATTTAATCTTGGAAGGTCACTAAGTCATTTTGACCCCTTCATGCTTTGTTTTCCGTATGTGTAAGACTAGTGTGCCTGTTCCCCAAAATAAAGTTCCAGAACTTTTACAAGTTATTGCAAGGTACTTGGAGATCCTTGCAGGACAGCAATACTCTGTTTCGTTTTCTGCTGTTACATAGCTATTACAAAATCCAAAGAAAAGCTCCTAATCTATAGATAGAGAAGGTGAGAGATGTAAAACAATCAACTTAAAAATAAAGATCAGTATCTTGCTCAGATTAGTAGACTATATATATATGTCTATTTTAAAATGTGTTATAAGTGCCTGCCTTATAGAGCTGTCAAGATTTGTAGTTTCCATTTTGCATCATTTAGAGAAGTGAGTGTTAAGAATCTTTGAAAGTCCAGGCCAGAAACTAGTATTGGCCTCTTGTTTAATAAAAAGTTTTTTTAAGAAGCTGAGGCATGTATGCTTGGGCCAGAATAGAAACACAGGAAAATACCTGCCAAGTGGGGAAAAATAAAAAGAAGAGGCAACTGGTGAAGGGAACACTATTTTTCCAGGTTCAAGGGCCACTAAGAAATGCTTTGAGTATTAAAATGAACTGATAAGAGTGAACGCCCATAGTGAGTGAAGTAATCAGAAATTTTTATTCCATGGTCACTTAATAGTCAGAACTGTGTATTCATCTCTACTGGAAACTTCAGTCATACTTATGACCTTCACAGGCGCTGTGCTCTCCGACAAGCTGCCTGAAATTCATCTAGTGAGTGTGCTTCCCTCCCTCCTTCTCTCCCTCCCTTCCACTATGGTAGGTAAGAGTTATTTTTGCTTTCATTTTCCTTCCTGAGAAGGAGGCACTTTACATGTTGTCTGAGGTACAATGGTCTCTTGCATTTTACACATCAAGATTACAAGACATAGAAATGTTTGGCCTTAGCTTTTGTGCCTGACATAAAAGCTTTGGTCAGAGAATGTATGGGAAGAGTCTGAAATCTGAAACAGCATGGTAGTTTGTAGGAGTTAGGTTTTTTACATCTACAACAGGAATGCACACTAAGTCACAGAATTCTAGTAGCTGGTTTTGAAAGGCATTGCCAAACTATGATATTTTTCTGAAATAACTGCTACTAATTTTTAACTTGGAGCGTATGTTTTGGAATGGCTTCAGCAAAAAGAGAAAATAAAGATGTTCCAGTGCTCTTAGTCTGTAGCATTCTCAGTGACAAGAAAAGCATTGCCTAAAGGCTTCTGTTGTGTGCATGCAAAACAATAGCACAGTATGTTATTTCCAAATAGATTGTTATTTGCAAACAGAAAACTAACCACTGGCTTTTCTGTGCTCTGCAGCCTATTGAAATTCTGGCTGTGATTCCAGCAGAGATTTTTCCATAAATAGCTCTGTACTACTTTGGAACACAAACAAGCCCCTGAAAAGATCTGAAGTAGGGTCTTCGGAGGGGACTGTTTACCCTGTGTTGTTAGTGTGTGCTTCCGTGTAGATACTATGGTGGATGTCAGGAATGTTTCTATAGGTTGAGGTGAGGGGCCTGTCATAGGAATTGAGAAGTAAATAGTTACTGATTCAAATTAATTCCAATAACTCATAAATCACCTGGCTTGAACACTGGGGAAAAAAGGGGTAACAAAAATGAAAAAATGTAAGCAGAAGCAGGTATGTTTTCTGATTAGTATTGAAGTTTGGTTTTTTTTTTTATAGAAGCCATTAGGTAATGACTTTATGCATTAAGTAAATGGTTCAAGTAAGTAAATCTTGAAAAAGGGATGATTTATTATTTCAATGAACAGACATCTGCATTAAAGCATCCTTTAAAAATTTTTACTGATTGGATGTTTGGTTATGTGAATTAATACACAGTGACTTTGTAGTGCAGGTTTTTCAGTGCTGTGCAGGTGATCATCCTCTTGAGTAATACAGGGGCAACTTCCATGTAGGTATCTTCAGCTATATTTGGTGTAAGCTATCTTCAGTAAGGTAATTTGTAGTCTTGAGGAGAAGCTTTTAAACATTCTGTGAATTAGAAGAGGTGAGTAGATACTTCTGTGATATGCCTAGTTCACAAGGCTGATTTTCTGCCAGTCCTGTTGCCACTGGATATTTTTTAATAAAGCAGAAATACCCTTTCAGAGGGATTCGAAGAGCATGAAAATAACTTCGACATTTGTGAAATCCATGCTCTGAGTGGCAGACTCTTCAGTGTCCTTCTCAGCCCTGGTTATCAAGCGCACGCATTTATCAGCTGTCACAGCAGAACAAGGATGGAATCACAGAGAATGGGGCTGACAGGACCTTGGGAGCTTGTTAGGATGTTCCTTAAATGCAAGTCTTTCAGCTGTACCTATTATTCCTGTTAGATGTTCATTAAAAAACCTTCATCTGTGGAGATTCTACAGTCTCAGAAGTGTGTATTTGAGAGCTTAGCTACCCATAGCCTTGAATGACTTCTTTCATAATGTATAAAATCGCCTTTGAAGGAGCACCTAAAATTTCTGTGTGGGGATTGCACACTGGTCTTGACTGGAGATCAGCCCTGATACCCATACAAGGCAGTGGCTTCGTGCTGTTATCTGGATGTAACGTAGTGGGAAGAACAGCTTAAGTGTTGACACTTTTTCTTTTTTAAGGCCTAGATGGTATTTCTGAGCTGCTTGTTTTTTTTTTCCAATAACATTTTTCATTCCTCTTAGGCATATTGAGAACAGTTCCCTAAGAAAATGGAAGTATAAATAAAACAGGCGACATAGCAAAGCACTATTGCTACTAAGGGGTAGTTAGCGTGGTTTTGGAAAATAAATACATTGCTAACACAGTGAGAAGAAAAGAGCTTGAATAAAACTTAGTCCAATTCCCTTAATGCATTTTGGGGAACCCTCGTACTATGTGTAGCTTGCATTTTTCATAGCATGTCTTCTTAGAGTTGTGAAGCGCTTCTGTAAGCAGCATGTATAAATCATGAAGGAGCCTGGTGAGTACATAGTGCTGTGACTTAGCTCTGAGAATAACAGGTTTTCCAGAGGCTTGAGATGGTGTTGTGGGCTCCTGAGTCTTCACTCTGCATATGGTTAATAGGATGTCCTTTGCCTGCAGATGATCATGTTTTCAGAGAGGTCAGAAACGGCAGTACTGTTCTCTGAACAGGGGCTGTTTAATTTCTCTGTTCCAGCATAAAGTTTATTCCGGAAGAATCAGTAAACCTGATTTTTTTTACCTCAGCAATACTAAAATTGAGATGTTACTTTCTCAGAAATTAGGTATGCAGAAACAGTTTTGCTGTGGCTTTATTAATGACACGTTGTAAAGTGGAGCTCTGCAGGCAGAAAATATTTTGGAACAAGTCATGTACCAGACTACTAAGGCTAGACAAATGCTATATTAGAGGAGAAATAATCAAATCTGTTATTTGTAAGCCTTTTTATTTCAGTTCTCCTATAGTTAAGTAAGTCCCTCAGTTTTGTGAGGGATGATGACAGAAGATTCAGGCACCTAAGGGGATCTTACATGAAGCAATTGTGGGCATGAAGTTAGTTCTTGCTAGAGTTAATTTTGCTCCCCTGTCATTAGATATATATGATCTGTGTGCAATTGTACAAAGGACAAAAATGATGAGTAACTCCCCAACTAAATTCTACACAGTACAAATATAAATTAACCCATCTTTGTGCAGGAAGAGCTCTCATAAATCAGTGAAGGTTTTGCTGGCTGAACAGTGTTTCTGTAATGGAAATACAACTAGTGTGGATTGTATATCGTACTGCTTAGTGCAGTTACTTTGTTTAAAAGAGTCGTGTATGGTTGAAAGGCACCATCCCTGTGATGGTAGATGTTTGAAATGGGAAAACTTAAATGGGAAAAATTTAAACAGGAGGAAGCTCTTTTTCTTTCTTGTGTCATTGAGTCAAGTTATCACTCTGTCTGCAGTAACACTTTCTCTGTAGTATAAACTGTAGCAGCAGAGAACATTGACTCTACCAGTCTCCCCCTTCCAGCAAACCATAGACTTGGTATTCTACTGGGCTTACATTTTACCTGCGATTTCACTTTTTATGGTTCCATGTTAAGCATAACTGATGCATGCTGTAACAAGAGCGGGGCACAAGCATATACCTAAGCCAGGTATGTAAAATGTCAGATGACTTTTTACTTAGTAGATGATGCTTTCAAAATGAGTAAGTTAAGAATTGTAATGCATTTGGGTTTTTAAGCGCAGATGTTGCTTAGGTAGCATATTTTCTCTACTTTGTGTTTCTGTCCTTTTTGTTTATATTTCACAGCAAAAACGTCCTTTTTGATAGTGTTAGCAATTTAATTTAGGGGTGCATAGCCTCTGAAGGTGATATTATCCAGATTGTGGAAACTAGTGTTCACTTTTTTTTTTTCTGTTATAATCCTAACCCTCAGTGAAGAGGAGTTTTCATTGCAGTTGAAAGGGGCTTGATGCAAAATGAGGTGTGACACATCCTCAGCAGGAAGGCTGCTCTTCTTTTCCCTTTTCCCTATCTGAAAATAGATTTGAGCTTCACAGGTTGGAAGCTCTCAGCAGCTGAATTTTGTGATGTTCAGAAGACTGAACCCCTTGTTAGCTTTCACATTGAACAGCTGGCTGGTATTTAAAAATACTGAAGTGTTGGATTTGCTGTTGATTACTTTTTTGTTTAAAAGCAGAACAGTTCTGCTGGTTGGAGGGAGAAGAGCTTGTGGACAGACTTGAGCTTTTGTTTCTTGGATTTGTGTTATTGCAGTGGCTGCAAAGAACACGCTCAAGGAGAAGCTGTGACCTTTAATTGCTTGTTCCTAGTTGTGAATAAATGCTGTAGTTCCACAACCTGTGGGATTATTCACCCGCTTTTCTCAGGTTATTTAAGACGAGTACCAGGAGTGGGTCTGGATTTCTGCCACTTAGTCCTCTTATGTTTATGATATTAATAAACTGGTGTCAAATGTCCTGGGAACGGGTGATGCAGGTTGAAAGACCTTTGTTTCAGCCAACAATAGACTTGAATTAGTGTGAATAGGAAAAGTAAATAGGTACTTCCTGTCATATTTTAAGGAATACTTGAGTTTGGGGAAGCATGTGTATTAAGGGATTTAAACTAAATGCTCATCATTTGCTTTTTGTCCCTAGTAAAATGTTCCTGGTGTATGTATGTGTATGTATTAGTCTTTCTAAATATGCTTGCAGTAGAATCCCATTTGTTTGAGTAGATTCTTTAGGGGAAAAACTCTAAACGTAGGTGAAGAAGATCTAAAGAGGGAGATTGTCTCAGTTGTTGCTTTCCTAACCAGGTTTGTTCCTCCTAATTTAAAACTGAGAGGCCCCTTGCAAAGACTAGAAACTACTTGAATAAAAAATATCTGGGTAGTGTTTCAGACCACCTTGAGGTTCAGTTGCCTTTCACAGGGTATTGTAAATGTCTAGAACAATGCTATTTGTGGTTTCAAGGCAGAGGATGCCTTTAGAGACTCAAGGGAATTCTTGTCAGGTATCAAATAATCCCTTATTATTGAGTTTGAGGTATTTGCAGGCTGATTTAGTTTGTGTTGAGTTGAAAAATGGCTCTGTCTTGAACTGTTAATGTCTCCGTTTTGCAGTAATGTATATATTGAATTATTTGGATAGTGGTAGTCTTCCAGAGTTGGGGGAGGACTATAAGAAGCTTCACACACCCCATCCCACCCAGCGTGGGAAGGGTCACAGGATAGGTCAGCTTAGGTGTACGTCTAAAATGCACGCGCAGAGGTCCTAGCAAATACATAGGTGAGGGCAGCTCCCAGAGAATTTGGAAACTGCACTGACAGGGCTATAACCACTGTTTCGCTCATTCCATAGTGTGTTATGTTTTTTATATTAAGTAATGCTGGAGTTAAGTTAACCTTATGAGTTAAATATGCAGTGCCTACGTGGGGAGAGCCAAGTCAGCAGTGGTTTTTGTGGTGTTTGCATCTGGACTGGTCTGTTTAAATGTATTTAGTTTCCTGCTTCTCTGCATGCGATTAGACTGACTGCTCCTTACTCCGTTCTCCCAGCTAGATGATGTCTAGCTTAGGGGCAGAACAAGGTACTGGGAACTGTTGGTTTGCTGCTTCTTCTGAACTAAAGATGCTGCTGTGGTCAATTCATTCACCTAGTGGAAGAGGGGAATTTGCCTATTGGTTTCCTATGCATGTGTTCTGAGAGGAAGTAATGTCTTGTCTTAGGGTTTAAAAATAGAAAGTAATTAATCGGGGTGATGAGGGTTAATGGTTTCTATTCAGAAACCAAACAGCTTTGCATTTGTTTATATAGAGGGAACATTATTCTATCTGCTCTTGTTACGAGTTTAATATGAGAGGATTTTTTACAGTAATTTTTGAAGCACTTGTTACTAATAACTAATTTGGGGTTAAAAAAACAAAACTTACTTATTTCTCTCATCGGGGGAAGTGATCTCAAGGAGCCAGTTCAAGGTTGTTTTCAGCTAACATATACTACCCCTATAGTTTGTTTTCTTGTGAGCAGAAATAAAACCCCTACACTGAGGTGTAGCTGAGTGGTTACAGTAATTGTGGTACAGGTATTGCTTCACTGGTTCCATGGTGGATCACAGTTTTACATCAATTTACAGTGTTAAGAGTTCTTTCCGAAAGCTCATGCTAATTTTTAATGTGAATGCTTTAATTCCTTTCACAGAGATCAAAATTTAAATGAATTTTATGTCGTGTTAAGTTGTAGGAAGCATGGACCAGTTGGTTCACATTAGTGTGTGACACATCTGTTCTCAGAGTGCTTTGACTTGCTCCTGTTTGTCATCTCTGTTTTTCTCTATGCCACCACAGGTGTTTTGGAGTCGTGTGTACTAGAGACTTTGAATTTCCTACTATAGATGGAGACAGGAAGCCAGTGGTCTGAGGTTTAAATCAACTTCCTTTCTGTTCTAGCAATGCCAAATTCTGACCCTGTTTAGGGAGCTGTTGTAAGCTTGTGGGGACTGTGGATGTATATATGGATTATTTGGAGTATCTTGTGTGTGTATGTTACACATAGAGACGTGTAAATTGGACTGGGAGAGTCTCAACACTTAAATCCATCTTTACCAAACAGGACTAGAATGCTTTCAAAATCAATGGGGAAAATGACAAGTTTGCATTATGATTGCATGTTTTTTATTTTCAGTCTCACAGGGCCTTGAGCACTTGGAATGAAGGTGGATGCTAGAGAGAACACTCTGTAAATCTTTCTCCCTGTGTGTAGATTTTTCAGATTAGCAGAGGCCAACAAAACCAGCTTAATTACTGTCTGCTGCTTGAACTGTGTCTTAGGCTCCTGCATGTTTGTGCTCTAACACTGGTAGGGGCCACCAGCAGTGTGAAGCTAGCTGGCCATCATACAAATTCCACTCCCCACCCTGTTAAGGAGGGGAGCTTTGTGTGCTCTTTGTGTGCAGCAGTGTTGCAGGACTGGTACTTAAGAGAGAACCAGTAACCAGCTGGCTCTTGCAACGCTTCATGGCACAGAAGTGAGAAATTTTGCCACAAGGGTAAACCCTTTCTTTACTTCTGTGTTGCATGTATTTCATCCTGTCTCCATATTTCTGAGGAATTAATATATTTTTAATGCCCTCTCCTAGTAAAGAAGAGATCTATTTAAAGGACTTCTGGAATGACTCTTGAGAAGTAAATGGAACAGTAGGAATGCCTTATCCCAGCTGCCTTTGGTTTTGTTGCCTAGTCACTTCTGAGAGACGGAATGAATGCAGAGAATCACTCTTGAAAGTGAATGAAGAAAAGGGAAATGAAGTCAATAGTAAAACCGGTCATGGTAACTTTAAAGTATACAATCCTTGTGTTCCCTTCCCCCTCTCTACATACATAAATTAGGGATGAGGCTGGAATGCAGAGGGTGTTTTCTTTTATACCATCAGTATTAAATAATACCGTTTTGCTCTCTGTTTCTTTCCCCTGTGTGTATAGTTGTGGTATCCTGTGTTGGGAGCTCTCTTCTCTGCAAACACACATGTATAGTGACTCTTTCTTCATCTTATTTAAACAACCTTCCTGGTCATTTTGAGATTAACGCTTTACTATCTAGCTGCAGAGACTTAATACATAATGGATTTTAATAATAATCCTAAAAGTTAGTTTCTTGTTGTTTTCTGTTTCAGTTTCTGAAATATCCCTGGAATGATCAATTGATGTTTAGTTTAATCAGAACACTTTTTTCTATACTTCAGGCCTGCAAACTGAGGGAGTGGGCACCACATTTGGTCAGTGACTTGTCTCTGTACTCCTTAGGCCAGAATTACCAACCTGTAGGTATTCTGCTCTACATTATGGATGAAATTTGTTCAAGTGGCTTCTTTGGAAAATTCCAGAAATGGTATTTTGAGCCACTGGGAAGGTGTATAAACAATGAAGAAGCACCAAAATGCTTTTAAAATACTACAATTCTTTGTTCAGTCCTTGGAAACATCAGGAGATTGCTCCACTTGTATAAACATACTGATTTACTTGCTCTCCGTTTAGGCAGCAGATCAACGTGATTCCAAAAACTTGCACAGAAACCTTTTAGGTCTGGTGAAATAAAGACTCTCTTTGTTCACAGCCATGATTGACTTGCTGCTGTAGAGTAGGTGACATGTTTTGCCTACCAAGCATGTTTTATAAGCAGAGTTTATATAAAGTTCATCGTACATTAAAATAGATAGCCTCTTCTGTACTAATAAAATACCTTTTATTCTATTATTGGAAACAAATTTAATACAGAATTGCTTTTCAGGTTCACAGTGGACCTTCTGGAACTCAGTGATTGGATTACAGTATTTTTTTGCTTGTTTGGATTGATAAAGGTGTTTCATTGCCTTATTCTGTGGACTTGTCGACAGTGCTAGAACTTCAGCACAACCCTTTCTCTAATGTTTCAGAAAACGTGCTTGTGATAATGCAGGTGTGGTTATTCTTCAGCATTCACTGAGAAGTGTGGAAGGCCCCCAAAGTGTGAAAATGGTGTTTAATATCCATCACTGACTACTTCTTGTTTCAAAGATAGTTTCCTTTAAAGGGGGGGAAAAGGCATTTGAGATGGGTCTGATTCCTTTATTAATCTATTTTTGAACAGCATAATGTGCCCATTTTCATCTGAACTGGTCATCTTTCAAAAGGGCACTGGCCCAGGGACTCAGTTTTTCAAACAATCTGAGTCCTGCCTGATGTGACAGGTGAATTACACAAAATAGCAAAAGTTGGTGCCATAAATTGTGATTGTTATTATAGAAGCCCACTAGGAAACAAGTTAGGTTTGTGCTGAGTGGCTGTTCTCTTGCAAAAGTGATTAATCAGCAGCAATGTGTGTCTGCCACTGGTTACGAATTGCTTGGGAGGTTCTGGTATGCCTCTTTCACATGGTGAACTGTGAACGTGTTACTTGAAGCATTATCACAAAAGGTCTTTCCCCCTCATGCCGTTCTCTGTCAAAGCTAGGCACCTTATTTTGATTCTTTAGGTTCTTCAGGTTCCTGTCTCCATGTCTACCATGGGAAAAGCTAGTCTGACTTGAATCCAGTGAAGATAAGCGTCCAGGCCTTGCGGTGGTTTTGTTTTCTATTGAAGCACTTAACTTGAAGATGTATTGTTGAAGCAACACATAAAAAGCTTAGAGCAGGTTGTAAAAAATAAAGATCATGTACAGAAGAAAAAAGCAGCCTTGGCAGCTGTTGCATGAAAATAGATTGTAGCTGCTGTGTCTTGGAGAACTGTCAGGAGGATTTGAGGACTCCGGGAAAGCAGACTCTGCCTTGTTGGCTTGTGCTGGTAGGTCAGGGACCGGAAGCCTCTTCACAGTTTGGGATTTTTAAGATCACTGGCTTGGTTTGGCTGTAGTGTGTTTTGTATCTTTCAGGTAAGGATACAAGCGTACAGTAGTTCTGCATTTGATTCATAGCATTTAACTCAACCTGCTGCAAAACATTGTCACTAGGTGATTGATGTACTTGAGCAACAACAGTAAACGGATCTCAGGTTGTGTAGTTGTGTTTTTTTTTTCCTGTTTGCTTTCAGATTTCTGAAAACAATTATTTGTAAGTATTTAGTAGTCTCAGAAGTGTTTCTACAGCATTTTACATTAAACCATAAATGTCTGTGAAGGGGTATTTAAGTAGAACTAAAGGACAGCTGTACACATCTGTGCAAAGTAGTACCCCCTGAGCTGTCTATCCCAAGTTATGCAAGAGGGAAAAACTTAGTACAGGTCTTGCAGGTACACTACAGGAATGTAGATAGACATTTCTGTCCTGATTTTTGCTTTTGTCAGAATGATGTCTTCATCTTGTGTGGTTGTTGCCCTGTAGTGTTTTAAAATCTCAGCACTTGCAATGTCACACTTCATCTTGGTGTCAAAGATGTTTCAGGGTGCTTGGGGGGAGGAGAGAGGCAAATCTGATTGCTCAAGTCATGGGTAACTTTGTGGAAGTCTGAACAGATAACACTATCTAACTGCGTGCTGTGAGGGGTATGGTTATCAGATAAGGTTTTGGTGGTTATTTGTCTCTGATACTGCGCTTGAAGAGGAGGGCATTGAAATGAGTGCAGCTGTAAACAACAGAATGCATCATATTTCCAAAAGCCATTGGTGGTGTTGACAATAGAGCATTATACATCTGCTTCTCGCTCAGATATTCCTCCCTAGTGCTCTTTGCATATAGAAGGGATCATTTACAAGCTTCTGGACAGGGAGAGCAGCTCTCTGTGTTTGCAAGACTCCCACCTAGAGACTGTAGCAAAAATAGCATGCATAAAAGGGAGGAGACAGAGAGAAGGCAGTGTGTTCTATAGATGCTCCTCTGCCGCTGCGGTGCTGAAGGACTAAAATAACCCTACGTGTAACTATCATGGGAATTATAGTTACCATTTGAAAGGAAAAGGATAACAGTGATTTTCTTTTTTTTGGCAACGAGGGTGTTAATATAGATGAAAATACACAAGCGAATCAGTGCACTGTGGAAGATGAAATGCTTCCCCTGTCAATTCGTAAACTCTATTAAATCCGCCCAGTTCAACACCAGTGCCTTGATGTCTGTCTCTTTCTCTGACCAAGGTATGGGAATACAGTATTCTTAACGGTGAGTTATTGGATTTAAATGATTGATTGTTTTCCACTCCATTACTGATTTTTGTATAAAATATGCATCTCAGCCCTGTTTTGGGACTAGTTAAGCAGAAATAATTTTTCTGCCTACTTTTTTTTAGCATGTTTGCTTTGTCCTTGGAAAGGGGGCACTCCAAGGATTACAGTCTAGGAGGCATGTCACATTCTATAGGTGGATCTTGAGTTTAAAAACTAATCAATAATTTTCTGATGCGATTGCTGCTAAGGAATGTAATTTTATTTCGAATTTATTCAAAGAATCAAATTGATCCAAGTACTTGAAAATATCTCCTCCGTAGTGTTGATGAGGCACTGGAGAATTTTGAGTACCTTGTCACTAGTGACTGAGCCTGATGGACTTTTTGGAGGCATGGAGATGTTAGTACTGAAAGTTCGTCTCTAGGTTCAGCTGCGTGAACCAAGTAGGACTTGTATCAGCTTGGAGATCACTGATGCCAAGCTTGAATGATCTTGCAAGTTCAAATAAATGCAAGAGATGACATTGTCTAGAACCGTTACTGAAAAGTGGTTAGCTTTCTGCTATATATGAGACTTGTGTAATTATTAAATACAATATATATAACATAGCAGGACTAAGAAAATGGAGGTTTTATCCCTTAATTTGAGGCTTTTCTGACTAGTGTTGCTTCCTGTTCTAATCATAAGGCTTTAAGCATAAGACTTTTAACCTTGTAAAATGTTTCAGTGATTTTCACCAAATAAGTACTGTGATTAATTTATCCATCTGTTCTTAGATGGATATATAAGATTTTTAAGGCAAATTTTTCTTTGCTGTTCTCCTTCCCCATACATACACACATTTAGATCTGCTGATAACTTGCTGTATCATCTTCTCTGTTTTAAGACTGGCTTAGCTTGCAGTGTTAAATCTCTGGATGTTTTTCAAAATAGTAATTCTGTATGCTTCTCACAATGGAGAGGTGAGTTATCTTGTTTTTCTTTAATTAGCTCACAACTTTCTTAAGGTCCTCTTCCTATCAGAGGATTACAGCAACGTGGTTTGTGTTGTATGGAATAGCCAAAATTAGATTGCTTGGTTTGCACTTCACTTCTCCTGCATACTGGATTTGATTAATTGTATGTTAATGTATATTTATGCCCTGTTCACCTGTGAACGGTACACGTTGAATGCCATATCTTCATCCGAATGGTATGCAGTCTTTAAAGTCTGACAGATGTACGATGTATCACTTCGTCTTGTTCACAAATGTGTGAGTGTCTAAAGTAACCATTACCTTTGGGGGGCGCGGAGTGCACTCGAATCAAGGTTTCTCTATGTGTGATCTGGATCCTGGTTTATCTGTGTACAAGCTTACATCAGATTTATGTCCTTAACACAGTGTTCTTGAGAAATTTCGGCCTGTTTGTCTTTCACAGTGCTAGATAATCATGGCAAGGGAGGTAGATGGAGATAGTTTGTGCTGTATATATAGAAAATACAACTGAGCTGTACGTATTTGTTTGTGCCAAGAATCTGACACTGCATCTTTTTCCTCTGTTTGAGGATTTTGTAGCTGAGTTTGGCCTGCTTGTCTAGGCTGTCTTTGCATTGTGCAGTTTTCAGACAGATATGCTGCATGCTTGTAGTTGCTGTGTAATGCAGTTATTAAAGAAGAGGTTACTCATGTCCTCAGGGGCCACCACCCATGTGTTTGGGACAACCTGGGAATGATGTAAGATTCATTTTGGTATTAAAATGAATAAGAGGAAAATCCTGCATGTTTCACTTCTTCAAAATGAAATAACACCATTGCTGTCTGTGATAAGACAGCTTCCGTGATACGCTGCACAATAGTATCTGTTTAAGTTCAGACTGAGTAGCTTTTGTTTAGTAGGAGCTTTCAGTCCGTAGAGCAGGTACCAGGCCTTTTAAAATTCTAAAATAGAGAATGAAGAAACCATCCAACACAAAACATGGATATGTTGTTTATCTGCTTTAGGCTGACATGAAAGCAAAATAGCCTGAAAACTTGCATATGTAAAAATCTAGGTACTCTCTTGCACAGAAAATTAGATTTATCTGGATGTATTGCAGTTTGAAGTTGATGCCCAAAGAATGGTTTTGGCTTCTGATATTACTGTTTGACAGTATGAAGGGCATGTGTGCATTTGAAAATGTGAATTGGTGTGCTTGAGCTTAAGTCATAACTTGTCCTTTTTGCTGTATAAGCAGATCAATTTGATACTAGGCATGACTTTTTTTTTGGTCAGTGTGTATTCACAAATTAATTTTAGCACTCCATATAAAAATACTTGCAGTAATGTAAACTTAAGTTTTTTACAGACAGTCTGAATTTATTTCCTAATTTTCTGTAACTGTTTTTGTTCCACATCCTTGCATTCCTTAGACATAGAACATCTTCACCCTTGTATGTTTTGCTCTTAAGTTGTCAAATTCATACAGAGTCCTTAAAAAAAGGCTTTGAGGTTGTATGGGTAATGATTGTATCTAAATCTATCAGAAAGAAGGGAGAAAATAAAGGCAGGAATATGTATATACACAGTCTGTATATATATGTGTGTGTATCTATACATGTTACAGTGCATACTGAAAATCCATTTCTATACTGTACTGGAGTAGCAGTCATCACAGAAAGACAGTTCTAACAAGTGATGATATAAAACCTTTAAAAACAACGTAGCACACAACACTGAATTTGTAACTCTGGCACAGTGAACTAGTAACTGATTTTCAAATGTATGGCTTTAAAAAATTACTTCTATATTTTTGGAAGAAATCTCTACTTGTATTTTATAACAAAAGTACATGTAAACAGAATTGAAGTATGCATTTTCCTTTTTACTTATAATTGTAGCTTTCTTGGCCACTTAGTATTTAGAAGAATTATTAACTTGGGTTTATTTTTGTTTTTATGCAGCGGATATAATTTCTACAGTAGAATTTAATCATTCTGGAGAGTTGTTAGCAACAGGAGACAAAGGAGGTAGAGTTGTCATCTTTCAACAGGAGCAAGAGGTGAGTGCTAACTACTTAAAGTACATGTAATGTTCTCCTCTTTCCTTATTAATTATCTTATTAAAGGAGGATGCTTTTATAAAAAACTGCCCAAAATATATGCCTGTGTAATTAAAACAGTGAAAAATAAGAGTTAAGAAATTATTGAGAACTTTGATAGAAATTAATTTCTCTTTAAACACTTTAGCTGTGGTCTAGAGGGTGTTTAAAGTGAAAACAAAAAAGGGGGTGTAGGACACAAAAAGACCTTGGGGAAGCTGAAGTTAGTTATTCTACAAGGACTCTATGTGGCTGTGATTATTTTTTCAGATTTCATTGTAGTTGGAGAAATAAAAGTTCCCCTTAAGTGTGTATGTAACTGTGACCTCAGATGTCTTTTTCCATTCTGATATCAATCAAGTAAAATGATAGAATCATAGTAGCAAAGGTATCTTTCCATTTTATACCTGTTCTTTTAGTCTTTGCAGAATTTTACAGACAAGTCTTCTAATGCTAGGAAAGGGCCTCTACTCCCACATAAAGGTGGGAAAGCTGAGATGGGATGCTTGATTTTAACTAAGGCTGTAGTTAGAAGTTGAATTGGTTAGAATTCTATTTCGGGGAGAGATAAAAGGCACTTATGTCATCTCACTGCCTAGAAAAGTCATGCTGTTACTTCTTTCCTTAATGTTTCATTCAATTTCAATTCTAAAAATCCTAAACCTGAAGAATTCCACAGTTCTCCAGAACAAGTTGCTTTCTGCTGGTACACAGGCAATTCGAGCACTACCTTCCCTTCACAGACAAATCCCTTTGGTCAGTGGGTGCCATCTAGTGGGGTTTTCCTGACTGACCAGCTTCTGCTGAGTTCCTTTGACTGCAGTCTGAGATGAACATAGTATGTAGAGTATTCTTACTGTAACCTTCCTGCAGTTTCAGGCATGAACTTTTTGGTGTTTTGTTGTTTAGTTTTTTGTTGTTGGTGGTTTTTTTTAGCTTGCATCCTGTAAGGATCCTTTAATTTAGCTTAAAGCTTAAATAGCTGGTTGCCTGTTCTCAACTGAGTTGTCTTTAAGTGATGATTTTTGTTTTTGATGCATAACCCATGGCTCATATCCTTATGATGTGTGAATCTAGCTATAGTAAGAACCACCTGGGTTATCAGATTAAGTTGCACAGAATTGTTTTTGGCATAACTTGACTCGTCGGTGTTTAGGGAATGAACAATGGGGACTTGATTCCCTAAGACACTTGTAGTCATTGACGGCATATGCAGTACTGTCTAGAGCAAGTTTTATATGTAAGAGTATCTAAAAGACAATTGTTCAAGTATTTTGGTTGGATTTATGTCCCACCTTCTATCACAGTGCTTTCAAGACCATACATACAGGAAGAAAAACACTAAAAGACAAGCGCTCTGTATAGTTATGCAAGCTTGTGTAACTTTACCCATTGCCAAAATGCTGCCATCTCTGGGTTGGAATGTGGCAGCCCTTCTGCAAGGCGAAGCAAGTGACGTTACATAAGTACCAGGCAGGAAATGAATACTGTATCTAATTGAAACTGAAGGAGGAATTTGCGTAGGCAGCCTGTAATTACCTAAATTGGAATTTAACATGAGGCATTTGGGCCAACACCTCTTCGTGTTTTGATTTTTTTTTTGAGTGCTATGAGACAATCTTGATTGTTTAAATTTTGCTTTTATCCAAACCATGGTTTTCATCTATTATTGCTTTTATATATTATTCTAGTCCTATAAAGTTTTACTACACTACACAAGTAGTATATTTAAGACTCGATCATTAGGGTAGGTATGGAATTGAAGGAAAGTTCCCTGAATCACGACCAGCATTTCCTAAAGCACAATAAATTTATTTTAGAAGTCGCCTGTTCTATGCAGTGACCCTGCTTAACTTGTTAGGTCTAACTGAAACTTTGTTCTAAGTTCCTTCCGTTCTCTAGGGTGGGAAAGTCAGTATAATTGATAGGTGTGGTACAATATTCTAGTGCCAAACTTTATTTCTCAAGTATTTTTTCCACTTTTCTCTCCTCCACAGCTTATTGTAAAATGTAAGAATTCCTGCCACCTATTAATGTTGGGTAGCCGACATTGCCATTAGTGTAAGGGTATGAAGCAAGAGAAAATGATGCAAGGAACATGATAAATGTGGGCTAGCAAGGATTGTATGATAAAGTATGTTTTAGTGAGGTATTAAGGGATGAAATGAAGGGATGGATGTGAGACACACCAGAGGAGGAAGGAGCAAAGTTCCTATTTAAGAACATATCACAGGAAAGGCATGTGATGGTGCAATCTCTTGAAGTGGGTGGAACAGGAATATATCACAAAATTAAGCTTGAATTAATTTCAGGTACACCTAGTGAACACTGTTTCAGAAATGGTTCCAGTTTATGTCACCTTATCCACTGGAGGGAATTTAAGGTTCAGTCCATGCAGTGCAATATTAGTGCTAGGAAGCCACTGCCTGAAACATAGCTTTTAGAAAGATGAATAATGCAAATTTGGAGATTTTTCAGTTTTCCAAACAGTTGCACCCTGAACAGGCTAACTGCAGGTGTGGTTTTTAATGTCAAAGATCTATTCAGCAGAGGTGTAAAGCTCTCTTTCCCCTCATCTCCAGAATAAGGAAGAAAAATCTTCTTAAGCAGAAATGTGGAGATTATAAACCAGAATAAGTAGAGCTGCTTGTGAAAATTTAGAGGTGACATGGGATATATGACATAGTATGCCTTGCAAGCTGAACTTAACCCACAGAGCAGATTTGCCATATGCATGGTCATGTAGTTCTCTTGCGGAGTAGTCTCCTTAAAAAACAAAGGTGGAAAAAATTGGAAGATGAGAGAATGATGAGGATTTTTGATTATTTTTTTTTTTTAAAGAAAACTTATGCCTAGAATGTTTAGGCAAAATGTGAGTTTGCAAGTTCAGCTGCTTGGACTTAATTCATGGGGCTGAGGGGAGTTTCTGGAAACTTTAGGAATTAAAAGCTGCTGCGATAACTGTCTCTTCTTTGATGCTTTCTTAGCCAAAATAGTAGAAACTCTAATCAAGTTCTTGCAAAAGAGATGATCCTCGTTTCGTCTGTTCTACAGGCCTGGTTAAAATAAGGCAAGTTGTACACTAAAGGATACTTGTGGCAAATTGGCATAGGCAACAATAGAGTGTAGAAGTGTTAACCTATTATTTCGCTAATTAGCAGTCTGCCTATATATCTTGCTGCGTAAATATCTAGTTCTGGCTTCTGCCTGCAGCCTTGAAAAACATTCTGTACATTGCATGCATATCTTGATTGTTTAATTCTCTTTTTAGAACAAATCCCAGTCTCACAGTAGGGGAGAATACAATGTTTACAGTACCTTTCAAAGCCATGAACCAGAGTTTGACTACTTGAAAAGTTTAGAAATTGAAGAGAAGATCAACAAAATTAGGTGGTTACCCCAGAAAAATGCTGCTCAGTTTTTATTGTCTACAAATGGTAAGTTATGACTTAACAGTTAATTTTGTGTGGTAATCTATTGTTACTTAGGTTCATTATTAGGATTTTGTCTAATTCTCTCCAATTTCAAAAGCCTGGAAGCAAGTTCGTTTTAAATGCAAGTATCTAGGGATGTGGCTACCCAAGAGTTATGCTGTTTAACTCTACTGCTGTTCTGGCCTACTTGGACACATAAGTCCCCCAGCATGGGTTGGTATACAAGTTACTTCTGATTTGTTTGCTTTATAACAAGGGGGCTTAGCTAAGCTGTCATTCAGTAAGTGTATAACTAACTGTGTGAGAGCTTATATTAGTCATTCATAATAATCCCAATTCTAACTAAAACTTGCTATAACTTTTATAACAAGAACAAACTGTGGAGGAGGTATTTTTAATGCTTTTTATCTTGTCTTGTTTTCTCCAAGCAGTATTTTTGTCTTTTTTGGTACATGTAGGTGGCCTTATCTTTTTGAAGGGTTCATGTTAAAGTGAGTTAACTGTGGAAACTAGTGTCTTTGCTAGAGCTTTGGTTTGAAACAATGGCTGTTTTATTTCAGATAAAACAATAAAGTTATGGAAAATTAGTGAAAGGGACAAGAGACCAGAGGGTTATAATTTAAAGGAAGAAGATGGACGGTATAGGGATCCTACTACAGTTACAACACTACGGGTGAGTAGTTCACTCTCTGTGAATTAGCCACATTCAAGTGATTTGTGCTTTCCTTCCTGCCGGCACACAGACTAGCCTGTGGCCCAGTAACTTCCCCATCAGATTGTGAAGTTCACATTTTCTGTGATGCCAGTTGGCAGATACATTCACTTCAGAGGTGATTTTGAGATATTGAAGGATTGAAGGACTCTGATTGTGATTGCCAATGTGTGTAGTAAATTTTCATCTGAAACATCCATTGCTTTGTATTTTGCAGGTGCCAGTATTCAGGCCCATGGACCTCATGGTTGAAGCTAGTCCACGAAGAATATTTGCCAATGCCCACACGTATCACATCAATTCCATCTCCATTAATAGCGATTATGAAACATACTTATCTGCAGATGACTTGCGGATTAACCTGTGGCACCTAGAAATTACAGACAGAAGTTTTAGTATCTTTTTTTGCATTGTTTTATATAAGACCAGTTCGGTTACAACAAAACTCCTGTATTTTATTTCCTTTCATGAAAAGCTTTTTGTATAGCATATCTCCATATCCTGGTTATTTCTCCCTAGTAGTTGTAAGGACTTTTACTTCTGGAGAGGTAGCCTAGCGTGAGCAATTTAGGGAGAACTAGTAATTTGCATGGTGAAAACACTCTTTTAAAGGAAAAAAAGCTTAATGTTTCAAGTTAGATGAGAACTTCTGGAAGGCAGCATTATAGTAAACTAATTTGTGAAATTTTCTTGACTTGCAGTAAGAAGAAAGTCAGAGAAGTACCATCCTTATCTCAACTATGTTTAATCTTTCTTATATTCCAACCTAACCATCAGCCCCTGTTGCATGTACAACTACAAACATTGCAGGCAGAGGGATCACAGGAGTATGTATTCAGTCTCATTGCTGGGAGCAGAGATTTGTGGACAAATCAGTAGGATCCTGACCAGAAATCACACAGGCCTTCTCTATAATGTAGTAGTGTAGCTAGTATTTAAGCAAAATAAAGTTATATATTAAAAACTTGGGTGACATATATGTAGTATAGAATTAATTACTGTTGAAGTGGAACAAAAAATTAAGGAAGCTATTTTACAAGAATTAACTTCAAACTGATGTAGACTGCAATGTTATGGTCTTGCTTTCTAGACAGACTGTGGGACTTGATATTAACTTTTGTCCAGTTTGTGACTGGGCACCACAGTCCTTGGCACGGAAGTCTTGTCCTGCTTCCAAATTTCAAGCATTATCTTGCTTTTATTGGCTTATTTAAATTCTGTTTGGCTATTTCAGATATACTTTGGTGAACTGAAGTGTTGCTGAATACATTTCAAGCTAAAAAATATGTTGTGAGGAGAAAATTTCTTAACAAATGCTGTAGATATTGTAGATATTAAGCCTGCCAACATGGAAGAGCTCACAGAGGTGATAACAGCAGCAGAGTTCCACCCAAACAGCTGTAATACATTTGTATACAGCAGCAGTAAAGGAACGATTCGTCTCTGTGATATGAGAGCATCGGCACTCTGTGACAGACACTCAAAATGTAAGTTCTGTCCTGCATTGTTTTTTTGCCTTTTTGTGGAATATGACATCTTGCTGTTAGATCAAACTAAGCACTCAATAATACATTAGACACTGAAGTGTGTGTGCGCATATTTTTATTGGAATTCTGTAGTATATTGAACAGATCTAAAACCTAAAATTAAATAAATCTTACAATTAAATTAATATTTTGCCAGAGTAAAAGCAGTGAATAAAATTATTAGCAGCTTAAGCTGGGGAATCTGCCTAGACAATAGAACTAGGAATGGTTTTCTGCAGACTTCAGGAGGTCAAATACTAATTGAGTTTGGTCTGTAGTTGATGCCTGATCTCTTATATGTGTGAATGAAAACTGAATATTAGTGAGTAGATGACTTATTTGGAAGCTGACCTTGACTTGCTATGAAAAGAAAATATTTCAGAGTATAGTAATTGTATTATAAGGCTTTCTTATTGAAAGTTATTTTATATAATGCAGGCAGACTAGCCTAATGTGGAAAGCTTATTGAGAAAATGTTAACCTAATTGAGGTATATCTTGTATTGAAAGAGACAAACTTAGCTCTTGAAATGCATATTTTATTTTTATACAGTGTTTGAAGAACCAGAAGATCCTAGCAACAGATCATTTTTCTCTGAAATCATCTCTTCCATATCTGACGTCAAATTTAGCCATAGTGGTCGATATATGATGACTAGAGACTACCTGTCAGTGAAAATCTGGGATTTAAATATGGAAAATAGACCTGTGGAAACATACCAGGTATTCGGTGAAGATCATGTAGACTAGAAATGAAAACCTGGAAGGATGTTGAATCTTAATAATAGTCTTGATGTGGTAGTTAAATTTTTGTCTATAGATCACTATGTCCAAGCAAAGAATCAATGAGATTTGTGGGTTCCACACATGTGCTAAAGGATGTTGCTATTTGCAGATTGATTGCAGAACCCAAAAACATGTTTGAGTATGAAAAAGGCTCCCTCTTACACAATGGAAATGTGGAAAGGTAATATTCATCCATGAGATAGCATGTCTCTCTTACAGTCTTCCGTTGAGAAAGTAGGAGGTAAAACAGTTCCTTTGCAGAAAATGTTTTCAGCTGGCACTGAAAATTGCTGTGATGTTTTCTTTCTTAGAAATTTGTGAAGGGATCTTCATCATACATAGCAGGGAGACCAGTCACCAAAGCATGATTTTTAGAAAGAAGCAAAGTCTGATAAATCCTTTCAGATATGTAAAAGCGTAGTGAGGGTATGACAAGATAGAATCCCTTCAGAGAGGGAAAGCATTCTGAAGAACTGCCATGTTTTGGGGAGATGTCTCTTTCGAGTTCATTTGAAGTCTCTGTGCAGCAAATATGTTAATGCATGCATCTGTTCAATTTGCTCTTTATCCAGTCAGAGGAGGGAGCTGTGTGGGCCCACATCGATAGGGTGTAAGCACTGTCAAGATACATAATTAGTTTTGGATCAGAAATTACGAAGGTGGTTTTACAGGTATGCAAGTTTAGTATTAGTTGTGTTTATTTAATTTTTTTCCAGGTGCATGAATACCTCAGAAGTAAACTTTGTTCACTGTATGAGAATGATTGCATTTTTGACAAATTCGAATGCTGTTGGAATGGATCAGACAGGCAAGTTTAATTATTCTCTATATGCACTTAAGGCCTTTCCAAGCTATTCTTAAACCAGGCAACTTAAAGAATGGACTCAAATATCTGTCTGGTTTTATTCATGGACTGGCTTGGATAATATTTCATTATTTCAGTGGACTTTAATGTATGTATATTAGCTCTTAACCTTTGTTGTAGCATAGGATTATAGAGAATTGCCTTAGCGTACTAAGTGAGGGAAAGGAAGGATAGGGAAACTTCTAAATGTATTTGTCTTACTGAAAAGCTGATATAAGAAAAAGCCTCTTTTATAAGGTATTATCAGGAACTAGGTATGTTAGTTAGTACCTAAATTCATGCAGCTTGTGTGTAACTAAAATTACATAGCTAAAAATCTGATATATTTGTATTTCATTAGATCACTTTCCCCTGTGTGCAGAAGTGAATTGAATAATGACACTCAAATTGAAGTGCTTAGATAACAAAGTATGTGTACCTTGAAAAGGTCCAGTTCAGGAAACAGATACTTAAAAAAAAAAAAAAAGGCTATGAAACATTCAAATGCCTTAGTTTCACTTCAGATTTTAGAAGGTATGGGCAAGAATGCCTGCTTTCTGTTTATATAATAAGGCATGATCTTAGTTGGGACCCTGAGGTTTCATAAAAGGAGAGGTTATTTTCAACTGAGCTGTTAACTTTCTTCCCCCTTTCTGCAGCATTGTCATGACAGGATCTTACAACAACTTCTTCAGAATGTTTGACAGAAACACAAAGCGAGACATCACCTTAGAGGCATCCCGGGAAAACAATAAACCCCGTACCGTTTTGAAACCACGTAAAGTATGTGCAAGTGGTAAGCGAAAGAAGGATGAAATTAGTGTTGACAGCCTAGACTTCAACAAGAAGATTCTACACACAGCCTGGCATCCTAAGGAAAACATCATCGCTGTAGCTACTACAAACAACTTGTATATATTTCAAGACAAAATGAATTAGGGTTGGCATTCCTAACTGAAGAGTCCACTTCCTGCATAGTTGAAATAGTTGAATCTAGCATTTGTACCTGTAAAGGAAAGAGAATGAGAGGTCCATTATGGCACCCCTTTTGAGTGTTTAAAAATGTGCCATATGACAACACACTTTTATAGCTACATGGAGAAAGCTCTGTTGATCCGTCACTGCGTTCTTCTCCATGTCTGCTAGCCATTTAGGTGAGGATAGGGCACTTTTTAATTTAAATGACTACTTGCACCATCTTGCCTAATGGACTAGATTGGACTGTATCAACATTGGTTTACTCCACTTTTTATGCCTTCCATTGTGATGACGTCAAACACAGGGAAAGCCTTCAATCATGCTATGGGATTTAATTGTGTAACCTCATTACTGTATCATTCGTGGCCCCCTTTTTTTATTAAATACAGCTCATTCTTGCTGTGGCTTGTAGCATTCCTCCTCCTTCTGGCCTCCTGGACTCCCCCTTTCCCTTTCATCCCCCTCCACCTAGCCTTGGTGGTGGTGTATAGAAAAACAAAATAAAGCACATGAAATGGGTCCGTTTGGGGTCAGTGGTACAGGGGGTCTGTGTTGCAACAAATGTTTTAATAAACAGTTGACTGTAATCACTCCTTGCCATGTCTGGCACCAAAAAAGAGAAAATAAGGAGAGAAAAAAACAAAAAACAAACTACTGAATAAAAGTGACAAAGAATGGAGAATCTGTTTTCTTTTTTTTTTAATCTACCTCTTTATACAAATACTCTGTGTTTTACCTTAGATGCATGAAAATAAAATGATGTTTTTTGTAATGATTTTAACCAGTATTAATTATTTTTCATGGGAATGAAGAGAGGGAGGGATTTCACAAGTACCTGCATTTGTTCATGAATGATAAGAATACCAGCCATAGTATGTGTTGACCACATCCATTTCAAAACCATAAACTGCTGTTGGATTTTGCCATAATCTGAACAGCTCAGTTACTGTTCCACTATCCTTAAAGGCTCTTTTTAAAAACTATTGCTTAAATTGGAATGGGAATAGAGTTTTCAGGCTTTAAAGTCAATTTTATGGGACTAACAACATGTTTAGTTTCATTCTTTCATGCCTTGTTTTAGGATACAATACCTTTAATGCCTTCTTTAGAGTACAGAGTCCCCTGTGGCTTTTAAAAAAGTTGTCTGAATTCTTGTCTGGCAGTATGTTCTATACATAGATAATTACTACACTGCATTCTAAGATGCTCTATTTTCTGTATTTTATTGCTGTCAGTAACTGAGTGGAGATGTAGTTTTACCATGCAAGTGTTTCTTCTGGCTTTTGGCTTTGCAAAGTTACTGCACTTACCAAAATGTTAAATGGTGCAACGATCAGAAAATACGTGGAGTACAGAAGCTGCATGAAATAAGTGTTCATAGTTATTTGAGAGATTTAAACTCTTCAGCAAATAAGGCTTATCCAAAGATGAACTAGATATTGATGCTTTATAAGGAAGGCTCATGAGTTTTTACCTCCAGATATTTTTGCTAATTGTGCTTTTAGGTTTACTCTTCCTTCACGGAAATGTTCAGAATGAAATTTCAAGTCATAGTGAACATACCTCGACTGGGAGAGTTTTCACTTTTCGGTTACCTATATTTAAATTATTTCTGTGGCTTAGTTATAGGTAGTTACTATAATGCCTTTATTATTTGATCAACTAAGATACTGTTTCTGCTGTAAAATTATGGCTGGGTTAGAGATTGTTAACAAGACTACTATTGCAACCATACTTTTAATTTCTTTAAGTCCTTGTGCAGTGGTTTGAAAATGTAACAATTCTTCTATTTATTAGATCTGGTTCTCTTAAATACAGTATTTGTCTTGTAACATGCATGCCTGACCATGAGCCTTTGAAAGGATTTTACCTTTTTTTTTTTTTTTTTTTTTCTCTCCCCACTTGTTAGCTTTGTAAAAAATTTAACTGCCCCAGGGACAGCAACTGTTTTCCAATGGGTGAATAAACTAGCAGGCCCTACTCCTATGTAGCATGTGACTAATTTTACTCAAATGACTATATTTGCTAATAGTTAAGGAAACAACTTGTTGAGTAATGTTAATCATGTGTATAGGTGTTTACAGGATCAGGGCCAAGGTTTATTCCTTATCACAAGGGTAAAGAGGTAATTAGATGCTGCTGTGGCATCAGCTGGTAAAATTCATCTCTGTTTTGCAAAGAATAGCATAAGTTTAACTGCTGTTTGGGGAAGATTGAGAATCCTGATATGAAGACTGCTGCTCTTGTGTGTATCTGTATATCGTGAATGATGCACTGAATACCTGAAAAGTTGCTTAGCACAGACAAAAAAATAAGTGAGGATGTGAAGACGACGCAGAACTGAACAGGTAGATTTCACACAGAACAAAGTGCAGCCTCCTAGCAATACTATATTCAATCGAAACTGCCTCTCGGACCTCAGCTGTGCATGCTGGGATGGAATCAGCGGTTTTAAAGCTAGTCTTGGGAAAGATTTTTGGTTTTGTCAGTAGCAGTGATCCCTAGCATGTCATCTAAGGTTTAATTTATTCTCACCAAAACCAGATACTGACTTTGGTGTCACACTATTCAACTAGGTAATTCTCTAAGCACACTGTCCACTGACATATGCTGTAAATCTTATATTTTATTAATAAAAGTATGCATAGAATACATCTTGTCAGGTTGCTTTTTATCCTCTTTCCTTTTCTCTATTTACAGGTAATTACTGCTCTCTTCCCTACTGCATGTTGAATGACACCCCATTCTGCTGGCTTCTGTGTTGCAATTTCTGGACCCTATCCTAGACAGCCTGCCCAGCAGGCAGGGTGGGTGTTGGGGTAATTCAGTCCTCCACCACCATGCACAGTTACAGAAACGCAGCTGCTCCATTCTAGCAGTCTCTTCCAGTGCCACCAGTGCAGATTCTCAGTCCTTGAATATCAGACTAAATCCAGAAAAGGAGTTCTGTTCTCTGTTGTGTTGAGATGTGATGCTACCTAAAAGCCAACAACTACCCTTTCAGTGGTTAGTATCTGCAAAATTGCAACCATACTCTTAAGCCACCATGATGCTATATTTTTATGGGTTTTTTTTTATTGGCGGTTCTGGAATGGGGTGTTCTTAAGCATGACATAGATAGAAAGTAACTTCTGTGCACTGGTCCTCAGCTCTTCATCTTGGGCTGTAGAGAAGGAATATAGTATACCAATTCACAATATACAATTCTGACTTCAAATGAACCAAAGGAGATGCTAATTACATTTCCCATGTAATTAGCTGTTGTAAATCGAAGGATTGGTGTATTGAATTGGGGTGGGGAGAGATGTGCTGGAAGTGAGGTTGCTGTGTAATGACTATTGGTGTCTGGAGTGACTTGTGTATGTTTGCTTGTAGCTAACATCTTGTTTAACCTGGTATGGAAAGGTTTGGACTTGTAAAAATGAGTGGTGGATGAGAGCAACAGCAGTGGCTGGAATAAAAACAGCAAGCATTTCCTTCTATTGTCATACAGCCAAGAGACTAACAAACAATGAATTCCATTTCTCTACACAAGCTACCCTTGAATTTTAATAATCTCAACCTTTTGCAACAATGTTTCTCTTTTGAAAGAAAACAGCACTTGGGAGTTTTTCCTGTTGCGGGTTTTTCTGTGCTCTCCACTAGGAGGCAAAATGTTACCAGAGACAGGTGGGTGCTTCAAAAATGGGAGGGATCAAGGTCAGGTGTGGTGACTATCCCTCAAAGTCATCTTTGGAATCGCCAGTCATCTGGAAGGACTGGGTGTTTGATCAGTTGTTGCTAAATATAAAAGAAAAACATTTCCAGTATACATCATCATTACCTCCTCCATAAAGGAAACAACTGAGGCACGTAGGGAAAAGACTGCTTTTGTGTCTGCTGGATGCTGGGGTGGCATCCATCTTAGCAACACGTTAGCATTTTTTTCAGATTTGGAGCATAGAAGTACTAAATGAAAGAACATCTTGGGACCATGAGAATAAAATGGGATTAGCTTGGCTCAGCTCTTTGAGATAAATCAGGTGGCTTTTTACTTGTTTGATTTCAACCAACTTTTTCTAACCTAGAAGAAAAACCTCTTTATTGCACTTAAGTACAAAAGGCCTTTCCCAGGAGTTTATGGCCATTGTTTCTCTTCTATTAACATGTGGTTTTCTGTCCTTCCAACCTTGCTATTGTCATAGCATTTTCCATCCAAGGATTCAAATTACTTTACAAACATTAATTACATCATTCAACTACCTTAAGGAACCTGTGTAGTGGTTAGAGCACAGGGCTGAAAGTCAGGACTTGTGAATGCTATTTCTGGCTCTCTGTTGACTCACTCTATAATCTTGATCAATTTATTTCTGACTCAGAAATGTAATAGTCCCACTTCACTGATAAATATTCATGCTACGAGTATTATGGCAAATGCTTCCTGAATGATGGAGATGACAAATACTTATGATGCTAGCCTGTGATTGTTAGTGTTGCAAAGTAGGATAGGGTTACCTAGGAAGGTTTTCTGTTCAAAATCATGAATAGCTGCTTGTTCCAATTCCAATCTAGAATGTATCTGTAGCCCTTCTACATGTAAACAGCTGCTTATTAAATTATATAAATTATTGCTTTCTTTTTACTACATGTAGATAATTCTCTTCCAGTGATAACCCAGAGACATCCACATTTTCCACAAGATTAGGCAGTTGGTACAGTCCTGCAGGGTATACAGTCAATTTGGTAAGAAATGTCAGAGCTCCAAAAGGTGGAGTTCAAATGTCCACACTTCAGTATTCGGACGCTTGTCAACATAGCATAGATAACAGAAGATTAAAAATGTTTGAAACCAGCATTCTAGTATGGGATGATTGTGACAGTTTTACATACAGGCTTTTCTTCTAGCTTGAAATAGTTGACATAAACAGAAAAAAAGTTATTTCTTTGTATGTGTAATGAGCAGATAACAAAAGGAAGAACACTAATGGCAATGTATCAGTGTGACTTCGCTTTCTGATGGTATTACTGTTACTGAACTACTGTGGGTACAGTAATGTAAAAACCCACAATTTCTATTCTCATGGCTGCCGTACCAAGTATCTATGAAAAATTGCTCTCCCTTAAGGAATTTCTGAGGAAAATCTGCTTGATTTTCAATTGACTTTTATATTGAAATTCATAATTTAGAAGAACCTTATTTTCTCTATATGTTCATTTAATGAAAGGTAACTAAAACAGGCAATTGGTAGAGAAGCTACTCATGTTACGACTATAGAAACCTCAGCAGGGTAAGGTAGATATTTGCAGCTGTATCTCACTGTATTTGCAAGTCTCATCCATGGAACTTCAATGTTACTCCCATTCTCAGTAGTGCAGGATCTGCCTCTTCATTTTCATATTGAAAGAAAAACTGTGGTGCACACTAATAATTTCACTTTTTATAGCTATACTTTTGCATCCCAGTTAAAAGCAAGTCTAATTTTGTTACACAAATGCCCTCTTATCTCTCTTAAATGTCAACCAATAATTAAAAAATGCATGAGGCTGGTTCATCTGCTAAGCACTATCATTTCAGACAGGTATTACTTTTAACCTTAAAAAAAATTATTTCTTTCAGTGTCTTAACTATTTCATGGACCTACTACTTGGCTTAAAATTATCTAAGGCAAATGCAAGACATGAGAGGGGAAAGAAGTGTTTAGAGACTCGTACCACGGCACAATGCAGGTTTGACAGGTTACCTCACACCCGTTGTGCTCAGAGTGGGGGATTTGCTGCAATCTCTCATGAGGAAACTCGCCTGAGGTGGACGCTGGATGCATCTGCGATGAAGGTTTGACAGCACAGAGCTGTGAAAGCTGATCTCGGCCTCTCTGGAAGCAGAACAGGATCTGCAGCCTCTGGCCTTGGGGCTCAGCCTCCAGCCACGGTGAGGGAACGCAGACGGCTGTCTCTTCTGAGAGGACAGTGAAATCTGATGGCTCCAGAGAGCTGTGAGGGGGAGGGCCAGGCACCCCAGCCCGCCTTTCCCGCCCATTTTCGGTTCGTGAGGCGGCTGCAGCTCACGCGACGCTCTCGCGCCCTTTCCCTCACAGACCGTCCCGCCCAAACCCGGCGCACGCGCGGCAGCAGCGGCGGGACGTGCGCAAGCACGGGGAGCTCCATGGTGCGCGGCACGCGCCCCGGGGCGGGCGGCGCGTGCGCAGCGGCAGAAGGGCGGGAACGGCGCGAGCCGCGTCTGCGCAGTGTGAGGAGGCGGGGTGGCCGGGGCCGGAGCGGAGTCCAGGTTTGTTGTTGTTGTCCCGACCCAAGCGACTCCTCAGTCGCCTTAGCCGCCGCTCCTGCGCCGCCATGTCCAGCCCTCAGGAGCCGCCGCAGCACAACAACAACAACAACCCCCCGGCTGAGGGGACTCACACCGAGCCGGGCCTCAACAGTGAGTGCGGCCGCCGTTCGCGTGTGGAAACGGAGGCAAACGGGGCGGGGGTGGTGAGGGGCCGGGGGGCTGTGAGGGCCGCGCCGGGGACCGCGACCCCCTTCTCCGGGCCGCGATTGGCGGAGGACGGGGCCGCGCGAGCCGCCGGGGGCCAATGGGCGGTGGAACGGGTGTAATTGGTTCGGCGGCGTCTGCCGGGGGGGCCTGTGAGGAAGAGGCGGGCGGTGAGGCCTGAGGGGCCCCTGGGGGGAGGGGAGGGGTGTAGCGCTTCCCTAGGGGCTGCCTGAGGGGGAACGGGGTTGGAAAAGGGGTGTCGGGGCGTCTGCAGAGCTTGGGGCGCTGGAGACAGTGGGAGCCGCTGGATGTGGGGCTGGGAAAACGGAGGAGGCTGAGTGGAAGGGGTCTGCGCGCCAAAATGGGGTGAGCGCGCGGGGTGCTGTGGAGAGGGCCGGGGCCGCGCCGCTCCTCACAGGAGCGCTGGCGGCTGAGGTGAATTGGCCGCGGCGAGCGCGGCCGGAGGAGCGAACTAGCGCCGTGGCTCGCTGCGAGCCGGGCGGGAGCAGGTTTGTTTCGTGGTTAAACTGAGTTGATTCGGTGGCTGCTGTTAGCAGCTAAGATGGGGATACAGCAGGGTAGGGGGAGGAGCGTGACTGTGGGAATGAGTTTATTCAGTGGCTGAGTCAATACCACTGACGTGAGCTATTTTCCTCTATATCCGGCATCTATGTCAGCTGCTCTGCTGCATCCTTTTGTTCCTAGGATAACACTAGTAAGGCACATCGATGGTTTTTATGTAGGCTCTCCTACTTGCTTGGCAAATGCTTTTCTTTCGTTTTAAACAGATACTTCAGTGTGTCCTTTTATTTGTTTGCTATTATTAAGGATACTGCAGTTGAAGAGGTGATTAAATTGAATTAATGATTAACTGTTACCTTCGCGGTTTACAGTAAGTTAAACTGGCCACGAAGTATATTGGTTGGTTGATCTCCTGTAACTCAGTGGGAATTGTGTTAAAGCAGAATAAACTATGTCCATTTCGTGGCACTACTATTGTTTTAGGGGATCTCTGCATCTTGAGATAACGATGACAGTTTAAAACAGTGTTCACCTGAGTGAAATAAGTCTTTTAGGAAACTATTCAGGGCTGATAGCATGCTTAAATAAAAATTATGCTGTCTTGAAGTTGCAACATGCCTCGTGCCTAACTTGATGCATACTTTAGCAATCTTTGCTTATTTTAGCAATCTTTGTTTCTATAATTTAATACTTTTTGTTTTCTGATAGTAAGTTAACTTGCTCTGTAGAACACATTAATCTGCTGTAAGATAGGAGCAACAAGAGATGAGTGCACAGTAAGCCTGTGCTGGATCTGCCCACGTAGATCTTCTTGATGGATCAGCATGTAAAGGCTTAGCAAAATCAATGTGATTACTGAAGGTGGTGAGCACAAGGTATGAGAGGAAATGTTTGATAGTCTGTGCTCCCTGAACAAAACAAATGCCACCAATCAGCTCCATGTAGCCTTAGTGCTGCTTTCAGATGTTCAGTCACTCCACAATGCTTTGGTGTTATAGGTGCATTTTCTGCCATTATATAAGCTTTTCAGTGAACCTTTTCAGGCTAATGAGCTTAGACACTTATTCATTTTGTTCTCTGTGTCATTTGTGCATGTTTGGGGCCTTTCATTCAAAGATCCCTTAGCACTTGAAGAACTGGGAATAAAACTAGTAACTGAACCTATCTTTTGTTGAGTTCACTGAAAAAAAACCTTGTTTGCTCTGGGAATTCTAGATGCTTCCTATATTTTAATTATTATAAAGCTCTGTTACATATTGACAAAAAGAAGAAATCTCACTTTAGGCAGGAACCCATCTACCTCTTTCATGGGAAATCTGCTTAATAATTACCATTATGAGAATCTGAACAGCTTTTTTTTCTTCTCTCTTTATTTTTTTATTAATGTTGTATTTCATTATAAAATTGATATTTCGTAGTTTATTCAAGTTGACCATGGCTCAGACTTCTCATGAGCTACTAGTTTGGAGTGTTTTTATATATGTAAATGTATATATGTATATAATTAATATATTGTCCTTGATATTTGCCACCCACTCAAGTGAAATAACAGAGTGAATAAACAAAATGAGACCCCTTCTCCCCCACACACCTACTGTTGTTTAAACAATCCACCAGTTATGGAAAATAATGGAATTAAAGTCAGTATGTATCAATTAATATTGAAGTAATTAGCCTTAGAGCATGGCTAAAATTTGAATAATTTTTAAGGAAAAAAGAATTCATATAAACAGTGGTTTGTTTTTTTTCCACCCAAAGTGTGTGTTATGTGGTTTGTGAAGGGAGGAGAATTGGATCTAGTTTATTAATTCTTCCACCCTTAATTCTACTATATTTACACTTTTATTGTCAAGTTGCAAAAATGGTAAAATAAAGTGTTTTCATGTGGATGATTAATGTAACTTCCTTTAGTTTTGGAGAAAGCTTGAGGCAAAAAGCACTGTCTGTTACTTGGGCGGTTTATTCTCAAATATATTCCTGTGCATCTTTTTCAAGAAGCAGAGATTGATGTCCCTCTAATCAGTCTCTGAAACCGGTAGGGCTCTTTGGCTCCCTGTCCCAAACCAGTTGTGACTGCCAGTGGGAGTATGTAGCATGTTTTAGCTTGATGTCAGATTACGCTTCCTTGAATGTATTTTGACTCATTAAAAGTGAGGTCAGATGGAGAACGTGCTGCTTGTCATGTAAACTACTGCTCAACTTGTTGGGACACTCTACTCGCAGTTTAATTTGTGTTCTTCCTAGTATAGCCACAGCGCATTTTAGATAAACGTCACGTTTTGTCAGCCTGGGATAAACGCTAATAAAGATCTTATTTGTGCATAATATTAAGTGCTGTGGAGGTGTGTTTAGTAGCTGCATACTAGAACAACCAGTTCTGATGATCTTCTGCTGGGCTTTTTTCTGCCCATGCTTGGTGTCAAAGGAAGATGTCCCCTTGCACCTTTGCCCTCTGTTCTTTTCACATTGTTTGTCCCTCACTGATAATTTTTTTAATAGTAGATGTCTTCACAGATTCTGAGCATTGTAATTCTCCCAGTAGATGCTCTCTACTGGTTAGTAGGGAATGTATAGCTTTCTGGCCTGTCTTCTAACTGCAGTTGCCATGTGCTTTTCTGCAGGTGTGGCCTCTTGCTGTAAAGGTGTTAATGCAAGGGAAATCTGCCTTCCTGGTGTAGGTTCTACAGTGTGGCCTTTTTAGACACAAGCAATCATCAGAAATCTCAAATAATATCATCTCTGTGTCTCATGCTGGCAAGTTTGAGCAAAGGCTGCCTTTTTCCAGTTAACACTTCGTTATCTGAAAAGCCCATGATGTAGTACAGAGTTGGTGTATGTCCTGTGATTGTGCGCAAGAGCTCTGTGCACACCCTAAATTCCTTGTTTGTGAATACAGCTAGGTGAAACCAGACTGGAAACCACCGGGACTCTTAAAGAGTCTGATGCTTCCATGGTCATCAGTATAATGGCGTAGTTAAAAATTGGTACTGAGAATAAGCTCTCTCTCAGTTTCAAAAAAGTTTAAAATAGATGAACTCGTTATGACATACATCCCTTCCTGTATCGCTGATACAGTTCCCAGAGCCAAAACTTTGCTATAAAAATAAGTGGGGGCACTCAAAGGTACATTTCAGAAGTCAAAAAATCAGTATTAAAATTTAGAACCTGTACATATAATGTTTAAAAACTAATTTCGGCTGTTGTATTAGTATCTTCAGGCTTTCTTTTCTTTAATATTTTTACCTCAGTGGTGAGATGTCAAAGCTTTAAAAAAATCAACTAAACACACAAAAACTGAAAGCATTCATCTTCAGGTGGCATAAATTGAATTACATGGGAGCTGTGATGACATAATATACATGTGAAATCATTATCTGACTGATAGTGGGAAATAATTAATGATACACTCTTGCTCTTTTGTCAAATCTCAGCACACAGATGAATATCGCATAGTTATAACTAGAAAAAAAGGGGAAAACCAATAAATCTCAACTTGGAGGCTATACAGCCTTCCCTGGCTAAGGGAAAAGGAAAAAAAGAAAGAGGCTGAAGTGATGGCATTGAAATTATTAACTGTTATTACATGTCAGAACTCTGGATTTCTCATGCTACTCAGCTTTTTGTTTTGGACTATTAGCAGTGAAATATTTTAATCTAACTGCAGTGAAATTATGTTAGCATGGTACTTCAGCTGTATGAGGAAACATAATGCCTACCTCAAGCTTCTGAAGGTTTGAATAGTGGTATGACAGTGGTATGATAGGAGAGGTAGCAGATGACATTGAATGGGAGATACTTGTTAGAGGGCCAGGGCAAAGACAATTCAATGAGGCCCAAGAATGGCAATCTGCCTCATAATAGTCAGGGGTTATTTCAGGGCCTTTGGAAGTAGCAGGAAGAAGGAGAATACAAAATTGCGAATGAGGGAATTGCGTAGAAGGGGGCTAGGGGATGAAAATTTTGTTTCAAAAAGGAATGTAGAACAGGGAAGTGAGGTGACTAGTATAATTGAGAGATACATAGATAAATGAAGCTTCAAACTGCAGAGAGAAATGTTGCCTATTAAAGTATGAATTGTTGAGGAGAGAGGGGGACATCTTATTTGACTAGCTCAGCAAAACATAACTTGTTGTTTTTGTTGATGAAAGAGGAAGAAACATGTCACTCTTGTCTCCAGTACATGTTTATGAGCTTTCTCCCAGCAGCAGTATATGTTATCTGAATTCACCATGTTCGTGTTTTTTTCTGTGTGTAATTGATAAACTTAGGATGGGTTTTAGTTCCACTGCTTTTAATGAAATGACTTCTGGCTGGCCCAACAGGTTCCTGGGTGGAGTTACAGATGAACGGCAATGGCAATGGCAATGATAATGGCAATGGGAAAAATGGAGGTCTGGAACATGTCCCTTCATCATCCTCCATCCACAATGGAGACATGGAAAAAATTCTCCTGGATGCCCAGCATGAATCAGGACAGAGCAGTTCAAGAGGTAGTTCCCACTGTGACAGGTAAAGAAAAGTTTGCCATCCTGCATGCAATTTATTACAGTTTTTATCCTGTAGATGCTAATGGAGGGGTAAAGCTTTTTCTCAGTCTTAAGTTTGTCATGCTCCAGCATTTGGAGTACTTGCTGGCTCATGGTAACTGGCTATCAAATAAGACATCTGACTTGAAAAATATGTCGTTGCTGCAGAAAGCTAAGGAATCCAGGAGCAGGAAAGTCACATCAACACCTCAGTTAAATTTCATGTTGTCATAAATCATGTATGGTATTAAAAAAAATCTAATTTTACTGACTTATTAATAATATGATTGCAATAAGTTGCTCTCAAGTGTGGTGTTTTGGGTTCTTTTTGGATACTTCTAAAATACAATTTTTTCATGAAGGCTTATGTCAGGTTACAAAGATGCCCTTAATGTTTCAGTGAGAGATGCCTCCGTTGGCGCATCATACAGTATTTTGTATTGTTTCAGGCTTAAATTCTTTAGCATTTCCTTGGTTGAGGTGTGATAGTTAATTGATTTCTGGAGTAGATTACCAAATTTTTAGTACTCAGTGTGTAGCTAACAAGGGGAATATGTATTCTTGCCGAGCATGAAAAGGTGTTTTGATGTGTGATGTTTCAAAATGTAATGTTTCAAATGTGTAATGTTACAAAAAGAGTTACAATTCCCATTACTGTCAGTGTTAACTAAAATAAGGAAGGGACCTACATTGTCTGCGTAGCAGTTGAAATTTTAGGCAATGCTCTCTTTGCTTCAGTGGAAGTATGGTCGGTCCAGTCCACAGGTAGGATTATAAATGGGAAAAAAATGTGAAAAGATGAGAGGTTTTGGAAGATTTCTAATACTGATAGTTGTGATCTGAAGGGTAGTGTAGTCTGTAACTCATCTGAATAGTGTGCAGAAGTGCACGTGGAAATGATTCGACTGAGATGCTGTTTACACTAATGATTCTTTAGGTGACACAGTATAGTATGACAAAATGACATAATAAAATCAATTTTTCTTTAGCCCTTCACCTCAAGAAGATGGACAGATAACTTTTGATGTGGAAATGCACACAAGTAAAGACAGTAGTTCTCAGGTATTTTCTTCATTAACCTTTAAAATACATTAACTTAAAAATATTTTAAAGTTGTGGTTATTGTATATAGATCATACATTTATATTGATCAACATTGGGAACACTTGAGGGATAGAGCAAGCTGTCTGTCGTGTCAAAAGGTCTAAAATGTTACGTGTTTTACGTGTCAAAAAAAAAAAAAAGCGTTGAAGTACATTGATAGAACTTTATATAGTACCTTTTTGTACTACCTGTAAGTATAGTAAGTAATTTTTGTGCACTCAAGCTCATGTCACTTTAACTAAATTATCTTTTCTTTTAAGAGATTGTTTTCAGAATAAAGTTTTATTAAATAAAAATCCATTCCAGAACAATTATTTTTAACAACAAGGTAGGGTTAGTAAACTTTGTTTAGGATTATGTTCTGCATTAATAGAAATTTGACTTGTAGAGATTTATAGCTTTGGAGTGAGGGAAAAAATTAGGCTCCATCTCTGAAGCTGATAAGTCTGTTAAACCTCTTTTGTTTTTGAAATATTTATATTTTTGCACAAGATTTCAGGGTGTTCAGTTTATTGCTCTACAGATAGTCAGCTCACATGATAGTGAGTAATCTCCATAATACAACCGAGAGACTAGTGCTGAACTCTTAGGTTGGTCATTTAATAGAATTTGCTGTCTTCAGCAGTATAAATAAAAAACATTCCTGGAAGAATGAAACCTTGTATTTAATTTTGTCAAAGACCTGGCCGAACAGTAGGACTTGCACTTCTGCCATATAGAGCCAGAACAATCTGAATGAAGTTGGCGGTTAGGTCTGCCATCTCTTTTCTGACTTGTTTGGTATGGTTCCCCACATTAATGTTGTGAGTAGTTTATCTGATTTTACTAAAGTTCACTCAGGAAATTATTTTAATACGAAGGAGGAGTTTGTACTAAAGTCAGCGGCATCTTCTACTCTTTCTAATTTTTTTCCTCTATGGTAACATTTGTATCTAATGATGTAGATCAAGACAATTGTACTGAGTACTTGCCTTTTCTTACTGCATCTGAGACCCAGTAGAAGCTGCTAGTTGAAAGTAATATAACTTCTAAATGACTAATAACACCTTTAAAAAAGTCAAAATACTGTTTTGGAACCTTTTTGTTTGGCTGTTTTTCTGTGCTTAATGCACATTCTGTACACTTTAAATCAATTACCACCAACTTAAAAGTTTTTGCTAAACTTTTTTGTAAAAACTTTGTTTAATATTTTTTGTGTAATGCTGGTTTATTACGTTGGGATTGAAATAATCCTCTTGTTTTAAAAGAAACAAAAAACCAACTTGCAATGATGTTGAAGTCTTGGCTATAGTAATAAAATTTACAGAATACTGACTTCTGCAGATCCTTCTGTTAGCGTAATGAAATCTCTTCTGAATAATCAGTAGTCGAAGAACACTTGCTTGTTTATCAGGTGTCACCATTTGCTGCTTATCATTTCACCACTGTTGTTGTCACTCTCAATTTAACACCATGAGGAGGAGCTAATTGAGTTTTACAAGGCTTGTCTGATGTATATTTTCAGTCTGAAGAAGAAGCAGTAGAAGGAGAGAAAGAGTTGGAAGTTTTGAAGAAAAGTGCTGACTGGGTGTCAGACTGGTCGAGTAGGCCCGAAAACATTCCTCCCAAGTAAGTTAAACTCTTTTTAAAAAATTAATATTGTCTTATATGAAGGAGAGAAGAATCATAAGTCACAATTGCATGGAATTACTCTGGCTCTCCAGATAAGATCTTAGAAGAAGATAGATTTCTCTTTGGGGAGGCTACAAAAAGTCCGAACAATGAAGTATGAAAATCCTAATAGCAACAGAATTACCTTTTTATTGAAAGTAATATAAATCCACAGCAAGCTGATTACAAGATTTCTTTACAAAATTGGAATTATTGGGAGAGCTGAGTGCTTGGAGCTGGGATTCATGGGATTTAATTTTGGCTTATTGAATGGAATAGTGTTGAGCAAGTCTCCTAAATTCTCTGTACCTTTTTTTCTTTCTATGTAAATATGTAATGTTCATCCACGGAAGGGGAACGTTGAGATCCTTGAATGCAAAGCATTTTTATTAAAATAGAGGATGCTGTCTAAATCTGGCAGACTTCTGTATCTCTGTATGGAACAAAAAATGAGGCTCTTTCTAACAAATCACATCCTGAAATTCCCTCTCTCGGACCTACCTCTTTCTTCAGCTACTGCTCCCTTTGTCTCTATACTGTCTGTGTAAGTGGTCTCTCCACAATACCTCCTATTATTCTCTTTGGTTCCTTACGCTGTATAAGGGATCTCTTGCTTTGATCTCTAGCTCTTTGTACTTAAAAAAAAAAAAAGTTCCTACAGAAGATCTGTGTATTTGTGTGCAACAAAAGAAAAAGAAAGAAATAAAAAATACCTTGTTGAATTTTTCCCCTCTCCCCCTCTTCTTTCAGGGAATTTCATTTCAGACATCCTAAACGTTCAGTGTCTTTAAGTATGAGAAAAAGTGGAGCAATGAAAAAAGGTGGCATTTTCTCTGCAGAATTTCTTAAGGTTTTCATTCCATCTCTGTTCATATCTCATGTTTTGGCTTTGGGACTAGGGTAAGTATTAACCTAATTCTCATTTCAACTTTTGCATCTGGCTTTGCTTTTCCACTTGTATGTCAGGTACCTGCTGAAAAAAACTAGAGTATTGTACCTTGCTCAAGATGAATTTGGTGCATTTTTTTGAAATGCAGTAAAACTTTGCAGCAATTAAAACTTTGTGGCCATTAATATGTTTTATTCCTAGAATAGATCAAGTTTCTTATATTGAAAATGCATGGATTATCATGAATTTGCAAATAATCTTTGCGATTATAACGTGCCATTTGATTAGCCATGCCTTCTATTTGAATGCTTCAGGTTATAAGGTAGGGAAAGTAAGAACAGAATAGGTGTAAAACTGCTGGAATGCTTACTAACCATTAACAAAAACACATTGTATAAATAATGGTGGTGAAATTCTGTTTGTACGGCACGTACTCTGTAATTTTTAATGTCTAGTGCTGCAGTTGTGTGGTACTACTGAAAGTCAAAGTTTGAGTATTTAAAGAAAGACACATGAAATACTGGATGTGTCCTGCAAGATCAGCTATGACTCTGCTCAGCTATGTTTTCGTTGCCTGCGTAATCCAACATAATCTCTCAGCTTGCTTAAGTCTTTACGTTATGTTTATCCATCTTATGTTCTTCTGTGATGGGGGCAAAGACCTGTACTCAAAATATGTTTTTATTAAGCTTCATATTTCTGAGAGTGTAGTTCAAGTGTCTCTTTAAATTCTTGTAAACTATCAAATAAATTAGGAGGATAGCATATATTAGAATATATTGTAAGATATTTGTACTGTAGCGAAATTGTGTATTTCTGCGACGAATTAAATCTTGCCTGGATTTATTTGTTAGAGGTCAGTGTTTGCGTAGATCCTTAATGCTCAGTATTTTAAAGCTCACCCCCTCCCTTTGTAGGCAGTACTTCATTTGTTTTACTGTAGTAATCTGGGAGTGTTGGTCGGCTGTTCCAGAGCCTCTGTGTCAGGTACTCCACAAACAAGACAAAAGCTTTTGGACTGGGATTTTCAAATGAGCTTGGGACTGGAAGAAACCCACTGTCACTGAACATTGGTAGCATCAGTCCTTCAAGGCTCATCTGAAAATCTTGCTCTAAGTATTTTTATAGAAGTGAAGTCCTTGGAAGAATCTCATCAGACTTGAAAGACATTAGGACAGCTGAGTGCGTGAGGACTGTTTGGAAAACAGGAGGTATTTCTGTGAAATACGATATGCCTTATACTTTTTATTTCAGCATCTACATTGGAAAACGACTGACCACACCTTCAGCCAGCACTTATTGAAAGATGGAGTGCAAAACCTGGAAATCCACGTGACCTGTGAAGGTGTTACTGGCTCATTTAGTACATTTGACTTGAGACCATTTTAAGCATGACCCTGACTTCACCCTTTCCTTACATATCCAGGTTTTCGCTAACTCTGGAATTCAGTATTGTGTTGGAACTCTGTTGAGGTGTTTCGCTATCCACATTCTTTCCCTCTCTCCTCCCATTCCCCTGCCTCTTGGCCTGCAAGACACGTCAGAGTAGCTGAATGGAGTTTACAACTGTTTATATGTTGCAAGGGCTTCTCTCAATGCAAAATGCCACCAGCAAGTTTTAATTTTATCAGTGATGCTGTTGCCTCCTTAGTGCAACCTGACTGAAATCGCAGTTGTGCATGGTATAAATGTTGACTGTATTACGGTGATAAAATTAACAGTCTCTTTGGAAGAAAATTATTGATTGAAGTGAAAATGAGTTTTTCTTTTGAAAAACAATCTGGTTGTGAAAGAAACTTAAGAAATCACTGGCAATAAAGAAAAGTTTAAATCAGCTTTTGGGGGAATTTACTTGGCCCCTTGTATTGGCTAACACCATTTTGATTTGCAGGAGGCTAAGACTGCATAAATTTTAAAGTAGGGTAACTGAATCCATCAGCATATTTTAATATTAGGTAATTGTTGTAGTCTTGTCTTTTCTATGAAGTCAGCTCCTTATTTCTTGTAGGAAAACCTGTCTGATGCCTAGAAAATATTAGAAAAATTGCATTGTTTGCATGTGAAGAAGCTTTTCTTTTCCTTACCTGTTTCCTTAAGGGGAAATTTTAAATGTGAAATTTTCCTTTTAAAAGTAGTTTTAAATTAAGGAAAAACCCAACAGCTGTAGGCGTAGTTAGACTGTGTATAAAAAGATATGATTCTGTTTGTTGTGGAACCATTTACAACGATGATGATATGGCAGTTTCAGGAAGTAAAGCGTTTGACTTATCTTTAAGGGGGACAATCTTGCAGGTGCGTAAGGATTCAGAAGTTGTAAAGCTCTGAAATGTCTTCTGCAAATGCGTTTTCAATATTCCTCTCTCTCATTGTTTACTGTACAATCCCCTCTGGGGGATACATGGAATCTGAAAGTCACTCGTGATGTCTCATGTTAGATAGACTTCTCACTAATGTTGAACTTTTATCTTAGGGAACATTAAGCCTTGTCCTCCTTCAGTGACACTTCTTTTCAAAATGTGAAGCTTTAGTACCAAATTGTTACAAAGCATTGGGACAGTCATGTCCTTAAATAGATTTTATTGGATTTCAGAACATGTAGCATGACTCTGAAGGATAAAATACTCTTTTTTATATATATATGATATATAAAAAAATATGATATAGACTTTAATACTAAGTATTTAGGGAACCAATGCTAATTTTAAGACTAGCAAAAATCTCATTTAAATAAAAACTTTAGTAGGCTGACTTGTAGAAAATCATATAATGTAGTCAGCCAGTTTGGCAAGAACAGCTACATATAATTGCTTGCGTCAGACTTTATAAAGATGATTATTTGATAAAGCAGTGATTGCTTGAAGCAGTTGATGCATAGAAGCTAGATCCCAACTGAGATTTGGTTTAAAAGAACTTGGTTAGCTCCCAGGAAATAAAGTTAAGTATAAATCCACGGCTAAATAATTTTTTTTTTTTTTTTTGCTACTTCTGAATGCTGTTAGAGAATGCTTTCAGGGTGAAAGGGCAGCCTAACAAAAATTCACTTGAAGTCATCTGTTTTTTTTCTTTTAGTTTTGAATACTAGTGGCACTTGAGTTGCCTACAACTGCATATTTGTTTCAAGCACGGATATTGGGTTTCACCCAAAGGTGGGGGCTGGAAGGGGGAAGTGGTGAAGGGTGTTTTAGATAGTATCAAGTACATCATTTTACAGTCCTAAAAACTGAGGGGACAGGAGAAAGGCTGAAACACTTTCAGTTCTAATTACAGCACCTTGTTTTGTATGGAAATTGGAATAGTGGAAAAATAGATTTTTACTGAGTAGGGAGTACTTTTTTCAAAAAAAAAAAAGAAAAAAGAAAAAATCACCCCTTTCTAAATTAAAAGGTAATTCTTCAGAATATCTGTTAAATAATATTGCAAGCTTGTGGCTAGAGTATCAACACAGCTTATAATATTTGAAGGAGCCGTGAAGTAAAAGTTGTGAAAACTATAGATGAGGAATGGATACATGATCACTGTAACACTTGCTATGATACAATGCAGTATTTATTGATACCCTACTATAAGCTTTGAATGAAAGTCTACAACTTCTAGTTTTACAATGAACAGAAGCAGATTGTTGTATAATTTGAAAGGGGGTTTCAACTTTGATAGTTGAAGTTTTGTTAAGATAAATGTTGTTTAAAAAGCTTTATACCTGTTTACAGTTTTGGAAAAAAATGCAGGCTTCATTTTTCTTACATTCATTGAAAACTGGCCTAGAATATTTGTAAATAGGATCAAGAAAAAAATGCATAAACTCGCACATTAAAAATGCAGCGGGCTAACTTAACTGCAGCAAATGCATTATTTACTTACTGTTTTAAAAAGTGAAAGCTGAAGATTATTAGAAATTCAAATTTTTTAATTGACATTTGTTGAAATATTGGAGTTAACTGAGCCAAAGTGATTATGCATTCTTCATAAATTAGTTAGCACTTTGTAACATTATATACAGTTTACAGTACATGTATAAGTTGTAGCTTATAAACATTTTGTGCCATTAAAGCTCTCACAAAACTGGTTGTCTGAAATTACTTCATGCTGCGCCTTCTCTTTTTCTTCTGTTTTCTTTTTTTACAGGACTGCTTTGTGTAATGTTTTATGAAACTATTTTGTTCTGGGTAATATGAACATTGAAGCTGCTGTTTATAGACTGGAATAATTTTTTGAAAGATTGATTGGGGTTTTTTGTTTTTGGTGGCCTGGGATCATCCACTTCTTTTCCTGAAGCACTTAATAAAAATATTACCATTGTCAGCATTGTATATCTGCGCCGAGTCCTCCAGCAATTGTCAAGGAAAACTTTTAAAGCAAAATGGTGTAGTGGCATATGAAATGTAAAGTAGAATTCTGAGATTTTGTATAATTGGTCAACTCTATTGTACTCCTTGTATTTCTCTTCTGTTTCCTAATTTTGTTAAATTTGCAGATTAAAGAATAAGGGACATAAACCCTAAATGTTAATCTGCCTCCATATTCTTGGTTCAAGAGCACTGGTATTCTAGGAATATCGTGGAGAGTTGTTAATTTGAAGTGTGAAATGTCATACTGTTACTGCCCATTATAGGTACCTAGTGGTTCTTTTCCATGTTTTTAATGTAAAAATTCAGAAATTAGTGAAAATGGGATTTTTTTTTTTTTTCAGAGGAGTAAGATAAAATTATAAAACGTACTGTCAGAAAGTTTAGATGTCTAGGATTTATAGTGAAACCTAGGCTTGAAGTTTTGAATTACTATTACTTTGAAACTGCTTTGGAGAGCAGGGTTGCGGAGGTTTTGAGCAGATTGTTTCTCTGCAGCCAACTGAGATAAGTACATTTATTTAGTAGGTGTAGCAGGAAAAAAATCATTGTGTGCTTCAAAACTTTTTTTAGTTGTAATGCAATGTTTTGCAATAGAATAAATACAAGATAATATTGCATAAAGCAGCAGTATCTTTGCACTAAGATTATTCTGGTATAAATCACATTTTGATGGAGTTTGAGGGCTGTCTTCAAGTTTTAGTACAAGAGTGTTCAAGTAAAGACTGAAGAGAAGGGATTTATTTGTGTACTTAAATTTAGAGCAGCATAGTGGTATTGCTTATCTGTTCTTCTGAATGCAGGGTAGCTAGACAAATGAGCTGCGTGGTGTCTTGCTTTCCTCTGTAAGCACCAAAAAGTGTGTTTCATGTTACATTCTGGGAAAGTTACCTTTTACTGTTAATTAACTACAGTGCACCTAGAGATTTAGCCATGTTAACTATTCACATAAGATCAACAGGGGACCTTGAGTTCTTAGATTCTTTTGTTCAAACTTAACTGTGTGCATATGAAAAGATTAGAATTTACTTTGAATTCTGTGTTTTATGAAAAATTCTGTATAAAAATATTATTTATACATCTGTGTGTGTGCGTGTGTACGTGTAAAAATTCTATCTCAAAATGAAATCCTGATTCTGTGCAAGTGTTTTAGGATCTTTGTCTTGTATTTAGTTATTTATAAAGACTCCTTTGTGTTTTGGGTCTTGAAAACCAAATAAAATGCTAGGACTCTTGAACTATGCTGTATAGTTCAATTGTCACTTTAAAAACAAAACTAAAACCTTAAGATACTCCTGGAACAATCTCATGCTGTGTACAACATTCATGTGAAAAAGGAGCTAAATTAATTTCTGTTTCATTAAATCACTGTGTCCTTCGCTGTTTGTCAGCTTGGCAAAGTGCAGCTGACTCAGCCAAACCTCTGCTTGCAATACTTAAAGCATGATTAGGCTTGACATTAGGGGGAGAGCGAGTGGTGGTTTTCCATTAAGGAAAGTAAACGTGACTTAACTTTTTGAGCTGCTGCCAGAAAATGGAGAGTATGGAAACCAGCATTTTCTATTTTAAACTGTTTCCTAACACTTTTCTGATAAGATTGTGGAGTTTGTTTAGAGATACTTTTTTTTTTTCCATTGGTACAGTTTGTTTAACTTGCAGTTTGTTGTCTTAAAGTAATGAATTTTAAGGCCAGAAAATACCATAAGTGCTTATTCTGATGTATATAATGGAAGGGAAGAATAGTCAGTCCTACAACTGTTTAAGTTGCTGCAGTTAAGGTATATAATTTAGGTCACAGAAGGATGTGTGTGTCCGTGCAAAGATTTCAGTGTATGGAGTTGTGCTGGACTTCCCCCTTGATTCAGCTGCTACAGCCTTTAACTTGCATCTTTGGACCGAAGTTTGAATTTCAGCCACTGGATCCTGGAATGCCCCTCTGTGGTACATGAAGGAGCCTTTGTCTCAGGTGCATACTCCCTATAGACTGTGTCTCTTAAATAAGGGTTTTAATGAAAATATTTGTATTTTAAAACTAATCTTCTCTGGGAATTTTCACAGCCTTTTACTACTGATTTGTAATGTGCATCTAAATACGTGTTGGGAGGCAGTCATTTTTATGTTCCTCGTTGACTTTAAAAATGTTGTATGGACATGAATTGCTTTTAATATATTTGGGGTAGAAATACAAAGCCCACTAGCTGCACAGTGTCATAACAATGATTTAAAATGATCAGTGACTTGGAAGAGGAAGCTTCTTCCTCCCACTGAAATTACTGAACAAAAATAAGAATCTCCAGAACCAGCAGGAAGTTCTTACGTGAATCGCTGCCAAAGCCTCATACTCAGAAACAGATTTTTGCTGTGCATGGTTGTTTTGCCTCTGCTGTGTTCTCTGTGTATGTGCATGTGTGTGTGTATATGCATGCTGGAGTGGGAAAGCAGAAAGAGAGGAGGTGTGGCAAGATAAGCATCAACAATAAAAGAGTGAGTCCTTTCCCGGCGCTGTAACATTCTCCTATAGGCTTCCCTGCTAGGTGAGAAATAACAGCTGCACGAGAAACCTCCCCAATTGGCTGGTAACATGGTGGTATGATAAGTGATGTCACCCCCGCACGCCTATTCGCAAGATTGTGTTCTGGCACTTTTCAGGCTTGGGCTTTTATTTCTCAGTAGAAACGTGTGTGTGAGAGAGAGATGGTGCTGAAAGGTGCTGTGTTCCATTTCCTCTGTCAGAGTCCCGTATAAATCATTACACTTAGGAGTGCAGTCAAAGCAAAGTGAATGTAAAATTAGTTGGTGGGGGGGAATTAGATTTCAGTACTTTGGCACAAGAGTTATGGGTTTCCGTAGAGCAGGCAAAGAGCTGCCGGAAATACTTACACTGATGAATGCATGAGGAAGACAAATGCAGTGGCGCTGAAAGTATTATGTTAGTTGTGAGTTTATATGAATAGGTAATTGGATGAGTGTAGTAGGAGAGAGGAAGAGGCACAACGGAAGGGATTTTCTTTCTGTGTGTCTCCTAACCCTCTGACTCAGGTTTTGTGATACTGAATTCTACAGCATGGGAAGATGTCTTTTTTACCCCAAAGCGCTTGTATGTTGTCCTTGATGTACACCCCTAGATGAACATGCGTATTTGCATGCATAATTGACACACCCACTGAAAGCCAAAACAGCACCAGCTATACCACTTCACCGGTTACACCTTTTTCTTACCTGTTTATTTTACTATTTACTCCTTCTGGTGAACTTGACCAGTGGTTTTTTTTTTTTTTTTTTTTTTTTTTTACGTGTGGCTTACTTTGAATTTGTTCTCTAAGCATCAAAGTTTTGATTTATTTTCTATTTTTTTTTAATTGGGCTAGGAATACGAATTGTGGTTTAGTTATCCAGGATGCCTGGAACTATTAACCTCCCATAGAAAGGTGTTATCAATGATGTCATTTAAAAGCAAAAGATTTCTATAATCCTTTGTGTAAAGATCTCAAACACCACTGTTTTTTTTTCCCCTGATTCTCAGCCAGTCTAGATAATTTTAGTGTCAGCAAATTGTACACTGATGTGTGCTCTCTGACCTGTTCTGGTTTGATTAGTTTTTGAAATAGATTATATGGTATGTCTGTCTTTATTTATAAGGCCAGATTTGATGACCCATGAAGCAATTACTAAATTTATATTCCTATAGAAGAATATTCCTATGAGACTCACATTTGTGTGAATCTCGATGATTTTCGGTGAGCTGTTTTTGTGGGCCGTATCTTAGTGAAGTAATGAGATGATTGTCTTTAGTCTTAAATTACTGAACTGGACTTGCATGTTAGCTGGGTCAGGAAAGTGTATGTTTAATCTCTGTTTTTGACAGATAAAGTGTAGTGTGACTGTTTCACTTTCATAAAAGGTACACTGTTGTGTATGTTCAGTGAGACAATGTGACTGCTGTACGAACTGTACCATTAGGGTCAGGATCTGCAAATCTATTGCCTTTTTTTCTGCAGTTCGTTAGTACACGTGGAGCCTTGCTGAAGAGCAGTGGGTCTGTGTTTGTCTGTGGGTATCAGCTTATTTGTGTGAACCAAACTCTGGGATTGTGGCAAATTCTGTCATGCAGTGTAGCTGAAGACATACTTGTGTGTTAGAATGTTGATGGTACAAAGTGGGATGACTGATGCTGTCATGTTAAGATCCTTTCTCTTTCAGTGCATACACAGAGCCTGTTATATAATCTGTTCCCTACCATTTTTATCAGCAAGGAAATCTGCTTTGTTCTTGAGGCAGAATCCAGTGGCCTTCCCAGACCTCCTATCGAGAGCGATGAAAACCTCATTGGTAAGCCTGAAATGCTTTTATCACATGCAGTGGGGCAGTGAGCCAGAAACCTAATGATGATCTCTAGAGGTTAGGCAGAGCGATTAGAGTACTGGTTGGACAGAATAATTTAAATCTCCTGAAGGCTCTTCTCCAGTGCACCGCTAAATGCCATCTTCTTTTGACTTTAAGAGAAATGGAGCTTGATTAACATTCAAATAGCCTATGTTGACACCACTGGTTTCTTCCTTAGAACTATGATTATATTCAATCATCAGCTGCTCTTTCCTTTCCTGAAGTTGCTATAACTTTTTGGGGAAAGTTCCTACAAGGATCTTGGAGGAGCAGTGGATGCTCCCCAGCATCCTTGCATCTGTCAGAAGAGAACAGTTGCTCTCCCACTGGTCTAAAATTTCAGGAAGAGGTTTCTAGGCAGGCTGGGTGCTAGATAAGAGTTACAGTAACTCAAGTTTGTGCTATGTCACAGACTTCACTGGGAATTGCAGATTTCAGCAGGGTCAAGCAAAGGCTTATTTTCTGAAGAATGACTGTATGAAATACAAGCAGCTCTAGTTCATCAAATGTCCTGATAAGAGACGTGGGTCAAGTTCCTCGTGTACAGGCTTTCTTTTGTGGGACATAAGTGCTGCCCAGGCCTTGCGCCAGATCTCTGCTCAGAAATGAACGTTGCTCAGACCTCTTGTGAAGTAAATGCAAAGCTCTTCTCCAGTGTTGTGACCTCCCAAGTGATTCTGGGTTGCCATGGCCACGCAGCATATTAGTTGCAGAAAACCTGATTCAAAGCCAGGGCGAGTCTTCCCACTGGCCTCTGCAGGCTTCAGAGTGAGGGACAGAGCACAGGAGTCTCAACTGACAGCTACTCTTTCTGCCTTCTTGTTAGTGATCTGCATTCCCCAGCCCAAAGCAGGGATTTAGTAGTGGTCTGGCACTCACTCGGGAGCCAGCATGCTAACACGCTTCTTTCTGTGAGCTCTTCCACTGCATTGAGTTCATTTCTGTCTCCAGATGCTCTCCACACAGCACTCCAACATGCTGTGCTGCAATTAGTCTAGCAGGTGCCCAGCACTACAGTTTATTATTAGCCATCCGTAATACCGTGCTGCAGATGCACGTGATGCTTTGCAAAGAGATTCCTTGCCCCAAGCACCCGTTTGTCTTTTGTTCTTGAAAACCTCTACTCCCTAGCAACTCAGTGCCTCACAATGATTTCTCCCCACCCCATGTGTATTCTGACAGATAATTAACCTTTCAGCAGCTTGATTAAACAAGAACTCCTGCAACCTACCCTTCTTGGTAAAGCAAGAACTTCTCTGGAAAACCACTTTTTTCTCCTTCCACATTGATTAAAAAAAAAATTAAAAAAAAATCAATGGACATTGATACTTCATCGTGTGACCTTTGTGTGTGTTGGTCCTGTGTAACATGTGAAGGAAACCCAACATCTGGCTTTTGGCTGGAACAGATTATAATTTTGAAAAGTTTTTTTAAAAAAAACCTGTAACTTAGGTAAAGCTGACACCATATTTTCTCAAAATCCTGGAGATATTTTCCTGTTACTATTTTGAATATTTAAAAGGAAGTTTGTAGTCTTTTTAATATTTTTTCTCTTGAGTGGGGGTTCTTCTTTGAGATAAAAGCAAAAGTTTAACTCAATGCATAGATTACGTTGTGTTTCACTTTGAGGATAAGTACAAGGAGATTTGGCACAAGATGAAGGAGAATAAAATGAGCAAAATGTGTATCTGTTTAAATGGTCATATGAGCGAGGAAGGTGTGATAAACATTTGTAGTATTAGGGTCAGCCAGGGAAATAAGGAATAGGATTTAGCCTAAAGATGCTTCTGTAAAGCGTTTAATCATAGCAGCCTGGACAACCTTATGTTTTACTTATTAGGTTGTATTTTTTCAGTCTGTGCATATTTTTTTCTCAACATATCAGGGTGGGATAACAAATTTTTATAAGGCCCTTTATAGAGAAGTTGGGTATAAAGCTTGTAACAGCTGTCTGTGCAGAGTTGCAGTCTCTGGCAGAGTACTGGTAGATGCGTAATTTTGGATTAGTCTGATAAGAAAGCAATGGCCAGTGTAATTGCAGGTGTAAACAAAGGCAGACTTTCTTTAGACAATGTCTAGATTGTCAGATGAATTGGATCCAAGCAGGTTCACAAAGCAGTCTGCAGAGGGAGGGCTAGCAGCTAGGAAGCGGCTGGTGTCTCAGTGCAGGTAATGGCTGGTAAAATCACAGTAAAATGCAGCTGAGTTTCTGTCCTGCTTGTCAGTCCACTGGGGAGCCTTTGTTTCCTTCCCTTCAGCCAGTTTCTTGGTCACCATTTGAATACAGTGACATGTATTGCCACTGCCCTGCCTTTATTTTTGCTTGGCCAGGTAGCAATCAAGCAATGTGTTTGTATTGCAAAAGAAATCACTCTTGTCTTCCCTGTGTTGCAGCTGTATTTATCCTCCCACCCCTGTTGCTCCAAGCACCTGTGTTGTTCTGTCCCTTCCAAGAGGGATGCAGAGTTCCCTAGATTTAAGCAATAAGCAGCTTTTCATTTTTGTGTGTTCACAGATGCTTGCAGACTCCAGCCTGAACAGCATCTCAGCTATTCTGTGTTAATTAATGCCCTGATCTTGCTATAGGCTGTTTTTTCACTGGTTGACTACTAAAGTATCTCTGATTCAGAAAGGTAATTTTCTAAGAACTTTATAAGAAAAATTATAAATAGGTTCCCGTAGATTAGAACTTGTTATGCCTTAGGTAGTAATTTTAGGGCACCATGGGTTTTCTGAAGACGCTGAACTCTTTCAGAGGGCTGTTGCAAAACTAGGCCATGTGCGTTGCTAGCACACAAGCTTCTCTGCTTTCTGTGTTAGCAAAGCAATACAGAGTCTTACCACCATTTAAGGTTGTCTCCAGGGCTTTAAAGCTCCCTGCAGCTGAGGCCCCTGTTTAGTGGCCGCCTCCTATGTCTTTCAGGGTCTCTCTGACAAGTGAAGGTGATGTGGAAATACATAAATAAAAAAGCAATACCTTCTTCCTCCTCTGATTCTCATCTCTTATTTCCTTGCCATGGAACAGAGAGCTGAGAACATATCTCTGCTGCCATGTGCCAGGAAATTTGATGCACAGTTTGCTGGAGGCAGGCACACTAATAGTCTAGACCTCTGTAAGATGTCTCAAGTTGGGAATCTTAATTGCTAAGCACTCTTGAAATCTTTGCTGTAAACACTTTAGGGTTTTTCCTGTCAGGATGGGCGTCTGGCCAGTGGGTGTCTATTCTGCACCCTCCCTTGAACATCAGGATCTTCAGAAGAGCTGTTCGTGACAATGGTGTTGAGTGCTGGGCTGCTCCCAGCTGTTATTTCAAGGATCAGCTGCCTGACTTTCCTGATTCAGAAATCGTAAGAAAAACAAGCACCATGGCAGGAAGTTGCTGCCCTCCAGCGCTGCAGCCTGGCTGTCAGACCCGGTATTTCCAAAGTGGCACAGTAGATCCACCCATGCTGGTATGTGGGTCTGTTTGCACTAGCTTGCTTGTTCTGCTGTGCACTCCTTGATCAGACTTGTGTCTGGTGCTATGCTCTTGTTGAATTTATTTGCGCTTATGTGTTAATTCAGGGGTGAAGGATTTTTTTTTTGTTTTGTTCAGATCTGCATAGCACCCCATGGAATTATTAGGAACTGTATGTTTCAGTGCCTCCCTATCTCATATGACAGGAATGAGCTGACAGAAGGACTTACCCAGCTGAGAGCCTCTCCTTTGCCTGTGTCTGAGAGAGCAAAGGGAAGGAGGTCAGTACAAAATGAGTCATAAACTGGATGAATTGTTCTGGCAGGGCCTGACCCTGATGTATTCAGATGTATCTAGGCATAGCTGAATGAAATGTAATGATCTGAAGTTCTGTGATGATCTCTGCCTAAATTAGGGTGGGTTTTTTTCAGTGGAAGTCTGATATTTAAATCGCTTCAGTTTCTTTACTCTTTCCAAGGTTTTTTATTCTCCTGCCCCTTGAGTTTTAAGGTTAGATGGCCATGCAGATGCTCTCTTCCTGCAAAAAAAAAAACCCGTTTGCTACATCCAGAAAGGTATCAGGCAAATCAGATATACCCTGGAGCTGTTCACTGTGGAGTTCAGTCAAGGACAGCAACCCCCAGAGTGTTTTTGGAAATTCGTTGCAAGGAGTGTAAGGGCCTTAGGTGATTTCAAAGGGTTACTTAGGATTTCTTCCACCTCCCCTCCCTGAAGTGAAACAACATTGTCACTAAAGTGGAAGAACTACTTTTTTCTTCACAGACAGAGCCTGCTGTAGGAGCACTAGTTCATATTGTTAGTTCTAAGATAAAGGAGGATGCTTCTTTTTTACAGCTCTGGGAAGTAAGTAGCAAGATGTGGCCGTTTACAGTAGTTCTCTTTCAAGATGATTTCCAAGAGTTTTACTGATGTGCTGCCATGGGAGAGAGAGTGGCAACTTGACTTAGAGAGCATGCAAGAAGGTCAGAAGCTTCAATGGGCTAAAGTAGGAGGAGAGACTTGACATCCATCAAGGTCAGCATAGCGGTAGGAGATAGTCTGAAGAAAGACCCAAGCAGAAACAGCAAAGACATTTGGAGCTCTGTGAGCAATGGCAGGTTTATGTTTTGAAACAAATGACAGTTTCAGGTGTTGAGAAGTTTGGAGAAGGCACAGTCAGACAGTAGGACTGCCTAGCACCCAGTGCAGTATGTTCGCACTTCACAACTGGGATACGATCAGTTGCAATGAAAATGTTAATATCAAACTGGGAGTAGCACAGACAGCTCAGCAGAGTTCAGTTTTGGTAAAGATCTATCCTTGATCATGGAGTAATTGCTTTCTATAGCATGGACTTCTGAGCGGTAGTGCCTGTTCAAGAGCAGCATGGCAAGGGAAACTGGCAGCGCAGTCAGGTGTTTGAGCATTGTCAAGTGTTTGCCAACACAACAGGAACAAAGCATGGCCAGCAGCCATGTTATACCACCCGGCCTGCAGCCATCCTGGAGACGAGAAGGTCCCTCATTGTGGCCAGGGGCCAGTCATCAAAAAGGGGTGATTTGTGATGCTGAGGAGACTGGGGGAAGGGACTCTGGCTAGAGCGATAAGTGCATAAGTGTGATCATAAGCTGGGCTCTTGGATAATTGATTAATTACTCTCATTTTATTAAGCAATGTATTAAGTAGGGTTCAGTGCACTAAAAACTCATTAACTAGGGCAATCAGGGACAAGCACAACAATTCGATTTTCAGAAGGGTTGCAAAACGCTCTCATGTATACACAAAACCCCTTTGAAGTCCCAAGTCATCGCATCCTGCAACCTGGAGGAGCAGCTAAACGGCTCCACCTTGCAGAGGCCTTTGCTGTCAGGACCCTGCTGTTGGAAGCTAGCAGGACTTCTGCTTTGACATCTGTAGTGGCAAACTAAAAGCTTCTTGTAAACTGCTTTAAAACTGTAGTGAAAAGAAGGCAGCTGTGTATGTGAGGAGAGTTGTGGGAAAAGTTCAGAGTGGCTGGATGATTTTAGCTTCCATATGAAGCAGCAGGTTACTTGTTTGGATGAAAATAGTAGCAAATGGGCATGAGTCCATAGTCCCTGCCTGGCTTGGAATAAAATGCTGCCAAACTAAATCGATTTGAAAGTTCTGACAGGGCCTGGTCAATGGGTAACACCAAAGTCAAATAACTTCCTAAGCAAGCCACACCTACACCCATCCTCCCAACTCACTTTAGTGCCCAACAGAGCACTGCCTCATGCCCCTGCAAGCCAAAATGGGAGCTGGATCCTGAGTCCTCTTTGCAAATCTTTGGCTGTATTGTCAGTAATCGGGTTGGCAGTCTGTTGTCAACCTTGAGTATTTTGTGGAGATTGGGACCACTTTTGTTATCATAATGGAACTCATGATGAAAATGTTGTTTGTTTAGTGTGCAGTATGGCTCAGTGGACCGTTTCCCATGGCCTCATAGACATTAGTGCTCTGTAGTTGGAGAATCATTGACTTAATGCAGAGCTGAAAGGTGATTTTGCTGTTACGGTGATGGATACAGCACAGTAACAAGGGCAGAAAATAGTGTCTATTTATAGGCTACTCATCAGGATATATGAACTATAGAATAAAGCATTTTCTCAGCGACAATTTGAAGAATTGTGTGAGAACTGCTGACAGCTTGGACTACGGCCTGTGGTGGTGAGGTACAGAGAAGCAGGAAAGATGGATACAGCAATTAAGATGAAGGCAAAGTCAGCTGACAAATTGGCCATTTCCTTCTTTCCATTCAGCTAGGAGTGACAAATGGTTTAATTTATATTACTTCCTTACATTAAACAACGGCACGGCCAACTGCCTGGAGATTGATACAGTCTATGGATCTGGCAGATCATATTTATTTTAATGTGTATTCTTTTTAAAGATTCATAGTGAGTTTTGCTTTTGGTTCTAGTCTGTTAGGTCCTTGAAATGCAGTGTTTGCAAGAAACCTAGCTGAAAGGATTACAGTGCAATTAAAATTCCTTGTCCTTTTTCTTTTCCTTTCTGGCACTCCTGTGTGCAGGGTGGATTGTTCCTGTCTGGAAGATCTAATTAAGCTTGCAACACTGAAAGAGACGGTAAAGAGTTAGATGTGGCTTTTTCAGTTCAATATAGGTGGAGCATGAGAGCCGCATGATATTTATTTCATGTTCTTATATAATTTGCACTTGATTTGACAATTTGAAATACCATGAACACAGACATTAACGGAGTCACATTCATTTACAGTGCTGAGATGTGGCCTGTACTTCCCAAAAATGGGATTAACCAGATCTAACTTGCTCTCTATGCAGAAGAATGCAGAGACTTTTCTCAGTATGTATGAACTTTTTAGTGGGCTCTGAATTGGTTCTCCCAGCCAGTGCTAACAAATAAAATTAGATGTTATTTTTAACTCTGTAATAGTTGGTACAGAAAATAGCTTCTAGGTACGGGAGAATAGTTAACAGAAACAGTAAGTGTTGTTTTCATTGGTTTTGGCTTCATTTTCTTCAGATTGATCCACTGACACATCAAAGTTTTTTTCCATGTATCTGTTTATCAAAAGCAGCCACTGATTAATCTCTGTAAATTTTGGTCTGTGCTATGTCGATGAGTGTTCAGCACTCTTAGTCCATGTATGAAAAACAGGACAAAACCAAGGCGAAGGTAGATCTCGGCAGAGCTTGCAAAGGCCTAGGCTTGATGATTGGTAACCAAGGCAACGAGGCCTCTTTTGAAATAAGTGCTTGCTGCAGACCCCCATTTTGTGCAGAGAACTGGTCAGCAGTAAAAATTAGAGAAGGCGAGGTAAGATCTATTAGGCAAGGCAAACAAAGCTGTCAGATGGCAATCAGAAGTGCCTGCTGTCTAGCTGACTAAATTAAAGCAGGCACCACGTGGGGACAAATGTTCGCTGGTGGTTTGATTGTTTCCTTGCAAATGGTTAAAGAGGCTGTTGCTGCTCATCAAGAAATTAAAATACAGATTGCAAGGAAAAGTTTTACATAAAAGTGGCCATGTCCGCTCTTTTTTTACACTTTTTTTTTTTTTAACATCCAGGACTCGTGAGCCACTTAAACCTTAGTTGTGTCACATCCCGCTGTAGGGGTCAAGTTAGTTGCTGAGTCCAGCTCTGCAGGTAATCTTACGGCCAGGTTGGAATCTGACGCTGAGCATCTATACTGCAGAATCCCTTGCACACTGCTGGCCAGCGTGATCACATCCATCCACCAACAAAACTTCTAACGTGTTGGATGCGGACAGATCTGTTGCAAAGCTAAACACATGATAAACTGTCTGATCAAGGGTGTTAGTGGAGGGGTCTGTAGCCACGGCTGGTTTTACTGCCCAGTGCTTTTGGTCACACAAAGCAAGCCCAGCCTTTTCATTGCACAGCTCTGGGTTACTTTTTGGCTTCCTCAGCACCTGGAGAGTAAGTGGGTGGAGGATTGTCTTTTGTCTTCAGCTGCGCTTCATTTCAGTGTTGTTTAAACTTTTGAAGCTAAAATTCAGTGATCTACAATAAGTATTATATAGAGAGGGGGGTTACTGGCAGACTGGAGCTGATCTGTATTTGGCAGCCTGAAGGGTGTAGAGAAACCGACCCCTGTGTTTCTTTAAGGGCTCTTCCTGCCCTCTGAAGAGCATCCACTGCATTCTGTTGCCATTGCTATAGTAACTTTCTGCCTCCTGATTTTGTTATGAATGGCAATGGGAAAAGCCTCCATGCAGGCTCCTGCTGATACCCTGCTGTTTCAAACATCCTCAAGGCTTGCTTTCATTTTTAACCCATGAACGGATGGTGCTTTTTAGCTGGAGGTTCCTTTGTGAGCCTGTGTTTTAGTCCTTTTGTCTCTGTGCATTCAACAACAAGCCATATGTCCATTTTATACAAAGAGGAGAAATTTGGAGCAAGCAGCTTTATACAGGCAAAGATCTGGATCTTTGGAGGAGGGAGTGCTGGGTGTTTTGGGGAGGTGGCAGTTTATAGTGGTGTTTTTATGAGATGAACAAGAGCCAGTGGGGTTCAGCAGTTACCCGTGCTCTGAAGGCTGACTTTGTCTTCCTTTATCACGATCCAGACATCCCCTCTGCAGACACAATGCAGCTCTTTTCCTGTTGCCAGCGTGCTCTCCCTCTGGGGCTTGCTGCTACCATGGAAAACAGCGTAAAGCACGGGTGAACCTGTTCTTTAACCAGTTGTGAGCAGCAGGTCAATATTATTACTGCCATTTAACAAATGTATAGATGTAGATGGATCCCACAGAAGGGAAGTGGCTTGCTCAGTTCAGAAGAATGAACATCAGAACTGGGGAAAGAGCTCTGAAACTTGGTGTTTCAATAACACCATAAGAGGCAATAGACCTCTTAAGTAATTTCATGTTGTTACTGTGTTTTTCATGTTCTTTAACCCTCACAACTGAAAGCATTTTCTGATCACTAAAGAATGTATTAATTTATCATCTTTACAGATAATTTGTATTATTGCCTCTTAATAGGCACAGGGGAATGCAGTGACATGCCGAAGGTGACAAAGTGAGTCAATTGCAGAGCCAAGAGAGGAGCTTGGGTTATCGTTCCCCCTCTGGTATAGCAGACAACTGACAATGCTGCTTCTCATGACAGGTTTTGGTATGCAGTGTAGAACAGAGAAGTAAGCATGCTAAAGTAGGCTAGTTTGCTTGTAAAGACTCCCTCAAGTGTGTGTATTTCACTGCTGCCTCGCCAAAGAAGCCTTGCAGATTAGAGTCCTCTGCCTAACTCTTAACATTTGCACACATTAGCAAAGCAAATAGGAAGCGGTGGAGCAGCCAGTGCATATTTCTCACTGTAATGCTAATTTGTTGGCTTCTGTTTGGGAAAGAAGATGGTGAGTAATTTGAGGGAGATTGTTTGTTTGTTTTTGCTCTGTTAGACTGGAAAAACTGATCCAGATTAAAAACTAATTGGGTGTTATTGGACCTGGGGAGAATTCTGCCGTATTCTGGGGCTCAGACTTCAAAGTGTGGAGCACCGAATTCTGGAAAACACTTGAATGGTGGCTGAAATCTCAGTGGGAGATTTGTTCTACCAATACTGCTGAGGCCATCCTGTGTTTCTGAATCTGGGCTGGTTGTTTGCAAGGAGATGCACAGATCAGTCAGGAGGTGTAGATGTGATCCATTTGCTCTTGCATCTCAGATTCAGTATTGAAGCTGCTGAAGAGTAACATATTTATTCCTTAGAGTGTTGTTGTCAGTGTTACATTCTGGAGCCATGCTCATTGTTCAGCGATGTTCTTACGCTTGCAGTGGGGCAGTGTTAGCAATGCTGCGATCCCTGGGGCAGTCCCTGACTCTGTGTGTCTTCCAAATGTCAGCTCATCTAAACTGGCTTGGCTCTGGGCATTGTCCGTGCTGGCGATTTGTAGTGGTTACAGCGTGAGGCCTTTGTGGATATTCTTTATCCAGATATGTGAAGTGAATATCAAATCTGTTTATTGAGTCATGCTTAAAATGAATTTGAATACTTGATCAAATTGTTTATGAGAGAGAATATATTTCCCTTTTTTTCCTCTTTAAAGGGTTAAAATATTCATGCTGGTTCCTGAAGAACTGCAGTTCTTCATTTTGAAGTCAGAATGTCCTTCTACGCAAACATTTCCTTTGATCCCACGAAAAGTACAACTTAACTTAAAAAAACCCCTCTTTAGCCCCCAGATGAGATGTTTCTTGTCACATGGAAGGCAGGTCAGTCTGAAATTTTACATTTTGATTCACAGAAGTTGTTTAACAAATTGTTTCATATTGACCTCAGATCATTAAAACAAAATCCCAGCGTACAAGGGGGAGGAAAGGCTGTTTTGCACAGAATGTAACACAGCGCCTGACGTCTTGGTACTGCTCTTCTGGAAGAGCTGGTAATATCCTGCATTTTCCCTGAATTACAACAGGCTCCTTGGATGATTTTAAACAAATATTTCCATACATACAGCCCATGTTGGAGGGTATACAACTTGTACTCTTTTTGAAACACCAGTACCAAATTGATGTGGATATCAAAGCAGCATCTTAGGTGCTCCCGTCCTCCTTCACTGTTTAAAAGAGAGCATGCATTCACTGGTGGGAGAAACAACCGCACTGTGTGTCGCTTCTCATCCTGGCCGAGGAAAGCGGAGTGTGACACTGGCATATGTCTCTGGCTGTGCAGGGATACCCTGGCAGAGAAGGATGAGGGGTCTCCATGTGCTAGTGACACATTGCTATTCGTTTCAAAAGCAGCAGCTGGCAGCCCTCTGATTAGTATGCTACAGATGGCAGCAAGATGCAAAAGGCCTTTCCCACCCCCTCACCGGAGCACCCTCCATGCTGTCACCTCCCTCCCTAATTCAAGGGAACCCGTTGCTGCTTGCTGGGGTTTCCCGTTCAGACAGTCGCAGCTGCAAAGCAGTGAGCTGCATCTATGGCTTTGGCCTGTAACGCGTGCAGAGTGCTCTGAGCCTGTTCTGCTCCTTGGGAGGGGATGATGGTTTTGTCAGGAGCGCCTTCTGCAAGCTACAGGGAGGAAAGGCTAGTCCATTCAGGAGTTAATTCTCTGGGTGATCTGGGAGGCACACAGATTTATGAAATAAAAGCTTGTAAAGCAGTTTAATAAGATTAGATCTATTTAATAAGTGAACATGAGGACATTGGTTTATGTTAGCAGCAACTGCAATGCCCTCGGACTTAATGGGTTCTACAGAGCAGCACAGAGCTCTGGTTTTTGCATTGCTGTTACTGTTTTTGGTCTTCTTTCTTACTACTGTTCTTTCTGGATTTTGCCTGCTTCTGCCCCTGTCTAGAAAGAAAGGCTGAAAACTATGGAGGCAGAGCGAACAGAGCAGTGGTGGTGGCTAGGAGGATCCCCAAACAGGGCTGACCACAAACAAGAGCCTGGAACAGTGTTCTTGCTGTTGCTCCATGTGACAGACTGCTGCTGCAGTTTTAGGTGGGCCATTTGAATTTCTATGCTTCATTTCCCATGTGTACAGTGAGGCAAATAATACTGCCTTTGTATGTCCTGTCTATTTAAAATGTAATGAGATGAGGTTTTAAAAAATGACAAATGATTTTCAGTGCCTTGTATGAGTGCTTTGCTGAAGACACCTTCAGAAGTGACTGAATTCTCTCCTGCTGGGCAGTATGGCCTGGTGAGGTTTTCAAGCTGTGTCAGCACGATGAAGAAACTGGGCAGTACAGAGACAACCCAGTGCAGGTTTCTGCTTGAAGCTTTTTCTTCTTAGCTTAACTTTTAAATTCAACAACACTAATGCATCTTAACAGTCAGCGTTGGTTCTCCCAGACATCACACACTTGCAGAGAAAAGAAATCTGTGTAAAAGCAAGGAAGAAAAGTGAAGTTTTTATGTTTCTTGCTTTTGAAATTGTTTGACTTGATTTGATTTTAGCTTTGAAATTTCCAGCATCAAATTTTTGTTTAATTATTTGTCCTTCACCTTCTTTCTGCTGTCGAACCAAATACCAGTTCAGCATGTCCCTTGTAACACTAACATCAAGAAAATCTTTGCTTGAGACCTTTGGAAAAGACTGCATCTTTTGTGTATGTTTGTAATATTATGTAGCACACGACATGCTGCAGTAAGAATATGGAGCATATTGGGAAGCTGTAGTTCTATTTGTTTCACTTGAAAGTGTTGCACTACTTGGAAATCCATTTGCTTTAGTACAGTTGTTCCGTGTTTTTGCAGTTAGAAATTGTATCAACCTGGCACGATGGCCCAGCTTAGCCATAATGTTCATTAGCTTCCCAGCGCAGTGATTCTCTTTTGTATTACTGTCTCTGGTTGGAGTTTTTATTGCAGAATAAAGCATGGCAGTCTTTTTAGCTGTAGCATGGGCTTTCCCTTTCTCTCTCCGTGGGTTCACCAAGTAAGTCATTGTGTGTGTGTAAACATGATTACCAGTATATTCAGAGCTGTTTTCCAAATGCCTACCTGCGCAGACTGGTGCGATGTGTTTAAAATAGGCTCTAAAGCCATCACCAAACACAGCCCATGAGGTGAAGCTGCTTAATGCAGCTTACGGGTAAGATGCTTTTGTGCTATGAGCCAGCAGAGCTTTCATCCAGTGATGCTGATAAACACAACCATCAGCATAAATAATAACTTCTTCTAAACTCACCTGGGCATTTTCATCCAGCATCCCTTCTTTACCTGGACCGTGGATGTGCACTCTCTCTCTTTAACTTGTGTAGCTCGGATCTCTGCAGTGAAAAGTCTTGAATCTTTGATAAGGGATAGCAGAAACACTTCTGTGCTCGTGGGATGTGCATGTGTGCATGCATGTGTAATGAATATTCTAAGCACAGTTCTGATCCAAGTGTTTATTACATGTCTGCCTACGAGTGCAGAAAAGTGTTTTCAGTGTCCAAGGAGGCCTCCTTGTCAAGTTTACTGATGACTTTTTAGTGCTGTTGTGTCCTGTCTTGGAGGAAATGAGAGGTCTGTAACACTCAAAATCATTTGTAGAGTGTGATGTGTTTTATGATCCTTACTATTATTGTTGTCATCATTATTTATTAACATAGCTCTTAGAAGATGTGTGAAGCCATGTGGATCCCAGCTCTGGCATGCTTGCAATTGAAAGATTTTATCTGGAGAGGTGGAGAGCGGTCAAGAGATCCCAGTGACAGGACGTAAACAGGAATATTCACCCATTTGCTTTTTGACCTGGCCTCCCTGACTTGGAAGATCTCTATTTTAAGCCATGTTGCAATAGTAGAGATTGCCGTTGTCCATTTTGGGTCCTTTTGGGAAAAGGCTGGCAAAATCTTAAATATAGCTACTGACATATTCTGAGAGAGGTGTTCAGAGGAAATGTTAATATTTAATGATGCCTTTTTGTGGTTAGACGGGTGAGTTCTCTTAATGACACCGTCTGGAAGAAGCATACCTCAATCCTCGGCTGTAATCAATCCGCACAAGCTATTGCTAGGGCTTCAAAATGCCACAGGACATTTACAGACTTCAATGAAATAAGCAGTTCTGCTGGAACTTTTGCCTTACATACTGAACACTTCAGAGAGAGACACCTATTGCTTCTTTCCATGATTCATACTGGGAATAACTGAAAAATGTCTGATGTCAGAGCGGGCTGGTACCTTTCACATGCACTTATTTTATAAAGCCTGAATTAATGTTGAAGACAGTGAGGCTCTCCACTCCCTTTGGAAGTCAATGGGAGTTGTGTGCCTAATTTCCATTTGTGCCTTTGGAAAATCCCCTTCTAATTGACTAAATATTTGTATTATTGGCTGTGGGCACGGTGGCACAATGTGGCTTTCAAACCATCTGTTTTCATGGACTAAAACCCACTGGCAGCAAACCTTGATTGGCAGAAATTCACCAGGGCTGGTTTACGTTAGTTGAGGTTGCTGAGGACAAAACCATAAAGGAAAAGAGAGGCATAGGATAAGCAGAAATAAAAAGGACCATGGAAATAAATGAGCTTTGTTTCAGCATTTGAATGGACTTCACTCATTTATCAAAAGACTTTCTTCTGGTCTTTAATGTTTCTGAAATAATGTGTCTTGTCTTTGAGTGTTCAACGCCAAGAAAAGCTGTCAACCACTCCAGCAATTATCATATCCCGAAGGGAGGTTGGTTAATGATTTCTCTGTAGACAACTTGGTCTTTCAGTTTCTGTGCTATGCTAGAACAATTCCAACCCAATGAACCATTTTTGGATTTTGTTTGATTCTTAATGTTCAAAGAATATTCTGGAAATACTCTTATTCACTGCCACCTCTTGATACTGAGCCCGCACCTTAGAAGATGAAAATTACAGGGTCAGAGGCAGGGATCAGCAGTAGGTAAGGCAACAACCAGAGAGAGGAAAGATTCCTTTCCCAGCTTGTGGTCAGGCAGGGAAGAATGTGTGTAAGAGTGGTCATTGAATCTCTGCTTTTAGCCCCGTGCTCCCAGGCATCATGAAGATTTTCCTCTACGTTCAGTGAAAGCAATTAGGTGACTTCACCATGGAGTCTCCTCTCAGTGGACTCAGCTGAAAACACTGTATCAATTAGATTTAATTCTGAGGACAAAACTGTATTTTTAAATTGTGACCCAATGAAGTGTAATTGAAGGGTTGTCATTGACTTAAGAATGTCTAGTATTTCACTTGAATGTGCTTCTGAGTCAGAACATCAGCTGTGCTTCAGCTAGAGTAAACCTGGGTTTTGGCACATACACCTGCTTCGTCTGCATGGATAGCTGTAGCTTTCCCTGGTAAAGATTTTGACCTGTGCTCCTTAGGGCCATTCATTGTTCAGATGCTGGAGGCACTGAGCACGGTACCTCTGCAGGTAAATCTCCACTGTGCAGAGGGGCTTGTTATGTTTGTGATTATCTGCCAGCTTTCTGGATGAATATCTGGTTGCCATGAAAACTGTGGACCTGGCTGGATCCTAGGGGCCTGTAAGTTCTGTAAACCATGCCTAAAGGTGGCACAGTGGCTCATACCAGTCTCTTTGCTTGTTTTCACTGGACAATGTAGGTTTTGTGGAGTTCTGCTTTTGTAAATATCCAAACTTCACTTATCATGCCTTGCATGATGAATTTTGCACCCACTGGAAGTATTAATAATTGATTATTTCCAATAGGAAGAGCCCCAGATTTGGAAGTAGTTGCTGTCATTTATTTTAATAATGGCAATTTAATGGCAGAGTATAGTGCTGTGATTTCTGGCTGGCTCCTTAATCTTTATAAATAATGAAGGAAATTCTGGATTTGCAGCCCTTGTGTCACCTTAGGATGGTAGGCAAATAAAGCAACATAGAGGTTATATTGCGTTGTTTCTCATTCAAATCAAGTTTGATTGTTCAGCCCTACCCTCCATGTGTAAGTAACTGTGGCAATGAAACGTAATAAAGCAGCATTCGTCATTTTATGCATGAGAAGTAAGTTGGTATGTCTCAGCCAGACAGAATAGATCAGAAATCACTAGAGCCATTGATGCATCGCAGGTTAGTGAAGGAGTCCTGTGCCCCTGAGTTTTTCCAGGCACGCCACAGACACTGGAGCACTGGAGCACGGAGGGAGTATTAGTATGAAAGTTGAGACCTAATTTTCCGCAGGTTTGACAAGGAGCCTGCCTACCTCATATCTTTGTGCTCACATTTTCCTCTCTGTATCAGTGTCAATTTTTTTTTGCCAGATGATTCTTGTGAAATCTTTGTGCTCTTCATGTGGCCCTTTTTCTTGTCTTTGCCAGGACAAATCCCCAGGCAGGGATTGTCTTTTGTCGTGTGGTACTGCAGTGCTTAAGGTAGCGAGGACTTATGTTGCTTAGGACTTTTGTGCACTAGCATAAAGGAATCTTAAATTAAGCCAGTTCTGCCACCGCTTTCCTCTGCGGTTTCAGGCAGGCTGTGCAAGCTCTCTATTCATCGCTTTCCTTATTTGCAGTGTTGAGATAATAATAGAAGTCACTTGCCCAGAAGTGTTCAGAGTGTTTTGATGTTCAGAAAACCTGATACTGTGATTCCACTCAGTTTCCCTCTTCTGTTCATTTTATTATGTGGTGTGTGGATAGTATTAACTGATAAAATTAACTAATTTTTTCATGTATTGCTAAATAGTTTATCTGCAAATAAGTGTTCAAGTTAGTTACTGTGCTCTGCATACCTGTGTCAGTGTGATATTGCAGGGACCAATTAATACTCATTACAGGATCGTAATATGAAATCCGCTGCATGGAGACTGAAGGCTACAAGTGTAATTCCAACTGGCCTGATTGGTTTCCCAGGTTGTGTCTGTGTAACTGCAGTGTTTCTCCACCTTTGTGGTCAATAGGGATAAGTGTGATCTGTTATCTGAGGAATTTTTCCTATTGATGCTTGGTTTATGAAATTCAGATGAGGGTCATGGTCACTTTCAAAGTAATTGGTGTGTTCTACGTGAAACTAGACACCCTATGGGATTATTAAACACCCAGATTATCATGTCACAGGGATTTTTCAGCAAAATTTGTTCATTTCCATGCTTAGAACATGGGCATATTGAGTTTCCAGTTTAATCTATTACCACTCAGGAGTTGTGCCATGCCAACCAGCTGTAAACAAGCTCAAACTGAAATATAAGTTGCATCAGCCAATACTCTTTTTATGATAACAAAGTTTGTAAGGAATCTAATATCTTTGTCTGGGAATTCTGGGATTTTAAACAAGACTTGGATGTGGGACATTATAGAGGCTCAACTGGACTCGTCTAGAAAATAAGTTTCTATGGCTTGTCCCAAAGTCAGAGTGATTTTGGGGGTCTAAGTTCCCAGTGCCCTGGCTGGTGGAGCATTACTCATGATAGCAGTCAAGAATATTTTAGGAATAAAGCTGTGAAGTCATGCAGTCGTATCAAAATGTCTTGGTTTGAGTATAACAAAAAGAATGAGTAGAATTTGCTACAGCTGGGCATCAGGTCCTCAAGTGCCTGTGGAAAGGGGAAATACATAAGAGATGGCTGTTCGATGTGTGATTGTTGTCCATATTTTGAGGGTTTATTGGAAAGAGAGTCAGATCTGTGTGGTAGGAAACATCAGCTTTTGGGAGTGACCTTTATCAGGTGTGAAACACTTGGGAGTTGCTGCCTTGTCTGCAGGATTTCATTCTTGCCTCAGTCACCTCACAGCCTCTGGTCTAGCTTACTGGCGCGTGGTTCTCTTTCCATCCCTCTACAGAGGCTGGTGTCTGTGGCCATCTGAGCATCTTCCAAGGATGAGCCAAGTGATGAATGAGCTTTATTTAAGGCTATCCCTGAAAGCCACTGCATACATTTCAGCAAGCTGCCGAACGTGTCAACACAATCACTTCAAGGCTTTCAGCTTGCTGGAGCCTCTGTCAGCACTCTCTGCAGCGTCTGTGGACTGCCTGATCAGCAACACTATGACTATTAATATTTATAAACCTTAAATAATACAGGACTTCAGTGTACCTGAGAGACCATATATTGGCCTCCAGTCCCCAACAAAGCACCTGAGATCAGTGTGGCTGCAACCCCGGCTGATCCACTGCTGCGGTCCCTGAAGGGGAAGGAGGTGGAGCTTTTTCCCTGGAGGGCCTCTGTCTTTGGATTTCTCGCTCCTTTATTAGTTACCAGAGCACATCATCTTCCTCCTTGAGGGCCAAGCTGTGGGCTTATTTCTTTCCTTTTAGTCTGGAGTCTTTTATCACTGTGCTGTGCATTTATTACAGGGCTTCACTTGGCTGTGACCTTGGCTTTGGTTTTTTTCCACCGTTTAGTAAAAATGCATTGATTTGGGTGTGGTTTGCAGGGAGAGAGAGATCTGAAATCTTTTTTTTTCTTTTTTTTTTTTTTT
>WKFP01014319.1:603030-832734 GCA_011057875.1 Pterocles orientalis | reverse complement strand
TTTTTTTTTTTTTTTTTTTTTTTTTTTTTTTTTTTTTTTTTTTTTTGGCCTGGCTCTTAGGAAGGTGCTTGGTAACCATTTGGACACAGATGCCTCTGAATTAACATTTAATATATGCGCGTGCAAAGATGCATATCAATGAATAATGCATAGTAATAAACAGCTTGGTGATTGGGTTTGGTTCAGAGCAATATTACGTATGGATTAGCCTTAAGGACCCAGATCAGCAGTGTTAATAACATGTATCAGGTGGAGACAGCCAAGCTAAACCCATTGTGTGCTGCACTGCTTACCTTTGTGATAAAAATGTCTCTCCTCCCACGTACACAGCCTCAGCCGGACTTGCAGAGCCATGCGCTGTACTCTGCTGAAACAAGCCCTTCGGAATGACTAAGGCAACCCTCCCTCTGCATCGCCAGCCACTGGAGTGGTTTATTTAGGTACAAACCCGAGAGAAAAAGTGAAAAAGGATCCCTGACATCCGCAGCTGTACCAGCCACGTGGAGCAGGAGGGTGTGTTAGACCCCAGCAGCTCATGAAAGGCGGAAGGGGGGCTAGGGGTGGGGTAGGGTGGGGTGTCTGGACGTGCCTCGGAGCTCCTCCGGGGCTGGGGCTGGCTCGGAGCCCCCCCGGGCCCGCGGTCGGCGCCAGGCGGCGGGTGGTGCTGAACGGACAGCGCCGGGGACCGCCCCGGCGGGGCTCTACCTGCCCCGGCTCGCCTGTCCCGGTTCCCCTGCCCGTCGCTTTCTGCCGCCTTGCCTCCGTCTCCCAGCACAGGGACGCTGTCAGCATGAGCGAGAGCAGGAAGCCAAGGGGCTGCTGCTCTGTCTCCTCCTCTAGAAACCTTCATTCAGCTGGAGCCGCCTTTGGCTGCCTCCCCTGATGCCCCGCAGGGAGGGACTGGGGGCTTCTGGCATTGCAGAGGCTTAATTGACTAGCAAGGTCACTAATTCCGGCTCCTAGAGGTAAGTCCTGGTTAACGGATCATTTTCCTCTCTCCCTCAATTCTCACACCCCTCTTCCATCTGTGTCTCTTTCTCATTTTCTCTCCAGTGCCATCAATCAACCCTTTTCCCCCCTGAAGAGGGTCTGTCTGAGTCATGACACCAGCGATGCCCCAAAACCCAGAAAGATGAGTCAGCATTTTGCCTCCCACTAGCCCCACTAACCCAGCTGCGATCTCATCTGCTCCCCGCCCTCCGGCACTTTGAGAAAAGTGAGGAACAATAGGATTCCTGGAGCACTCCCAGTCTCCACCATTGCGGGGCTAGGGAAGGAAGGGGAAAGGGTGGTGGGAGGAAGGAAGAGCTCCTTTCTCCCCTGCCCTGGGAACACGCCTCCGGAGCAGCCGGGGATGAGGGGGGTGCTGAGTCTCCATCAGCCTCTGTGCAACTTGTAGCAATAGCAGCACGCTGGGGAAGGGGAGGGAGAAAAGGGTGTGTGTGATGGGGGCTGTTGCTCCAACCTGATCGAATCCATTTGCCAATTCACCAGTCGCATCACTTCCGGATCAGTCCTCAGTTTCTGCTGCAGAGTGAGGATTTTTTTTTTTTTTTCTCTCTCTGTCCTTTTTCCTCCCTCCCCATCTGGATTCTGGGAACTTGAAACCTCCTCCCTTGATTGCAGCAGGATCTGCCCCAGCCTTCCCTCAACTTTGCACTGCATCAAAGAAAAGAGAGCGAGCCACAGGCTATATTGTACTGATGGGGGCAGGGGATCTGCTAGGCACAGCCCTTTGCAATTGATGTGGCCGTATCTCTAGGACCCAGAGCAATCTTTTTTTTTTTTTTCCCCTCTCCTCTCTTTTCGTGTGTGTGCGTGCGTGTGTGTGAAGGATCCTCCTGGTTACTGCTATTATTTTCCTTTAGCAGGCAGACCACACAAACCATGGCTGAAAGGAAGCAGTCTGGCCAGCAGGGTGAGGAAGAAGTGCCAGCCTTCTTCAAAAACCTGGGCTCCGGCAGTCCCAAGCCCCGGCAGAAATTCTGTGGCATGTTCTGCCCAGTGGAAGGCTCCCTGGAGAACAAGACCATCGACTTCGACTCCCTCTCGGTGGGCCGCGGATCTAACAAAGTCGTGGCAAAGCAGAAGGATGTTGCCCACCTGGGTCCGGATGCTCCGTCCGTCTATTCCAGGCAGAGCAGGAAGGGAGGGGAGCCATCTGTTGATTTCGGGAGAAAGGTGGAGATCAGGAATGCCACAGGGAAGGAGGCGCTGCAGAACCTGAATGACAAGGTGGGTGCATATATATATATGTGTGTGTGTGTGAGAGATGCAACTTGAACATGCAATAGGATACAGCCCTTCTTGCAGCCTTTCAATACTGTAGTTTTTTGCTTTTATTTTGTCTCTTGCATGTGTGTGGCAGTCAATGTCTTCCTCTAAGAAGCAGCATCTCTCCTAGAGCCTTCTTGCCAGACCTCTAATGTTGTCTGTGTGCTCTCTGCAGGTGTGTGTGAATATGCACAGGGAGGAGGGCAGAAGAAGAAAGGAGCCCCCACACCCACAAACACCCTCTTTTTCCCCACCCTGCCTTCCTATTAGGTGACAGAGATTGACTTTTTTGTTTTTTTTCTGTTGTGCTGGGGGAATCACTTTAGCAAAATGCCCCACCCAGCTAGTGAATGCAGCTCACGGGAACAGAAATGCAATTGTGAGCAAAAGAGCATCAATGAGCCTCCACCTACAGGGATCAAATCCCTGCAGGATTCTTCCAGGGGATGCTCCTATCCCGTCCTCTCAGGGGAGGACAGACCAGAGTGACCCGTGGGAGCTGTATTTCAATACCAATTTTGATCAATGCCTGTGGCTACAGTGGGATTTTTTGCCTCAGGAAGATCTGTGACTTTGACAGGAAAGTGGCATTCTCCTAGAAACCCACTGAATTCCTCCCAGTCTTTTAAGACTCCTGAAGCTATTTTGTCCTTCTCTGTACGTGTCATGGTGTAATAAAGTCTTTTTCCTGAGGCAAAACCCATGCAACTCACAGGCCTAGGTGACCATGCACATTTGTTTTCCTCAATAAATAGATTTGAGCAAGCTTTATTCAGATTCGAGCCATGAAGTACTCCGTGTGTTCCTCTGACAATGCTGGCTCCCATGAATAGGCTGGAAGAGTGGAAATGAATGAAGCACCAACCAACAAGTTGATAAACTTCTGGTGTACTGGGAAAGAGTTTCTGTGAGTAGTCCCCAAACAGGTTTACGGAGCAGTCCATCCTTCTGGAAACTGTTACTAGGATGTGCCTCCTGATTTTCATTAGTAATATAGATTGCATATACAGGGCAGAAGTCTGCCTGGAATTTATAGTATGGGCTTGTTCACCACTTTCTTTCAGGAGTGTGAAATATTACTAGGAGTGTTACTGGGGGCTCATCCTCCCCAAATCAGACCCTACTCTGCTTCCTGCTACAGTAACCTGAGGGCTCCATCCAGCCACATTTGCATGCGTGAACAACTGCTGTTCACCGTGAGATCGCAAAGGTAGGCTCTGATTTTCAGAAGAGCTGTGCACCAGCCTTTAATTAGGAGTGGGATGTGCTCTTTGCTGTTTCAGACCTGATTTGTCAAACCCAAACTAAACTTTGCCAGTACACATGTCTGTGGTTTGATTTGACCATGCTGAAATGCCTAATAATTGAGTAACTTTCCATGGTTACTCTTGTACTAACAAAAGTACATCTCAAAGAGTGAAAGGCATACACCTTTTCAGCTATGGGAGTCAAAGGTTTTGCAATTGAGAATGTTTTCAGGACTAACTTTGGATAATATGATGTGGTGGTGTCTTGCAGGACATAAATATTAAAAGGTGATATATTAATTCTGAAAAGATTAATTATGTTGTGATTGAAGGGTACTAGTATAACAAAAGACTGGAAGTAAATATGGTGAAAAATCAGAAATCCACACAGAATATTAGTTGCTTTTGTTTTACAGTGTAGTTTTTGGTTATATGTTTTGAAGATTGTGACATAAACATTAACTGAGGGTATGAAATAATGGGATAGTGCGAAACATTCGAGTTGTTTCTCATTAGCTTTACATAACACTGATGCCAGTGGATTGTATTGTGAGGGATTGCGGGCATTGGGGTAAGTGCATTGTTTTATTATAAATGTCTCGCTATGGCTTGGCAGTTCATTGCAGGAGTGTTTCAGCTTTGATGGCTTTCCAGCTGACTGCCTCCATAGCTTGAATCAGTGGTTAGATGCTCAGCAGGTAAAACTGTGTTTATGATGATAATCAAACCTCAACATATTAAAAAAAAAAAAAGAAAAAAAAGTAAAGAAAAATAACGTTGTAGGAAGTGGCCTTAAAGGAAACAGTGTATTACAATAACTTTGGATAGGAGTTAAAAGGCTTCTGAAGATTTGTAACTGACTTTGGCCCATTATTTTCAAACCTCTGTCTTAAGCATTTAATAACACATCTGAAATAGGTTCTCCCTGGCACTATTTCTATGTGATAGGAATCTAAATTATAGTGGAAAGGAACAGTAATTTATAGGATCTTGAATTTATAACTTGCATAAATTATTTCACAATAGCCTAGAAATATTACTGCGTCTTTTTCTTTAGTTTGAGGCTAGCAATAGTTGCAAATTTTGTCAACACGTGTAACAATCAACATATGGGATGGTCCATGCTCTGTTTTAGCAACCAAAGGTTCATATCGTGAGCTGATGGGAATGGGTGCAGATCAACTGGCGGCAGTGGAGATAGGTGGAAGTATTTTACCCAGTGATTGCATCCAAAGTAGGTTTAATGCACAGTCATCCTTTCTGTCACTGTGTAGAAAAATCTTGTATTAATCTCTACTGAAATAATTAACAAAGCAAGATGGACAAGCTGTTTTTTATTTTCTAAGGTCTTAACTGCCCAGAGGATAAAAAAAGGAATGTAATTATTCCCCATTAAATTGCAATATATTGTTCTGCAGGCAAAGATAAGGGTAATCAAATCTCTTTGTGTCTCTCCTGTCTAGGGTATTCTATAGGCATCTATCATGGCCACGCTTTATTGCCTCTGGGCCATGCTGCCTCATAATTCAGGGTTAAGATCATCTCTAGAGGCACCAGGAAGGCTCTCTATCTCAGTTTAAGCAGCTCTTTACAGTTAGGCCTCTGGAGGCAGTGTGACCTATTCAACAGGTCTGCAACTCAGCAGATCTGAAGCAAGCTCTGCGATTTGCCTGGCTGGCAGGCCTTGGAAAATTGACTGTGCTTCTATTTCCCATCTTAAACTTTTTAATCTTCCCTGATTAGACTGTTAATGCCTGGTCCTGCAGCTGCTTGTTCAATGTCTGAGTGCTGCTTAGTGCTCTGGGGCCCTGACCTCAGCTGGGCCATCACTGCAGTCTGACAGGAATGTCATGGCCAAACCTGGGATTTCGTGAATGAGTCAGTAAACACTGGGCCTGGCTTTCATGAATGGCTGTGCACGTGCAAACCTGCTGCCTACAGTGGGATTTGGTATTCAGATAGCATCAGGACAGGGACCTGGGGAACTCACTCACAGCACTGCTTTGTAGCAGTCAGTGCAGAAGCTGCAAGCTACCTTGTCTCAGAGCAGGGGGACTGGTAAAATGGCTTCCCAGGATATTAATCATCTGTTCCTTGGATGAACAGTCTTGAGACACATGCATTCATCTGGGTTTTGAAAAACCTTGGCCGTTGCTTGCTTGACTTGGGTCATTTCCCGTGTGTGTAACTGGTATTCCTTCTGTTTTGTGCATCTGTTGAGATACTTCAGGACAGAGACGGTCTTTTAGGGAACATCTAGAGGGGAAAAAAAAGGTTTGATTGCAAGAGTGATCAGAAAGCCCAGGGCTTGCATTAATCTAGTTTGCATAGAGACCCTGAATAGGTGCTAAGACATTTGGGCACAAGTACAAGCCCTGGGATCCCAGCTCTCTTCTTAACTTTCCAGCTAAAGTTTCCATCGCTATGTTGTCACGGCTCTAGTGATTCAGGTGGCTCCTTGTGCAACCTTTATATACATTTTTGCATCCCTTAGAAACCTTTGGGAAGCTTGTATTTAATCCTCCCAGCACTTTGTAAGATGCAGGGGGTTGCTGGAGCCATGGGAAGTCAAGTCACTGAGACTCTGAGCCGATGCAGCAATTGGCATGAACAGAATCATGACAGAAGATCAGGACCGAATTGGTGAACTCATGAAAGGTTTTTTGGCCCAGTCGTGCTGCCTCTGATCACAGTAACAAGAGCCTCACTGACTTTGGCAGGGGGTGGTTCCCCAGTAGGGAGTGGGGATTATTAGCATCTAACAACCCTAAAGGGAAATTTAGAGCTTGTTGATTCCGAGTGCTAGAATTTCAGATACTTCGAGGGATGTTTTAAATCCATCTCTGGTCCCTTTTTTCACTACATTTTAAAATTTATGTTTCTATTTGCAGATTCTGTAATTTAATAGCAAAATGTCCTTGTGGATAAACCTAAGTATTTATTAGAAGTAATCAGTGATTGGGTGTTGCAGAAATTCTGTGAGGTTTGTTGCAATTGCACTAAAATTGCACAGAGAAAGAGACTCTCTTGATAGTTTCTTTTTGCCAACCATCCATTAACTCCACAGTGGGAATAAAATTCCCTGCTAAGTGCATTATGGTAGTCCACAGCATCTGTAAATTTAACATTCAGAGCTGACATAAATTGATTTCCACTGGTGCCTGTGATGATGTATTTTATCAGAGATTATCGCTGTGCAGAGATTCTCATATTCTTGTGCCATTTTCCCTCTAGACCTTTCCAGAAGACAAATTTAGACTTAGCCGTTCCTTTAACGTGAAATGCGTTTCTGCTGCAAAGAGCCTGCACAAGATGTCCTGCACCAGCTGATACCTGTGCAGCCAGCAATCGTATCCACTGGGCAATGCAGCCCCCAGCTAGGCTCAGCCTGAGGTTGGGCAGAGATGCTCGGCCAGTGCAGAACACGGCTCTGTCTGTAGCCGGGGTAGAGACTGGCAGTGCGCGTGTGGGCATAATGCTCCGTTTTGTGCATTTCCTCCCCCTCAGAAGTGCTGATGTAGCATAATTGAAGGTGTTTAGGTTCTTTTGCTGTTCCTCTATTGCTGATGCGACTTGGCTGCAGCAAACTTGCTGGTCCTGTCGTAGCAGCTGCAGTCAGGGAGCTGGGTTGGGCTGGCCAGCCATCCTTCATCATTTCCCTTCATTAACATTTAGCAAGGAAATTTGGCAGTGCTCGGTCTCTCTAGCACCTTCTAATTTTAGCCTGCTCAGCCTGCCGTGCATTCATAGACCTATGGAAGACAAAGTGCCTCCACATTATCTAGAAATCCCATCGATTCCTGCAATACCTTGGCAGGTAACAGCACCACTGTGTGACAGCTCAACTGGATCCTCGCAGGGATTTAACCTAGGACCTGACTCCTGCAGCAGTTAGGGGGGATTAATAATTTTAAAATTATTTATTTTGACAATCTTTTAGCTCATTGCTAAAAGAAAAGAAAATTGGGCCATATTGGCAATTGGTGTAATGGAGCTAGAAGATACCTGGGAGCTCAGTTCTGGTCCTTTGGGTACACGCTAAAGCATTCAGAAGTCTTTAAAATTTGGTGTAGATGTTGAACATTGAACGACCGTGTTTTTCAGCCCTTTAATATTTTTGTTTCTTTTATTCTGTACTACTTAGGTTCTTGCAACATGGTGATGGGAAGGAAAAACTAAGTGTCATCTGAAGATTCGTAATTACTTTCCGAACCTAGTCACTATTGGATTCAAGTTACGGAATGTATTCAAAGTTCGAGAACTGCTGTTCTGACTTGGGCCCGTGAGCAGTAAGGATTACCTTTTTAGAAAGTATTTTAAATAGCTATCTTCGAGCAGATGAGAATAGCTTTAGAAATATTAGCCTGCTGATGGCATCATCCCCTTAAAGGTGCTTCTGTTTCCTCTACCAGTACTGCTGTTCCGCAGCTTTTAGCATAAGGTGGAGAAATGCTGTGCCCAAGGTCAGGGAGGCAGGTCAGTGCTGGAGGGGACGGTTTCCCGTGCCCACGTTTGTGGTTGTTCCTCTGTAATCATGTTGCTGCTGCTAGGGCAGGATCTTGAAACACTAACTGGACTTAGCGCATCTGGGATCAGCTGCCCAAGGGCCTCGATGCTATCTCTCAAACCCTTCGGCAGCGTTTGCTTCCTTTCTCTTTGGTAGCTGGAAACACTCTTACCTGCCAAGCAAAGGCAAGAAACCATTCAGAGATAAAATTGAGGAGGAAAGCTAGCATTAAAGGGAAAAGAGGAACAGGTTTCACTGTCTAAATTTAGAAATCTGATGTAGATGCTTTCTTCCATGTTCTGAGCAAAAATATGCTGAGGTTTCAAAACTTCTTCCAGCACAGATCAGAGAGGGGCAAGATAACTCATTTAGTATTGTCTCTTCTAGTCATTAAATGAAAATAAAACCCTACAGGCTAACAAATTAATCATTTTGCTCCTGTCATAATGAGCCACTTTTTCATTTGCTACTAATTGGATATTAACTGATTGGCATATTAGCTACTTAAATGTTGCCTGGTGCCCTACCTATACCCAGGAAAAGCTCTTACAGCTTCCTGTGAAGTAACGTACAGAAAAGGTTCTGATAGTCATCTGCTTGAACAGATGTTGCCTTGATAATTTACTGCAGTAACATGCTGGAAGTTTTAATTTCTTACGGGTTGTGCATGGTGTGTTTCATGGAACTACTTGGGTATGTAAAGATGACTACAGTTAGTGGTAGGAGAGCCTTACAGTTTGCTTTGTGTGACGTGAAAGTCACTCATGATTGAGGGAAGAAGGTAAGTCTTTGTGGGTCGCTAATTGTCTGTTATAACCTTCAAGCAGAAGTGGATTTGTGCTATTTGAGTTCTCCAGAATGTCTTGTACCTTCCCCCAGAGCAACCGATGTAAGAGGAGCTGGTGTAAACTGGTGTATTTTGGATAGTTATCCCACACTCTGGCTGTGAATCCCATCTCTTCATTGCACTGAGGCAAGTGCACTGTAAATAACTAGGGAATATTTATGTCATTTAATGCATTTCTTTCCTTGAAGTACCAGCTTATGGGGTGCAGGGACTGAGACATTTAAGACTCCAAGTGCGACTGAAACATTGAACATGGAGTTTGCAGCAGTGGATGAGTGAGAAAGGGCCAGAGCGATGGGCGAGGACCACCCTGCCTGTGCGTAGCTCTGATCCCACTTTTCCCTGGCACTAAACCCTCGGGTCAGTGACCGCAGGAGCGGGGACCGGAATCTATTTCCTAGCCGAGGGGTTGTGTGAGAAGGCAGCTAGAAAGCACCGCAGACATGCTGGCAAATCAAAGGCCCGGGAGTAGCTTCAACCCGGATTTTTTCCCCAGAATTTGCTCTTGCTTCCGAGCAGGTTTCTGCTCCGGTAGCGCCAAGAAGGGCGGGGTAGCACAAAGATGGAGGGCAGCGCGTTTTCCAGCGCACCGGCCCCCGGAGCAGCCTCCTCTGCTCCCTCCTCGGGGGTAGGAGGGTGGCCGCAGCCCCCCGGGGGAGGAGGGGGGGTCGTTTCGCCGCGCCCCACATCCGCAGGTGCTGGGCCCGCGGCGAGAGGTGCGGCGGCGGCTGCTGCGTCCCCCCCACCCCCGAGGCATCTCCGCTACCCGGCGCTTTGCAGCGGGGCGGGCACCGGGCGGCGGCGGCTCGGTTGCGGCGCAGGGACCGGGCGGGGGGCGGCGCCCGCTCCCCCCTCCCCGCGCTGCAGGACCCGCCGCCGCCAGGAGCGCGCGGCCCCGCGCCCGCACTGACGTCTCCATTGCGCCACTTTGCATATCGGCGCTTTCTCCTCTCCCCATTGCACGGTGGCCGCCGCTCATTTGCATACCCGCCAGGCGCTCAGCCAATAGCGCCCCGAGCTGCGCGGCTCCGCGCCGAGGAGAGGGAAGGGAGCGGCCGGCGGCGCATGCGCGGCTCTCACCCCGCTCCACCGCTGGTGCCGCTGGCGGCGTACGCCCCCTCCCTGCGCGGCCGGGGCTGGGCTGGGCTGGGCTGAGCGGGGCTGGGCTCCGGGCAGAGGGAAGAAAGGGAGACGCGGAGGGGTGGCTGCTTCTCCCCTTCCTGCCATTGCGGAGAGAAGGGATCGCCTCCCCGCCGCGCTGAGCCCTCCCCGGTGGACCCTCCCTTGTGATCGCATTGATTTGGGCTTGGGGGACTTATTTTTATTCTGTTATTATTTTTATTTTTTTTTTTTCCCCCCGGTAGAGGGGACGTTGGGGAGCAGTTGCTGCACGGGAGACAATAGCGATACAGCAGCCGCCCCGCTTCTTCCCCCCTTCCCCCCTAAAAAAAAGAGAAATATATTAAATAAATAAATTGGGGATTGATTTCCCAAGATGTCTTATCAAGGGAAGAAAAATATTCCACGGATCACGGTGAGTTGAGTGCACGGGAAATAAAAGCGGGGAAGGGGGAGGGGTGCGCGGGGATTAAGCCCTTTGTGTGCTCGCAGGGCGATGGCAGGGGTTTGTAGCAGGATAATAAGATCAGGGTCTAATGCAGCGCTTCCTGTGCTGCAGCGCGGCTGGACGCCCATGGCGGGGGGGCGGCGGTTTCCCCGGGGTCGGGAGAGACGCGGGATGCTGAGCGGGGGGCGGATTTCAGCGGTATCGCCGCAGCCGGTGTCACCGGCATCGGGGACAGCGGTACCTCCGGCCCCGGGAGCTCCCCTGCCAGCCGGGTTTGTGCTGGAGGGGGAGCTGCAGGGAGGATGGTGATGGAGCCCCCCTCCATCGCCCTCCTGCCCCAGCCCGACAAAAGGCGGCTCCGAGTGGGAGGGGGGTCACCGGAGCCCCTAACCCCGGCGGGTTGGCGCGGGGGATGGAGCAGGATTTCCTTTTCTTCCCCAAGAAGCTTCTCGCAACGCGCACGTTTCAGTCCACTGCTCGATGCAATCCTGGGGGAGAAGGGAAGGAGCCGTTATATAAACCCCTCCCTTGGTTTGGTTATTATGGGAGCCGATTTAGGGCAGGTATTGCAGATCCGAGGATCCTAACTTTTTGTTATGTAAGACGAGATATTCACATCTAACGGACTGTTACAGCCATTTATTTTTTTGACACAGAGTTGTTCATTATTGGCAGTGGCGCAGCGGCTCCTTCTCCCAGCCCCACGGACACACCCATCCTAGTTCTCCTTCCTCAGCCTTGGAGGCAGAAAAGTGAGCTCTGAAATGGAGCTTTGAAGTGTGACATTCGTGCAGGAGCTGCTGGGCTGTACAGTTATGTTTTAAATGATGTTTAGGAAATGCAGGGGGTGCACAAAATTGGCATGTGATAAATGGAGCATCCTTGGGGTTTTTTTTTTGGGGGGGGGGGATATTTTCCCTTCGAGAGTCCCAGGGTGGAGATTTTAGAAAGATGCTTCCATTTAAATAATGATGAAGATTACTGCTGAATCGCTGTTACGGGCCAAAAGTAGTATGACGCATTTTTCTTTCGACTCAGTGCTCTGATTTATGTTGTGTGCACCCAATGCAGTTCTATTGTAACGATAGGGATAGAAAAAAACCAGATTCAGGGCTTATTTCTATTGTATAAACCTGGAATTAATCTACGGAGACTAATGCTTGGAGAATGATAATCAATGTCTAGCTGTCCTGTTTTGGCTGCATCAGTAGGGTAAATCTGTACAGATTTGGTGGCGGGCCCTTGCACGGTTGCAAACTGCGTGTGCTTTTGTCTCCAAGGTGGTTGAAATGAGCAGAATGATTCGCACTGATTTCAGAGCCTACTGTTCAGCCGCAGCAGGAGACCTGTTTACCAGCAGAAGCATTCAGAGCATCGTTAAAATGGTCCAGGCTGCATTTTTGTTGGTCACTATATAGATTATTTTTTTTTCTTCTTTCCTAATTGATGCCTAGTGTGTTAGGACTTGGGCTGCCTGTGACATTGATAGCCAAGCTCACAGATTTCGATAGTAGCTGGCCTTTTTAACAGCACGAGTCTGCACTAAAGGTGGGCACAAATACTGCAGTGTTTCTAGAAATGGTGAACATGTAGGACAGTTTGCTGTAGAGGCTGGCATTGAAAGACAAGTGGGTTTTTCACGCCCCAAATTAATTCATTCAGGCTTATTGGCATTCACAGCAGATCCTAAATTTAAATCTTGGGGTTTTCTTTCTTTGTTTTTTAAATTCGTGGCGTTATTCAGGGAAACACCATTTCAGCAGTAGGATGAAGGGGAAGAAAAAACAGGGGGAAGGAGAGACAGTTCTCATAGGTGTTTAGCAGGTATGAAAAGATGGCTATAATGGTATAAATCAGTAGCTGATGCAATTCATGTGGCCCTTTTGGCATTAAACGGGCCGTGTCAGCTTGTGTCAGTTGAGAATCAGGTGCTCCAACTCTTCAGTTTTATTATTTGGGAAAATGCCTGATTCTTCTGTTTGACCAGCAGAGTTCCAGCTCGAAATAAGGGCCCTGAGCAGCACTGTAACTGTCCGAGATGTATTTGCTGTAAGTTCAAGGCACCACCGAGTTCAAGTCCTGCTTTCTACCCCTTCTGGAATTCAGCGTTTGGCTTTGCCAGCCTGGCTATGCTGTTCTGGTACAGCTCTGTTCTCTTACAAAGGTGTTTTTGGGAGGTAGAAAGAGAATCAGAGTCACTTTAACTTTCCTCCTCATCCAGAGTTCTGCAGAGTGCGTTATGGCTACTGCAAAAAAAAAAAAAAAAAAAAAAAAAGGATAAATTTGGTTTTGACCAAAAATCTCTGAAAAGCAAGATGTAACCTGGGCAGCGATAAAAGCACATCGCCTGATAGCTGCTTTGTTATAATTGCCTTTCTGTTCTTGTCAAACTGTCTTCTAATTGGAGGGAATTTTAATAACTGTTTTTTAAATCCTTCTCTTAATTTGCTAATACGTGCTTATTTCCATCTGATTATGCAGTAGTGCTCTGGAAAGGCAGTAGAAATATCCACTGCCTTGAAACATCACTAAGTTGGACAAAATGAGTGTGTTTGTGTTGTGTAACCTGTGGCAACAGACTTTTGGCCATTTCGCTGACAGCAGTTGACTCACTGTTGGCCAAGTAGTGACTCCAGTGTGTGGGTGCGTAGAGGAAATTTTGCATAGGACCAAGGCAGAAAAAATAGAGATGTGGCTATTACGCATCCCTCAGAGTGTTATTTAATGCTTTTGCTGTAGGTGATGGTGGCAGACTGCAGGTACGAGTGAAGCTGCCAAGGAGACAAGCCTGCTGGAACTCAACTCCTTTTCCGTTCTGATTTTTTTTTTGGATCATTAGTGTGATGAAAGGACTTGCAGATGAAATAAAATATTTTATCTTTGCAGTTGAAAGTGCAGCAACTGACTTGTGTTTTGACGCGCGTCTCTGAATAATGCAGAGGTTGTTTCCATCCCTACTCTTTTATCTCTGAAGTGACATGGCAGACTGTCAGCTTTCTCACAGAATAATTATGTACTGTTGTGTGCTTCTTTGTTGCAGAGTGATCGTCTTTTGATCAAAGGCGGTAAAATAGTTAATGATGACCAGTCCTTTTATGCAGACATTTACATGGAAGATGGGTTGATAAAGTAAGTGAAGCCGGATACCATATTGTGGTGGGAAATGTGCAGAAATGTACTGCAGATTGCCAAGCTAGCTTGGTCTCAGAGAGCTATATTAAATTGCAATGAAAAATGAATATTTCATCTATATCCTGATGTTTGATGGAGAAACTTTAAAAACAGGGTGTTGAATTAAGTAAACAAATGGGCCAGAACCCCACTGTTATTAAAATATGGGTCAAAGGAGGTACTTACATGTGCTTAATTTTAGCCACGTGAGTAGCCCCCTGCTGAGATGACACATATGTTTGAAGTTATCTGTGTTGTAACATTTTACTGAGTAATGACTTAAGACATTTTGAATCCAGAGTTCAACATCCTAATACAGTTAATTCTGTTTTTAGGGTAGGAGGCTGGACTTCAGTGACCTCTTGAGGTCTCTTGCAGTGCTATCTTCTACCATTCTATGATACAAGGATCAGTCGAAACCCCCTTAATTTAATAACGATCCTGTAGTTTAAGGACTGAGGTTCAGACCTCTTCCCAGCACGCTTCTGTGTTTTCAGTCCTGGAACATGCATTTCTGGCTTGTTAAATATATTACAGATTTCTTTGGAAAATTACTCTTAGGAAAAAATGGACAAGCCAGAGGTTACAAACAAGGAATTTTCCTGTGCTGGCTAAACAGTCAGCACATGTGCTTTGTTAATCAAGGTTAAAAGTTAAAGGAGCCAGCCAAAGACAGCTAATTAGTTGCAATGTGCCATCCACTATTGCATTTTTAAAAATAAATCTGTGAAGAACTAGACTGGAGAGGGCTTTGGAGGTCTCATCAGGAATTTGGTAACTGGTATCTGGATGGGTTTACATTTCTGCAGGGACTACATAATATTTATACATGAAAGGAAAGCAGACGATAGAGAGGCAAAAATTCTTCCAGTGCTCCCAAAACAATACTAACACAGTTAAATAGCTAGAACTGGTGTTAAACTCCCCCTTGGCAACCCCAGTCCAGTCCCAGTAAAGCTCCTCACCAGGCTGTTGCTGCGTTTGGTGCAGTGATGTCTGATTATCTGCATGGTCCCTTCTCCAGCTGTCTGCCAGTGTGGCTCCTTTTTTCCTTCCTATTAAGCCTAATATTGCCCCGAGGTCCTGAAGTAATTGCACACTTTGCTCTCAATTATGCAACTGCTTCAAGGGAAAGAATAAAATGTTATCAGCTATGTATCCTGATACCGTAGGTTGCTTTAGTTGGAAAAAGAGAACACTGGCCAGGTTAAGTAGCACAAGGGTGTATGTTTACAGGCTGTTTGCCTGGTTTTGTGTCTGACTTGCTGTTTGAAACCCATTTACCCAGGCAAATCGGAGAGAACCTGATTGTGCCAGGGGGAGTGAAAACTATTGAAGCCCATGGCAGGATGGTGATTCCTGGAGGGATTGATGTTCACACCCGCTTCCAGATGCCGGAACAGGGGATGACATCTGCTGATGACTTCTTCCAAGGGACCAAGGCTGCACTCGCTGGAGGCACCACCATGATCAGTAAGCTGGCTGTTTTTTCTCTTCTAAGAAAGCTTTCCTCTTCTCTTTCTCCCATAATAACAGAAACTGTGGGGTGTAAGTCAAGTGATATTTTGGATAAGGTACCAGCAGTGGGGGATTTCTGGTGTCTGTCTAGGATGTTGAGAAAACCTTGTGCAGGGATGGGAAGAGGGGTGGAAGAGCAAGTAGGAGTAGGAGATTGTCCACATTCCTGTGCCTCAGGTCCTTTCTTCATGGTATCTATGGATAAATGTCCATCGTATGGTTCGTACCCAGAAGCGTGATGCCAGTATACTATGTGTCTTTGAAAACTGGGCCACTTATTTAAGGATTTGCACATGCCCACTTATGTACCCAGCTTTAGCAGCAGGGTTTTTGTTAGCGTTGTTCCTTTTGTGCTCATGTCCTCTTTTGGAGGAAGAGAGAAATCGGGAAATGAAAGTAACTCAAAATAAAGAGGCAGACTGTCTGACTGTTCTGCTGACAGTGGGATTAGACACTTAGGGTGTTCCCCTCTGGCTCTAAAGTGCCTCACGAATGACTTCCAGGCTATCTGTCCCCTCTTGCAGATGCTTGGCTTGTCAGAGCCAGGGCGTTAAAACTCCGTAAGTGATTGTTGTTAACCGTCTTTGAGGTAGAGAGAAAAATAAAAACCTCTGTAGCAGCGCAGCTGATCACGTGTAAACTGTAACACGGCGTCTTGGAGTCTGTTGCCACGTATGGGAATCCAGGATAAAGGTATAAAGTGATACAATATCTGAGCATCTCGCGCTCTTTCATGTGCTGTGGGGTGCTGCCATCTCACAGGAGGGGAGTTAAGGTGCAGAGAAAGAAAAGAGCACAGTTCTGAACAGCTACTAGTGTCTATTGTCCGATCTGGGGATATAAAGAGATCTTAGGCGCAGCCAGGAATCAGTCTAACTCTCCTCAGTTCAAACCAAGCTCCTTACGGACTAGAACATCCTCGTCTCTTAGATGGTTATGAGCAGACTTTGATCCCTGGCCTAGTGGGCAGACTCAGATTGATCGATGTGGAGGCTGGGAGTAGGAGTCAGTGCTCCAAACACAACCAGGCTGTCTGTGTTTCAGAAACAAATCTTTTTCTGGGTCTGGACCTTGCAAAGAGATTGTGTCTGGCCTATGAACTTGGTCAAATAATAACCTTAAAATAACCCAGGAAATTATTTTTCATAATGTTATCACTTTAGAATATGGAGTTCGTGTATGAAGATAACCTCACACACACAGAGAATGTGAAGTGGGAGTGTAGCTGAGGATGGTCTCATTGTCCATACTAATATCCTGTTTTTCTTCAAATCTTTGCTGTCAATTTAAATTAATAATACTGAAAGGGTATTTTCTTTTCAGCTTCAGTTCATTGACTTTGTTGCATAGATTGCTCCTTTGTTATTAGTACACCTGGTTCACACTTGAATTATCATTTTGTTCTTCCTTGTTAAGTTGAATTAGATCAAAATAACATTCTCTGTCATCTGCATCTGACCTTTCAACAGCCTTATTTCCCCTAATGGCACTTTTAAAAACATTTTAAGCAGAAATTGCTTAGGGAAAATTTCCTGAAGTAGCCCTTGACTTTGGTTGCCAAATTTTACCTGTGCAAAGCCTCATACTGCAGAAATGTTTGGACCTCTCCATCTATGTGTACGTGTATATTGCCTTTATGACTGCAGTATCTGCACATCTCTAATGGGGTTTGTAGCACAGCTTTGAGATAGCGAAGTTGGAGAGAGTCCCCCATTTTATAACTTCCTGTTTCACAGCTGTGAGAAATCAGCACAATGTCGATTATTACGGTGGGCAAACCATGTAGAGGAGGCTGGTGGCTAAACTTGACCTTCCTGGGTGGCTGGGATGAGGATGCCAAAATCCACAGCCACCTCTGAACAAAAATCATCTTCCTAAAGCACAGCAGCTGGACTGCTTAGGATGATGGAGAGACATTTCTGGTGGGCAGGTATCAGCAACTGGAGCTGAACAGTGGAAAGCAGGATGAATAATCCAACTAGGCTTCAAAGCTGGGGAGATTCTGCTCTGTGGCAGCTCAGCTGTTGTCTTTTAGCCAAATTATACCATTTGCAAAAATGTTTTTCCACAGTGAAGCGTGCAGAACTGCCCTCGTGAACATGCTCTTCTTGGTGGGTGGCCTTTGGTTTTTTCCCAGAGCAGGTGGGAGTTGTGGTTGATTGCAGGATTTTTTTTCTTCTGTGATAAACAGGACAAGATTTAGTGAACTAGATTAATAATATAATGAATTGCAGCCTGAAAATGACACCCTAATGTTTATGTCATTGTATATTTTAAATTCTGTGGAAATGTGTCTAGCTGTGCGCCTCCGTTCTTCAGGCTTTTTTGGAAAAGCTGGCCTCATGGATGGAAAAAAACACCCATGGGTCTTCATTTGTGCTTGAAGCAAACTTTGCATTATTTATTGACAAATACCTTTACTCCATCCGTTTTCCTCTTTTATACATAGCTCTCATTTTGGGCAAGAAAACAGGTTAGTCAGCCTCATGTTCCAGTTTGTTTCACATTTTCATGTAGGAGGGCACTTTAAGGGTGTTCACAGTCATTGTAGGGAAATATTCATTTTATGTACATTTTTCACTGAAATTAAAACAAGAATCTTGGATAGGTTTCTATTGATTGTTGGTTTTATAAAAACTGTGGGTGAAATCCTGGCTTTGGCAAGGTAACGGAGAGTTTCATCATTGACCTCAGAAGTGCCAGGAATTCACCCTGTATGTCTGGTTTAGTTTCAGTAACTTCATTTTCAGCTCAGATCAAATTCAGGGTTGTTCCTTTAATTCTCATGGCAAACACATCCAAGGGAAGCACACAGGAGTTCAAGAATGTAACCTATTGTTTCCAAGCCCTGTTCTCATTTACTTCCGTTCCCCTTTAAAGTAAATTCATTACCACAGCATCAGAGATAGGAGAATCCAACTCTCAACTGGTATCAAATGGACTAGCCCCCTTTTCTGTGGAATTATCCTGGTGGGAAGCAGATCTGTCCCCGATTCCGTGGCTGGCGAGGATCATCTGAATTAGCCTTTTCCAGAGGTATGTCGCCCGTGTTCTCCTGGAGCCCTTCAGTCCTTGCTTTCCTGAGCCCTCCTCCAGGTTCCTTCACTCGGGGGTTAGGGCTGATTTATTTTTCTAGCTGCTTGTTCCACAGAGGCCATCTGACCAGGAATTCCAGCTATGATCCTTCTGTCTCTACCCTCTTCAGTGCCAAAGGCAAGACTCCAGCTGACTTTGCTAACGAATGAACAAACACAGTTGGTGTAGCTGTGCGGAGCTGAGAGGTGAAGTGATGGATTGTGGTAGGATTGTTTTTCTGAAATGGCAATTTGGTCCTTTCTCTGTCCCTACCTTAGAACAATGTTAGTGTGGATATGTCAGCTGAGGGTGAACAGCACTGTGCGTGTTTTATGATAACGTTACTCTGGAAGAACCTTGGATTATCACCCTTTGGAAATGTCAGAATGCAGTGTTTGGGCATCACGTTGAAGAGAGGATTCTGGGATGATCTTGGGATGATCTGCAGAGAACTTTGGAGGAGAGAGGAGTATTGGACAGGCTCCAGCTCATTCAGGGTAGCTTCCCTAAGCTCCCCTGTGTTCCATGGGAAGAGAACAGTCCTTCCAGAGTTCTGGAAAAGGACTGTCTGACGATGTCCTTTACAGGAGGCTCCTTCTCATCCATGGAGCCTGTGGAGCCAGTTTTGTTGAGCTGAAGATGGCATTTTTGAGCCTCTATTGTCCCAGCTTGAGATAGGTTGGTGCCCTAGGACATAAAATGGTCCCTGGAGGTATTCGAGAAAGAAGATATCACTGCTAAGAATAAGGTGGTCTCTCTAAGTCTTGGGAGGGTTTGGTCGCTTATTAACTGTGATGGGTGAAACCCCCATCAAAATCAATGGTAAAGCTCCCCCTGATTTCAGCAGAGGCAGGATTGCCTCTCCCTGGTCCCAACCCTCCTCTGATCCTCCAGCCTGTTCTGTGTCCTAGTGAGAAGAGCCCCCCCACAAGTCAGCCCTTGTGCCGAAGCCTGTGCTTCTTCCTGGGTATGTGCTGTCCTTGAGGGAGAGGAGATCGCTTGCTGATACTGCCTGTGTTGACTCAGTCAACCGCTCTTATAATCATCGAGAGAAATTACAGTGAGAGAAATTATAGCTCTCTCTGGCTTGGTGACTTGGAAGCCAGCTGCCTTTTGAACTTGACTAGCAGTTATCCTAATAACATGGAGATTGTACACGAGGGATATGAGCCTTTGTGTCTTGTTCAGAAAATGAAGGGGAACTTCAAATGGGCTGCAGCCTGCTTCCTAATGCTTTACCCTGCTGTTAAAGAGAGCTCGTGCAGGATGGCAGAGGTTTTCAGGAGCGTGTCAGCTGCGATCACATTTGTAGTGAGTTGACGCCAGGTCTCCTAGGTGATCCTGAAGATCACCACCTTGCTAGGAGGAAATGTTTGCAGTCTAGCATGCTGCCTCGCCTTGCAATTTTTGAGCTGAGCATGACTTGAGAGAATGGAGCCACCCCAAAGGAGATCAGAGTCTAAGCTGCAACGTGAGCTTGGAGTAGGGTTTAGACAAGGGCTAGGCAGTGTTCTGGGGCAAGGGCACCTTGGCATGGCGTCGTATTTGGACTCGCCAGTGAAGATTGGATCATGTTCTACCCTACTGGGTGCTGCTATTTTATATTATCAGGGTTAGCCCTGTGCTGGAAGAGAGCAGGAGTCTAAATGGTAGGCAAAGGAGGAGGATGGAAACAGACAGAAGGAGGTGGCGCAGCAGTGGTTGTGCAGTAACTTGTGGCCAAGCTGGAAGTATAAAACCGAGCGTTTTGGGTCCAAGGCCATGACCACAGAGCTGCAGTGTCTCACCAAGGCTCTGTGGCTGTGTGTACACAGCACTGCATTGTTCTGCAGGCACCAGCCTGGATTTTGTTTCTTTTTGCACCCAGTAGCAGAGATAAAAGAGGAACTGTGTGGCTGGGGACTGGCACTTCAGACAGGCTGCGCTGGGGTGTGTGGCTTGTTTCACTTTCTAGCAGCTGGTGATGGTTCTTCTGCAGCGAAGTTTAATTCTCTACAAATGTAATGAAAATGTCCACTTGCTTGTATAAATTATTCGTGATTTGTATGGGCAGAAACTTCCTTGAACTCTGTATGAAGATAATGATATTGCCCCACAGGAGTGCAGAGTCCCTCTGGCCCTTTCTCTCCTCTCCCCAGCTCCCCTCCGTGCTTTTTATACCCCCCACACTCTTCAGCCTCTGCACTGATTCACGCTAAATCTTGTTCGCTTCGCTGACTCCCAGCTTCCTGCTGATGTGTTTGTTGCTTTCATTCAGAGCGGGCTTAAAATCATTAATGAGAAAGTTGGTCTGTAAACAGAGATGGGCACTCCCCCATTGTGAGTTACTCTTCTCAAGCTTTTAAACCCTTCTAAGTCCATTAGACATCTCTGCCCGCAGTGGTGTGTGCAGCTACTGTACGGACGACAGCCCGCCTGGCCGGGGCCGGCTCCGCTTCCAGCCATCCCTGCGACACAGACTTTTTCTGCTGGATGGGATTGCCGCTATTGTTCTGATGGGGTTTCCGAAGGGGTCTTGTTGGAAGTGAACAAAGCGAATCTGCCAAGCCCTTGATGTCTCTTGCCGGTTAGCACAGAAGGAAACAGCTGTTCGGTCCTCGGCATACGTTGTATGGTACTGTGTGCATTTCTTTTTTTTTTTTCTCTTTGGGCTGTGACTATTGTTTGTCATCTATTTGCCGGGAGAGAATAGGCTCCAGTGAGGAGCAGATGAGGGCTTTAGGAGCTGTGTAGCTTTCCCTGAGGTTATGCAGCCTTGGGGTGATGGCGTCTTTAACCCTGGCTGTCAGATAGTCAGGCTGCCTAACAGCTGGGCCATCAGGCAGTGTCTGGTGTTGGGCTGGAGTCCTGTGAAACCACTGCAGTCCAGCATGGCTTGCTTGTAAGTCAATCATTAGATTTTTCTCTATTTTCCCATCTTCTGCTTGTCCTAGAGCTGGTTTGGATCCTGGCCCTCACTCCTCTGCCAGCCTTCTGCCTCTTTGGCAACACTGATTCTTTTTAAAAAGCAGTTGAGCAGGGCCCTTGCTCCATTTCTCTTTTCATAGAATCATGAACGGTTTGGGTTGGAAGGGATCTTAAAGATCGAGTTCCACCCCCTGCCATGGGCAGGGACACCTCCCACTAGCCCAGGTTGCCCAAAGCCTCATCCAGCCTGGCCTTGAAGCCCTCCAGGGATGGGGCATCCACAGCTTCTCTGGGCAACCTGTTTTCCCTCATTCTGCTCTGGCCCCGCTCCACTCCTGTCACTGCGGAGGAAGGAGTGGATGGAGGCTTTCCCACACGTGCTGGAGACTCTGATTCATTTCTGAACAAATTAATGTTGAAATGGGAACACTACTGACAGTGCAGCCGTCTTCCTGCAGATGTGACTGACCTAGATTTTTCCATGCATCCAAAAAGAGGAATTTGGCAGTCGCTCAGGAGAAATAACCAATGTTGTATGTTTATGCAAGAGCAGTTAATCCCTCTTATTCCATACAATGGTTGGAATCACTAAGGGCTGCTTTCCCACTGCATGGAGAAGAGTTCATGTTCTTCTGTTTGAAGAGCTGCTTTTAAACGCTTTTCTTGCTTTCATGTGCCCAGTGCGCTCATTCCCAAGTCCCACGCATTATGGATGACATGCAGAATTGCTAAAGATCTGATGGATATCACCAGTGTGTTGTCTCTTCCGTAGCCTCTTCCATCAGTGGAAAATGCATTTGAAACTTGGAAGGGTGCAGGTGCAAAAGTTAGGTCCTCCAGCTAAAGCCTGTCTACTGTAGATGGAAAAGCAATCTTAAAAAAACGCCGTACAATTATCCACCTCCGTTAATTTAACATCATTAGCTGTCAGGGCATGTGTTAAATCTTGCTAGATAACCCATCTTAATCACCTTCAAGTTGAGACAAGGTCTTAAAAGAAACAGCAGGAAATGGCGCCTCCAGCTCGTTTCTTGGCAGGTTTTTCTGGGCAACGGATTTTTGCCTTCCTCCCAGTGTTCAGTCCCTTGGCTTCTTTTACCTTCCTGTGAGCTTGACTCAGCAGAATCCATCCTTGCTGGCAGGAACTTTTAACTGTCCACATTGGGAATGAGCTTTTGATGTCAGGGAAAGGAAGCAAGTGATGCCTGAAAGAAGCAATGGCTAAAGCTAAATATCTCAGTTGGGGTGGATTTGGGCGGGTGTCCTCTGTAGAGTGGAATTTGACATTTTGGGTCAGCAGAGTCTTTTTCCATCTTTCTTTCAGCCACTTTGCCTTCTGTTCGTAGATCCCGTCTGTTTCTTAGAAACTGGATTTTTTTTTTTTTTTAAATCTCTCTGGTAGGAAGGAGAAATGTTTCAGGAATACAAATTAGCTCCTCCTCCTGTCTAGCATACTTTAATCATGCTCATAAATTGTCAGTTGTTACCAACTTGGTGCTGTGCACAGCCCGAACTCCCATGGAAGCCGTGTGCATTTAAAAGGAACGCAGCAATGGGCACTTGAGAGTTATGGCTTCTGGGAAAACTCTTTTCTTCCCTTGGTACACTGCAGTTAGTGTTAGAACTACCTCTGCGACGATGGGTATGTCATTTAATTTCTCCATGCTAGTTGCTAGCTGTCCATAATGGGAGGTGGCTTTGCTGTAAGCTTTAATTCAAATTAGTTAAGTTCACCTAGACCCTCGTATTGTAAGTACAAAGGGATTATTTTTTCTGTAGACCTGCCTGAGAGCCTGGCATGTGACATGCTGGATGCTGCCTAGCAGTGAGATGGTCGCGTCCGTCGGGGATCTGCGCCGATGCAGACACCCGGCCCCCACGTCTCATGATGCACAGCTCTGGTTACTGTCAGGATGTGAATCAAAGGAACAACCCTGTGCGAGGGAGGGACGAGGTTAGCCCTGTGCGCATAAAATGCTTCTGGCTTCCTGGGTGCTGAAAGCTGAGGAGGAACCGTTAGACCTTACCATGCAAATGTTAACGGGGACATCTCTCGGTGAATTTTTAAAGCCTATCAAGAAGGGCCACGCTTTTGGAAGCTCCCTTTCCTGACCGCTTCTTGGGCTTATTTTTACCAGATTGCTTTGTTCCTGAAAGCAGTTACACGTGTGCAGTGTGTATATTTTTGGAATCTGGGGGACTCTGTGGTGTTTTACATATGAATGAAATTCCCTGGCACAGCCTACAGGCAACGTGAGCTGGTAGAGGAGTTCCTTGAGAACGGTCCCATATGATTACACAGCGCTGCTTTTGTGCAAAGCAGAAGAAGGGGGAAGGTTCCCAAAGCATAGCCCAGCAAGAGATTGGTGGAACCCAGTATTGCTTCAAAAATCTCATTCCAGAAACGTGTGTCAGTTAATGGTACTTCCCGACAGACTGGGAACAGAATGTGGATGCTTAGTGTCTCCCCAGAAGTGGAAGTGGCGTGATGGCGATTGATGAAAACCTCTTCCTCAGGGCGCGATGTCACTTCACCACAGCCGCAAGAAGAGGAAGTGTCTGGTTCTTGTGCAGTGAGGGGAGATGTTTATATGGCCGGCACACAGAGGAAAGCAAAGGCTCACCAAGCAGATCTTTTTTTTTCCCCATTTCCCTCACAAGCCTTTTTTTTTTTTTTTAAAGTTATTCTATAGAGTCAGACTCTTTCCATTAAATTGATGTTTTTAGGGAAAAAAATCATCCTTCTATTCCTGGAAGCACAAAGCCCTCACAGAACCATCGCAAGTTTCCATTGTCAAATCTCCCATTCTGCACTTGTATTCCTCTTCATCTGCATTGTCCTCCTGAGACACCCATGGGCAGTGAAATGAAGCTGAGGAGCCAAAATCTGGTCTTGGCGACAATGATGCAAATCCAGAATTGTTCCAGCTTCCTGGCTAGTGGAAAAAGCCTGACGGGCAGGGTATATCTCCACTGACCTGAGAGGGACAGAACTGCCTTATGGCACTTGGTCCTTTGTCCTCTTGTTTCTGATCAAACTTCTGCCCCTTGCATGTGTTGCTCTAGCTGTGTTTTGCCTCGACTTGAAATCCATGGCTACAAACAGAAGTTTTCTCAGTCCCGTTCCCTCAAGGTTTACGGACCAATTTATGTGGAAGTCTTTGAAGTCCTGTGTGTTTCTTTTCATGGGCTTCAAGTGTGGAGTAAGAAAAAATCTTGGAATCACTTAAATATCTCTTTTGAACTTGGCTCCCTGCCTCCTCAATTACGGTGACCTCCTGAGCTACAGGCATAGTTTGGATGTACAATAAACCTGTGCTGTAGGGAAACGGAGCCTTTTTTGATCTGATCTTAATATGTAGTCATTCCACAGCTGTTGAAGAGGGTTATTAATTACTGTTTGGACATACAGACCCTTGTTCTTTACATTTGTGTCCATCTGGCATTTAAGTATTAATCATATTTTGGATCTAATCAGCTAAAAAGACAAGTGAAATATCTGTATGACATCAGTGAGGGAATAACAGAACATTGCAGTCTGAAAATGTAATCAGTGTAGCACGGATAGAGCTAATTCTTCTGAGCCTGGTCCAGTTTCTGATTTCTCTGTGTGGATTCTAATAAACTGGATCTAAACTGACAGAAAACAACTTGCCATGTCGTTTAGCCTGCGTTTTCTTCTGTTTGGCCGACACGTACAAGGGAACGGTCCTGATGTAGCTGTGTTAGCACGGTAAATGCTATTTTGTGCAGAGCGTTGCTACTCTTCAGAATGAGCATTACTTTATTTCAGTGTCTTTTCTTGGGGGGAAAAAAATTATAAAATAATGTGGGGATAAGACCCCACAAATGTGGAAAGCTCAAGTCTCATTGCTGGATCCAGGATGTGAAGAAAATTCTTCATTTGACTTCTCATTGCCTTTCTGTGGCCAAGTGTGTCAGCTTAGGTACGTCAGCTATGTGAAACGGTAACCTTAAAAGCGATCTTGTCACCATCCTTTCTTGTCCTAGATCAAAGCCGTGACCCGGAATGTGATTTAGAGGAAGTGTTGGGTATGAAATCAGAACATAGGAGATGTGAGACTCTTCTAGGTTACTTGGTTTGGGATTTTTGAGCTCAGAAGAAATGCTGAGGTCACTTTCTAGCCAGAATTGGTGCAGAGTTGGCGAGCTGGCGGTTGTGTTTCAATACTTGATGCAGAAGCCTTGTTACTGGGAGGGTTGACTTGAACGACTTCGTCACTGGGCAAGGCAGCTTTTGGTAGCTCAATTTCTTGACATGTAAAAGGGTAACTAACAGTAATTAACAATGTAACTAACAGTAGAAGGGATTGTGATGATTTATTAGCTGAGAGTTTGAAGTGTCTGGATGAAATGAGTCTGTGATTATGGGATAATCTTCTGTGAAGCTTCTTGGGTCAGTCAAGGGCTTGACTTTCAGTTCACACGTATTGATTTGATTCCACTCGCTTTCATAGCATCACTCCCAGTTCACACCAGTGCCAGGAGAATACTGCTGCAGCCATAGACTAGCAACAGCTCCAGACTTCTAAGCAGGGAGCTGTGCAATTACCAGGGCTGAATTTAATTACAACCTCTCAATAAAATGGTTTGTGACAGAATGTACAACTCAATAAATTCACCAGATTTCATCACATGCAGTTGCTGTGAAGATTAAGTAGTATTAAACAGGCAGATGTGTTTATAGTGATCAAGCTGCTATTTACAGTTTTGGGTGGGGGAAATCTGCCTGCTAACAGTTAAGCTTAAATGTTAAGGATTTTCACCTTATAAACTCCCTTTTAAACAATAGGCACGTTTAATGCTGGTAGAAGCAGAAAACAATGTGTAAAACTGCAGTTTATAATGGCAACTGGAACCTTGCGTACATGGTTTTATTACATACACAATTTTTGTAACATTTGACCCTAATTCACGTTTATTTTGTCCATATCAAATAGTTTTTCTCTTTCCTGCCAGTAGAGTTCATTAGCTGAAGACCAAGAGAAATTTCGTGCATGCTTTAGATGACACGTAATTAAACCAGTTGGAAAAAGAACCTTTACAGGGGAAAGCTGGAACCAAGAGCTATTAATAGAAACTCCAGGAAGAGGTTGTTAACGAGCCAAAGCCTGCTCAAATGAGGCAGGATGCAAAAAAGAAAAAAAAATGAACATGCCACAATACCAGGAAGCTATAAAACCCATTAATCCCCACCCATGAGGACATCCATCCAAAAAGTAAAGTTTTGTTTTCAAGGCAAAGCTCATAGCTGAGTTCAGATGTCCCACTGAAGCAATAATTTCTCCAGAGTTTAGTGAGAGGGCAGAAATATAAAGGCATGGCTCTTAAACTGCTGCTTTTTTTTTTTTTCAAGAGCTTCAAAGTGCCAGGGAGAGATTATATGGGATTTTTTATGGCTTCAGTCTCGAAGCATGCTGCAGGCTGTTGGGTAAATTCCCCAGCCGTCTGTGTGTGATCCCCCGTGCCCATGCAGAGTGGCTGCCTCCCTTCTCAGGCTGGGCACTCGTTCAGGGCCTGAGCAAGAGCCCCAGATATCCCCCTGCTTCCGAAAAGCTCTTAAGGACCAGAAAGCCACCATGTATCTGAGTTTGTGAAAGGAAGCCAAGAGGTGATGCGACACTTTCTAAAGCCACGGTTTAAAGTGTGCTGTGCAGCCAGCGGGTCGGTGTGGGTTTTAAATAAGTGAGAGGATAGAGCAGCTGAATGAAGGACAAGGGTATGCTTAAAGCAACCCTTCCTGTGCACGCTGATCAGTGGTGCGATTCGTAAATGCTGGTGCTTTATAAACTGATGCTGTCACTTCTCCTACCCTACTTGGGTTTTTCATGCTTATGTTAAAACAATACTAGCTTATCTTCCCCCATACTTGGGAAGTTCCCTTTAAATCAATTCCTCTAAGATTTTGCCTTCCCCTTTCATTTGGCACTGAGTGCCTGATGCACTGGTGGTTGTTATCTCTCCCCCGCATTTTGCCTCATTGGACGCAGAACGTTGCAGCGTGGCTGCAGGCCAGCTCTGGTGTATTAAAGCCGCACAGATAAGCCAGCGGTGGTTAGTGTTGTTGTCTCACTTCAGCTTATTGTCTGCCTTTAATCTTGAGCTGATTAATCTGCCCAAGGAGGAGTGAAGGATCATGAGCGAGACAGGCAGAAAAACAGCCGCGGATGGTGGGGTGGGAGCTGAAATACTTGGAAGGAAGAGCAGATGCACCTTGTAAGCCATGTGGAACTGTGTGTAATGACAGGAGAGCAAAAGCAGGCACTTTGGAGAGGTAATTAAGAGTCTTAGTGATTGTGGCTGGAACAGTCGTGGCATGTGGGTATGCAGGTGCTCAAATCCCACGCCTTCCAAAGGGAGGCGAACGCTCAGTTTGTCTGAGAAAAAGATAAACAGACTATCCAGTAATTCTGGAATCTCGTCAGTATTTTGCCAAGGGAAAAATCAGATGATTTGTTAAAACACAAAATATATTTTTTTTAAAGCAGTTACTCTGCTGATGTAAACCATCTTGCTTGCTTCTAAGCCACAGGCTTTTGCATTTTGGATTCTGCATCTCAGAAGGTTAAAATCTGTCTACAGAATGTTTTCTGTTCATAGCTGAGAAACCACTGTAATCCTAACCTTGGCTTTGCCGTTTAACTTGCTGAGAGTGTATGTTAAATAAAGAGAAATATTAGGATTAGGTCTGAAATTCATTCTGATTCAGGGAGCCACTAAAAGGACCACAAGCTATTTAATGCCTTCTTTGAAGGTTTTAGTACTGATGAAGTGATAATTAAATGATCTTTTCCTTTTCTCTTTTTCTTTTTTCCTTTTGTTTCTGTTTTTGGAGCAAGCTTTGAGCTTAAATTGAGCTGGCAACTTCCTTTTCAGACCTCAGCGTCTGACATCATTTGTGCAGCAATAATCAACAACAGGAAGAAAACATCTGGGCTTGGAAGCAGGAGGAGATCAAGGCTGTAGTGGTCTAGAGAATAAAGGGGTGACAACAGTCTGTGTCGCAACAGCTTGTCTTGAGTGTGCCCTGCAGGCGTGAGGCCACTCCAGCGGCTGCAGGAATTGAACATTCCTGGATTCCAAGGTTCTGAGATGAAGGAACAGAAGATGGGGCAGTAAGCTGTCGGGTTCTCTCGGGAGAAGTGGTTCAGCGAGGTCAGGACAGCACACTGCTTTTCACATGGGAAGCCTCCAGGGCAGTCTCCACGGCTGGGTTTGCTGTGTGCTCCGGTGGGTCAGAAGACTTTGTGTCCGTGGTCCTGTGGTGGATCACACCCAAGGGTCGTCTTGGGAACCTAGGGCTGTGGGAACACAGGGGATGGAGCTTTCATCAGCTGCTTTGTACTGCTCTGAAGCACAGGGACCTTAAAGAAAAAGTTTTTTTGTTTTATTCTGAGCTCTTGAGCTGTGCCTGAGGGCTGGAAGAACTTCCTCTGAGCTGCATGTGAGCGATTCCTATCGATACCAATAGGCAGAAGTAGTTGCAATGCTCAGTTCTTTTAACAGCAGGCAAAGAATCAGTCTTGACTCTTCTCCTTTAAAGGATCTAGGCTCATTCTTATTTATTTAGGCTCTAACTATTATGTTTTTAATATTAAAAATACCCCGAAAACCCAACCCTTTTGTGAGCCCTGGCAGGTGGGGATGTGGGCCACGATCATGCAATGTGGTTAGCCCCTTCCGTTGTAACACGGGATGGTAAAATTTGAGGAGACGTTTTCATTTGTCTCTGAATTACCTCTAGACTAGCATTTGGGGTTGCATCCACCTTCCTCCTGTCTTAGGTGCATCATCTGCTGCTTCTGCTGCCTCACCTCTGGCAGCACAGCTTCCTTCCTGCTCCGTGATGCTCCGTGTCAGGCATCCCATGGTATACTCTGCCCTGCTGCTCCTTTGCTGGGTCTCTTTGGACTAGTTAAATCACAGGCTTTTGGAGGCTCTTGGCTTACCTTGTGCGTTCAGCCCTTCTTCTCACTGACTTCTTCCACGTGAACCTAACGAAGTGGTTGATCACTAGTGCTTGCCTGGCAGAGAGCTGCTATGGAAACAGACTGTTCTGTTTTGATGGGGATGATGGGTGATTTGGCTCTTGGTGAACTCAAGGGAGCTGCTATGAGATGTGTCAGCAGCACAGCTTCCATGTGAGATATTCCTAATCCCCGGAGCTGCCTTTTCATGCACATATGCACCACTACCTCCAACCCTTCTCCTTATTGCAACCAGCTGTGCTTGACTTTGTCGAAGATCTGATCGAGCTCCCTTACCCCCTCTCCCACTCCCACTAACTCACATTAGTCATACTTGGGCAGCGCACGAAATGAGATGGTGATAAAGCTCTGATGCTAGACACCAGCGTCATTCCGAGGGGCTCTGTGCTGGGCTGTGAAGACTCCCTGTGTTAACCCCTTGGTGTCTCCAGGCAGAATTTCCTGATGCCCATGAGCCGTGTATCATCTTGGGGATGATGGAGCCCTGACACCTTTTGTCCAAGTAGAGATGGATATATTACTGTGGTGTGTTAGAGATTAAATGGGGTTTTTTTGCTTTTTAATTAGACAGCAGGCTGAGGAAGACAGCTCTTGTGTTAAGGCGCTGGCCACTTGTGAAAACCTGGGTTTTCTCTGTGCCATTGGTAATGCAGAGAGAATGTTATTTTTCTTCTTCTTGTTCATACTACTTAAGCTAAAGATTAACTTTGGCAGGGTGACAAGGGGCTGTGTACTGGCCAAGATAAAATTCAGTCTGGAAGCTAGTGGAAGCTTTCTGACCATTGGGGAAGAGGAGCTTGGGGAACAGAAATTGGATTTTCTTATTTTTTTTTTTTAAAACAGGACAGCGTATCAGCTGGTTAAATTTGGATTGCTTTTCCCGAGGGTGGTGAAAAGCACATCCTTGATCTGATGCCAGCCACCAGGCAAATTTCAGAGCTTTCACTCATAGCACAGATTTCTCTCATAGGCAGGATGCTGCCCTTTGGGCGGACGAAGGCCACCAGCCACTCCTCGTCCCCTAACCCCCCGCTGCAGCTGTACTGCCAACGTATCAGCAAAGATACCTTTGCAAAAAGGAGAGAGGGTGGGCCAAGCTTTGCGGGAAGGATGGTTTTGGGTAATCCTCAGCTTTCTGCAGTGTTTGCACATCTCGAACACTGGAGGCATCGTTACTGACTCGGGTGGCCGAAGCTCGTGGGGTGTTCAGGAGAGCAGTTCTGCTTTTGCAGCGGGTTGAGAGCTCCTGGTGTAAATCCAGTTCTTAAGGCAGTGCAAAACCCGTAAATCTAGGCTGACATGTCTGCGTGGGGCCGAAGCAAGGCTTTGTACTTCACTGAGAGGGGCCCAAGGACTTTGTCTCTTATCCCAGTTGTGATTTGGAGCTGACTGCTGAGCTGATAGCAGCCCAGATACCCACCAGTAAAGTTAAAAATAAACTGCTTGAAATTCTCTGCTGATAATTGGAACAAATTTATATTTTTTTGTGTGGTTTGATGTAAAATCAAGTCAGGGCTCTCTCCTCCTCCTCAGCAGTGCCTGCCCAGTTTGTGACCCCCAAAGTCCTGCAGGCTTTTCCTCTGCTCTCAGCAGCAGTTCAGTTTTTGAGATGCTGGCTTGCTTCTTTTATTTCTGTGTGTCTCATGAAGATGTTAGAGATCCTGTGCATTCAAATAAAAATTTGAATGTTATTGAAGTAACCAGGAGGGACACTAAACCTTCAGATCCAGGTCTCTTTTGTTAGCCTTTGAGGCCGTTCTGCATCTGTAGCACTGGTGGAGTCCTGTCGCTGGCTGTGGACCCGGTTCCTGCTCTTCCTAACGTGTTAGGCTAGAACGAGGATCAGCCTGAGCAGATGCCGGAGGCAAGCAGGACCCTCTTGTTTCAGGAGATGTCTCTCCATCCAAGACAGACTGTTGGTCCTGCTTCTTCCAGTCCTCGCTTGTACACGCTCTCTGGAAGGTGCTCTAATGGGACGTGTAGCCCAAAGCAGCTCTGATCCATGCGTGGAGTCCGTGGTCGTCGCTGCGTGCGTGCCAGCAGAAATACATCTTTGCACTCTTTGGATGCATTTTCTAGCATGTCCAGAGCACAGACAAAGTCACTGCTGGAACATGAGGTGCTGAGAACTGAAAGCTGCTGACGGATGCTCACAGGGGATCCTGCCTGTGTTATTGTTTGTTTGTCACCAGACAGGGGAGCGATGGTTATGGAGCTCTTTGCAGCGGTTTGTGTCTGCTGCCCCAGGAATTTCATTTGCTCCATTCGCAAACAATTACAATAAACAAGCTGTAGTAACTGGACTATTTCCTTCAGCTTTGGCTCCGTAATCAGCTTCCTGGCTGCATTCTCAGATGTGGGGTTTTAGAAACCGGGTCTTTCAAACTCAGATATTTTAAGGAGAAGATGTCTTGGTTTTATAGCAGCCTCTGCAAAGCATGCTTTCTGTCTTGGACATCCAGGAGAGCTACTGCACCAGCCGTTTCCCAATGCTTTTGTTGTCTTTCCCAGTTGATCACGTGGTTCCTGAGCCGGGTACCAGTTTGCTGACTGCGTTCGACCAGTGGCGAGAATGGGCAGACAGCAAATCCTGCTGCGACTACTCTCTGCATGTGGATATCACCGAGTGGCATAAAGGTGTCCAGGAGGAGATGGAAGCTCTGGTTAAAGATCATGGTAAGTTCCATTACTGAAAGCTTAAGGGAGCGGTTCCCCTCTTTATTTTCTGGGACTGGGTCCCCAGTTTTTTAGGTTGGGCTTTTGTGAAATATTTCACATCTCAATAAAGCTGTTCTGGGCTTGGCCCATTCTGCTGTGGAGGGCTCAGGGGATGGTGCACTCTGGTGTCGCTGCGGTGGGTGTTAGGAGGTGAATCTCTTGCTGCTGCCTTGCAGAAGGAAGACCTTTGTTCAGTGGAGCTCCTTTCATTTTTGCTAGTACATGTAGGTGACAGGTTGGACCATTAAACTGTTGTAAACAAGGGAAGAATCAGGCCCAGAAGCAACAATCCAGCACTGCTTGCTAAAGGTGGAGAAGAGCTAAATTAAATGACCTCATAGGTTTTTCCCTTCTTTAATTTCCCTGACGTTTCATCCGTGGGCTAGAGTGATTTTTCCATCCTGTTTGTAGTTTAGAAACCCAGCCTTTGACATCCTAATGAGTGCTTTCCCACACGCTGGGTAAGAGCACTAGTGCAGAGCAGGAGAGGGAAAGCTGACTTAGGAGCACTCCCTGTGTGCCTTGGTCAGTATGAACACAGCAGAGGAGGACACGCTCGCAGACACGGATTTCCCATCGCTCTCACAATAGCGAGTGAGGGATCAGGCAGGCAGACCCAGGCTCTGCTTTTGTGTGTGATGCATTTTGCTCATTTTTTTACTAAGCCTCGTACAGTGCTGAATCCACAGAATTCTTACTTCAGTGTGAAGTGGCAGCCCAAGGGTTTAGCTGTCCCCACGGCTGGAGTGCAGGCTCCTCTGTTCTCATCGGGGGTATTAATAGCTGCCACGTGGCTGAGGAGATCCTGGCTTTATGCTGGGATCTGTTGAGAGTGCGCGTGCTTGTGTGCGCGCACATGCGTGTCCACGTCGCACAGCAGATTAAAGTCATTTATTTGTCTGCCCATCGTTACTGCTTGCTGGGGGGCTGATTGAGGGGGACATCTCCTTATGACAAACTCTCTCGTTCGAAGCTTTGTCTGTGCCTGCCGTTTGTATGTCAAAGATAATTCCTTTGCTCTCCTTCTCCCAGGTGTGAACTCCTTCTTGGTTTACATGGCTTTCAAAGATCGCTTCCAGCTCACTGATTCTCAGGTAGGAAGGTTTAATGTTCATGTACTTCTGTCCATGCAAGCTGTGCATGAGGCTCTTGTAAGGGTTTAATTTCAATACTCTTGGATCTGACGTTCTCTTCTGGTTTCAGGCTTTGTGTGCGTAACAGTACCTGAGATTTGCCACAGTACCCAGAGCTTTGGTTTGAAGATTTTTTAATTTATTTTTTTTTTAAACAAAAAAAAACCCCAATGAACAACAAACCCTGAAGGGCTTGGCTGGAGAAAGCAATGGCAAAACCCTCATTTTGAGAGATGTGAGGTTTTATTCCAGCTCCTTTGGTGTGGAAGCAGTGGCAGTTTTATAAATTGCTGCTTTATGCCTAGGCGGGGGCAGGACAGTGAGATCTCTGGCATAACTGTTCTGTGTGTGCATAAGCTGAAACCGATCCTGGTCCAGAAGTGGGTTTCTTTCTGGCTTTAGCGTTAGAATCACTGGGACCTGGAAGAGGAATTTCCCTCCCGGTTGCTATTCTGGTGGATACGTTTGGGTACATTTAATTGTTGGGATGGGCAGTTTATATTTCGAAGCGTGGTAGGAGGAGAGGAATGTCTAGGAGTCATTTGGAACAGCGTAGGAGGCAGTGGTGTATGACAGTTATCTCTAATGACTCTGGTAAACATTTTAATGAGTGACCATTGATAGAGCTGGCGTCAGTTGTGGTTGCTCAGCCTGAGCCCTCTCGGGCTGGTTGCTGGCGTGGGAAATCACACTGCTCCTGTCCCAGGCAGCGAGAAGGGTGGGTGCAGGTTCTCTGTAAAAATCAAATGTATGGGTTTTTCTCATGCTGGGCACCAGTAAATGAAAACACGAAACAGGTACAACCCAGTGAGCTTCTTCAGAGCACTCCAGATGTAGACCTGTGTCGTGTGGTTAATAAACCAAACCTGACTTTTGAATGGTGCTGCTTTGCTGTATCAGGAGTATCTGACTGTACAGATTGGGAAATCCAGTGGTAGGCAGGAAAATGAATTGTATCTATCCAGCAGACCACATATTTCCTAGTGCTTCCCTTTCTCTTTTCCGTTCTGCAAAATGATGTGCGCTGAGGGAGCCTGGAGCATGTACTGTGTAATAGGTGTGTACCTGAGTGTACACCCAGGGTGTATTGTCACGTGTGTTTTCTGTCTTCCAGATATATGAGGTCCTGAGTGTAATCCGCGATATCGGTGCGACAGCTCAAGTGCATGCTGAGAACGGTGACATCATTGCTGAGGTATGTTGTGTTTATTCTGTGGGTTATTAGATTCAAAATGCCGGGAGGGATTTAAATTCTGATTACTTCTTTGCAAACAGATAATCACCAAGAGTCTTAGAAGCATGGCATAGCTGTGTCAAGGATGCAAGCAGAGCTGTGCGTCAAATCTTATCCCCTTCATTGCCACTGATAAAGCAGGATTTCATGGCAGCTTTTGGTTTGTGGTGGATACTGGCCACCTCTGCTCTTCTCCCCATAAGTGCGAGACTGTGAGCGTGACTGACACTGAACAATGAAATGTCCTGTGGGAACTAAGACCAGGGGGAGAGGGAAGGGAAATAGCTTCATACAGTACCTGGGATGCTGCTGTCTGGGATCTGTTCATCCTTTAAACAGCAACAAAGAAGAAATGTTAATGATGAATTTGGATTAATCTGATCTCCAGCTCATTTTATACATTATATCTCAAGCATGCAGCACTTGCTGTTGCAGAGCGTTTCTGCATTGTCTGACCGGGGAAGAGCCCACCTGAGTCTTTGAGCCCAGCTGACTGCAGTTGCAGGATGATTTTTTCATGAGATACAGTTTTGCCCCATCTTAGAGATTATTTTATAGACACAAATGAGCAGCAAAAGTTGAGGGGCTGTGAACCCAGTGGGAAGCAAATCAAAATAAAAGGTTTCCCTGACCTGTGAACAAATCAGCAAGGGTTTAGTGAGCTCTGGTTATTCTCAACAAGGGAAGTTGGACAGAACTCTGGTTGTAAGGCCCTTATGTAAAGCCCCATGTGATTACTAGCTAGCACAGATGCCTAGGGTCTCACTTGTACCTCTTTCAAACAGCTGTGTTCGCTGCAAAAAACAAAAAGTGTATTGCTTTAAATCTTTTTCCTGCGCTTTTTTCTCTCTGCCTTAGGAGCAGCAAAGGATCCTGGAACTGGGGATCACAGGGCCTGAAGGGCATGTGTTGAGCAGACCTGAAGAGGTGAGGACTCTACTGCATTTATTCCCCCAATTTATAATATTTGTGCATCGCATGGATTTCTCTAGTGTCAAGACTGCAATCCCTCTCACTCCCTCCAGGTCTTCAAAATAAATCTCCCTTAAAACGTTGCTTTTCAGGTTGGTTCCCATTGCATTCTTCGTTTCCAGTCTTTCGGTACCTCTAAGCTAGACGTCTCACCATGACATTCTGAGTTTGTGGAGTCCATCCGTTACGTACGAGCAGCTCTTTTTGTTCCTCCGAGATACTGGGGCTTTGCTGACTGCCAGATGTGGCAGCTGGAAGCTGGGGGTGTGAGATCATCCACACGTGCCCCTCATGCTCCCTCTCTATTTCCTCCCCTTGGTTCAGACAAGCAGCATCCAGAGACATTTCAGTAACAATATAAATCATTCTGTTGCTTCATACAGAAGGGGAAAAAAATATGCTGGACTTGGGCAGTATGTGAATCCTTACAGAATTTGTGTTTGGCTCTGGGAGCTGAGATTTTTTGCTTCCTGGAAGTTGTGAGCAAACACTTGCACTGAGCTTTCCACTCACCCGCCCCTGCAATTCTTTTTTTTTTTTTTTTTTTTTTTTTTTTTTTACATATCTTTTGGCTTGCATCAGGAGAGTGAAACCAGATGCCGACGTGACACTTGGGGCTCATCTGTAGAGCACCCCTAAACTTTTGTTGACTTCAAAGGAAGGCTTCTCCTTACCTTGAAGGATCTGGCTGTCAAATTCCCCCGTCTTGTCTGGCTGCTTCAACGCTCACCCTTAGTGGAGCAGGAGCTTTAAAGTGTGAACTGTGTGGCTCCCTGGCTTGCTTGGTTTGTTACATCCGTCTCTGCTGTGCAGAAATGTGTTCTTTCTCGGTATAGCAAGGAAGGCTGCCTGAGGACACGTGGCTGCCTCAGATGAGGATCAGTAAAGCCTCGTCCCAGCACGCGGGGCAGCCTCTGCGCAGCTGAACTCAGCTGTGCTGTCTGGCCAGGCTGGAAGCACTTGGTCCGAAATTCTCCTCCTTTAAAGTCATAGGAAACAGAGCAGGAAGCGATGTCATCTGGTTCCCTCCCCTCTTTTTCTCCTATGTGGGAGTAACTTTGTGTTTTTAAAAACATACGACTCCCTTTAAGCTGGCTGGTGATAAAGGCCAGATTCTGGGGGTGGCTGCAGATCCGTAATGCCTGTTGACTTCAGGAGTGGGTGTTTCTTGGTATCACTCTGGGGTGCTCTATGCACTAGAATTGGCTTTTCACGCTGCCCCTTACGGAGCATAAGACCTGTCCTGAGAACTTTATGCTGGTTGTCGTTTTGCTGAAGAGCTGCTCAGTTCACATCTGCATCTACAGCAAAGTAGCAGGAGTTGTTGAACAAGTCTAAAATGTTTATAAATGAAAACTCTCAGTTCAGTGAGGCTTACATCAGAGCGAAGCATTCAGGGTTTGGCTGTGTGTGTTTGTGTCTGACTTGGAGCGTACACATCTTCTGAATTCCCAGGTTGAGCAGGAGGCATGAATTAAGGCTTAAGTTTCGCTGCTGACTCATGGGTTCAGCTTGCTCACCTCAGTAACCTGGGTTGAGCCAAGGTGACGGTATTCATCATGTTCAGCCAGGAAAGGGAGCTTTCATTAAGACACCACCACCCCGAGTCAGCACCACCCTTCACTTTCTGGAAAACTCTCCCCCTCATAGCTCTGATCAGTCTGTGATGACTTTTTGGAGAGATCCGTCAATTTTTGTTTTTATGTTAGCCACAAAAACGCTGAAAGCACAAGGAGTCCAAGTGCTCCAGGAAATGTCTGTCTTTTTTTTTCCAAGAGAACTGCTGTGCTAGGGCTTCTAATGCATACTGGTAATTGCAAACATTCCCCTTTGGACTAGTTGCTGGGTTATTGTTATGTGCCTGTCACCATAGCATCTGGGCACAAGGCAAGAATTCAGCAGCCTTTTTCTATTCTGTGCAGAAAATATTCTCCTCCTGTTTAGCAGTTGCTCAAATGCCTTTTGGTCAAAACTCTGGAGGTGCGTGTTGTTTTATTTCTGCTTCGGGGAAACTGAGGCACAGCATGGAAATACGATTTTCAAGTGCTGCAGTGACAGAGCTGTGCGCAGACCTGCTTTAAATGCAAACCGATGCCATTGCCTGGAAGCATTGGCCTTTCTGAGTTCTCTCCTGGTCTCTCAGGAGGGACAAGCATGCTTTTCTTGGCTCTTCCTTCAGCCTCTGTCTTCCCTGCAAGTGCTGCTGGCTGTGGCGTACTCCAGTTAAATGTCTTGGAATAAACGCCCTTCCCTGCAGCCTTTTCTGTTTGCATGGGGCAGCTGGGCCAGAAAACGTCCCCTTCTGTCCATCACCCTGCCTGGGGAAGGTTAGTCACAAGCCCTGGCGTGGTGACAGGCTGGGCTTTAACCCTTTTGGCCCTAGAGACCAACCTGCTGGGTCTGGGGGCTGGTTTTCTTTAACTCCCAGCTGTCATCATGTTGTTTTTCTGGAGCATTCCAGCTGCAAACAGAGCGAGTGTTACACGTGCTGTCGGTGTGAGCAGAGCTGTTCTGGGCACTTGGACATCAGTGTGGTGAATATCCCACTTCCTAAGCTGATGGGTCCTTCGTTCCAGGTGCTTCTTTCAGTGGAGCAGTCAATGCTTTCTGATTCTGGGACAGAGGATGGTGCTTGGCCTGCAATAAGTTGCTGTAGAACAGATTTTCAAAAGTGCTGAGCGTGTGCCAGTCCCAGTGGAGTCCCCAGTAGGTGGTGGTAACCTGGGAATCAGGTGTCTTGATTGCTCTGGGTTTCGGTTTCCTCTGCTGTTCCCTTGGAAGATGTCTGTGGTGTTGTAGGCTTGGTTCTCGGTGGCAGCCGTTGTTAAATCTGTCATCTGCACTGCTCTGATTAGGATGTGTGATCTTTAAAAGTCTGCAGAGTGATTATGCTCATTCTAAGGCTGTAGTTATAATGTGACCCGCAGTCTTCCTGAGGTTATCTCCCTACACATGCAAGAATAAGTTGATTTATGGGATGGTTCACACTCTGTCAGATCCCCAGCCAGATATTGTTGCAGAGGGTACAATTTAGGAGGCTTGTTTGCAAACGTGGCTTACCAGAGTATGTGGCTACAGCATCTCTCTTCCGCGTGGGCTGGAACATGAATAGTTTTGTTGAGTCAACATTTAGTTGCTTATTTTTGTCTAGGTTAAAGAAGGGGCTTAATCATCCTGACCTTGAGCACCTGGAGCGTTGTTTTAGGACTTAGTCTGCTTGCAGAGTAACTTTGAAGCAGCCTGGGAGAAGAGGTAGTAATGAGAGGGGACTACAGCTTGATGTAATTTTAATTAACATGATTACACTGTGCATTTTTCTGCCTCAGAATTGGAGAGGTGGAAAATCTCTAGTCTTGGCCCTGCACGCCCTGTTTTCCCGTGAAAGCAGAGGCTGGGACCCTCTGAAGGTGAACGGGATGTTCAGGGATGTTTCCCCACTAACTTGCTGCTGACTTTTTCTCAGGTGGAGGCAGAGGCTGTGAACCGGGCAATAACCATCGCCAACCAAACCAACTGCCCTCTTTATATCACCAAGGTGATGAGCAAAAGTGCCGCTGATGTCATTGCTCAAGCCAGAAAAAAGGGTAAGTTATTTCCCTCGGATGGAACACCCTCTTAGCTCATGCAGTTCAACTCCTTGCCAACATGAGTTTCGTCCCTCCAGGAAAGGTTTCTTTTTCCGGTGCTATTGTCCAGGCTCTTTTTAAAAAGGTCCCAAGCAACTGCTTCTGTCTCATCTCCTACAAAAAAGTATTCAGTGGTCTTATCAGTGCCAGGAACCATTTCTTCTGTTCAGCCTAGAGCCTCTCTCACCACGTTCATCCTACCACATTGATCCACGTGCCTTCGTTTTATCGCAGAGTAATTCCATGCTGTCTCCATTTAATGAATCCCCCTGGAGACTGCAAGCTGTGTCCTCCTTCCAGCAGCTGCAGTCTTTCCTTGGTGCTCTCTGCTGAGCTGCTTCCTGGGGTCAGAAGTGATTCCAAGAGTCTCTGACTCACGGGTCCTGTTGGATTTAGCTGCAGTAGCCAAAGAGGTTACAGATTCCAGCTGTGCAGTGTGCTCCTTGCTTGTCGAGTAGATACTCCTCGTGTGCCGTAACTCGGAGCCTGGCATCCGAACAGGAGTTAGGATTGGTAGTCTGGGTTAGGCTGGGAATTGCAACCACCTCTGATAACTCTGCCTGAGGATGCTGCAAGAAGCAAGACTCAGACCTGCGATGGATGCTGCTGCCTTGTGTCTCCCGTCTCTAACCGAGCTCCGTGAGGGAGCTGAGCTCCTCTGAGTGATGAAGTGGCTTCTCCCGCGTCCTGACCCTCCTGTCTTGCCCCCCAAGGAGCAAGGGTTGCAAAGCACAGTGAGTGCCTGTCTCCCTGCTTTATTCTGTGACTAAACCCTTCATTTCTATTTAGAGCGGCTCTGGGTGGGTGAGTAAGCAGGAGGGATGATTTTCCCCCTTCTTTCTTCAGAAGGGTAGGATTTAATTTTATGCAGTCCAAATAAGCCTGAATGGAATATACAAATGACATCACTTTCCATCTGGGTGTTTGGTGCGAGAAGAGCCAATTTCCTACCACAGCAAACAGATTTGTGTTTGTGTATTGGCTCAGAAGTATTTTGGTCCCATGATTCCTGTTAAATGAGTTCAGAGCTGGTGAGGACCGATTTCCAGGGCATCTCTTTGTGTTCATGGCGTGGAAGCAGCTCAAACTGTTCAGGGTAAACCTTCCTTTCCTAGTGGAGATCATGCTGAAATCAGAAGATGTGTTGACATGCAGAAGTGGCTGCATGTGGCATTGCCCCAGAAAATCAACTTGATGTGGCTGAGCAGCTCCATCCTATAGGCCAGGGAAGCAGCCCTTCCTTTTTCTAGAGAGATACGCACCGCAGAGATGCAGCATCAACAAAAACACTCTCTTGCTGTGCTTGCTGTCCCCTGCGACCACCAGCTGGCAAGTAGGTAGGAGCATTGGGATGAGGGACCATACACTTACATCGCAGAAGCGGTAAAACAGAACCTGACTTGGCTGGATGTTACCCTGCCTGTGAAAGGTGCTGGGATTGTCCCAGATGGATGATCCACAGAACTCGCTTTACTTGGCCTCCTGAGTGCACTAGCATATGCAGTTTTCATTCAGATGGCGTTTTCTCCTTATAAGGAGAATTTGGGGTATAAATGGCACGCCATTCTCTGTTCCTTTATTTAAATAATTCAATTTAAACACTGTGCAGTTGCCCAACTGGGTAACCCAGGAGGGCCACACACACTAGCCTTGCCCTCCCAAGCAACAGAGGAAACATAACTGAAGACTATCCAAGGCAGAAACAAAACAGAATTGATTTGCTAAATGGAAAAGAACGAGCGTTATTTAAAGCCAGATGTTGCCAGTGGCATTTGTATGGAGGAGATTCCCTGCAGACCCCGGGAGCTCTAAACGTTGCTCCCTGCAAAACAATCCTCCCAATGTATTGGCCCACAACAGGCCTCCCATTAACAGCCAGCGTGTGTTTTGCCTTGTTCCGATTTTGTAACCCTATTTGTGGCAAGTGATGTCAGACAGCCTCTTCCTCTGCTGATGGGTCCCCCCTGCTTCCACCACACCTCCTGTTCCAGTGTGGTCCTGGAAGCAGCATGAACCCAGTTAACGCATCGTTCTGCCTCGGCTAACGCGCTCTTTCCCAGCTACCTTGGGAGCCGATAGACGTAACAGGAGCTCAGAGAGTACGTGAAAGATCGTGTTTTTGTACTCTGCCTGGTGAGGTGTGCAGGACCCTGCTGACCAGTTCTGGGGTTGTCTCTGCATGGAAGCATTTAGGGTTAGTATTTTAATTACCCACACCTTTTGCAGGCAGATACAAGTCCACGAAGTGTCTGGGCTCAGAAGCCAAATGGACAGGAACTTCACAGGGATTTCAGGAAGGTTTCATTTGGCGAGCAGATCCGTGGGGCTACCAGCTTGCGTCGCTTTTGAAGTTGCAGCGTCTCGCATCTGCTTGGGGTGCAGATGTTCCTGGTGCATTCCAGCTTGTGAAGTATTGTGGCCTTAAGGATCTGCCGTTCCTTCATGTGGTTCCAAAAATGTTAATGAAGAGGAAGGATGCACGGGTGGTTAGCGCACTGGACAGAGAGTCAGAAGATCCAATTTCATTTCCTAGTTCTGCCACAGATTTACTGTGTACCCCTGGGGGAGTCACTCGGTTTCCCTGAGCTGGGTTTGTGAGCCAGAAACACCAGTCCTTCCTCTGGGCTGGGCTTTCTCTGTAGGCAGGAAACTTTCCTGAGAGGAGGTTTCTGTTAGATCTCTGCACCGATCCTGCTCCAATAAACCCAATCTTGTTGGATCTTTAATACGAACACGTTTATAAAGATATTGCAGGTGCTTTTTTCTTCATTCTTTTTCTTCCGCATCCCTTCTGGATCAGACTGGATCTCCTCACCCGTACAGTTCCCCTCAGCCTCTTTCATAAGGTTCTTGGCCCAGGATCCAATGCAACGAATCTTCACAGGAACCCTTTCAAGCACAATCATTTTATTTAGATGTTTGGATGCTTCTTCTGAGGGACTGATTTTTTAAATTTTGAAACGCTCAGTATTTCTTTAGAGATCTTAAGATAGGCATGTGAAATTAAGAGTTTCCTTGTGAAAACATGCCCCTACTATCGTAACATAGTTTCCGAGGAGCATTGAACAGGCCAGGAGATAAATGATTTCTGATCATCTGGTTCTGCAGGCCACTGAACTCAATCCAACGTTGTGTCTCTCTGATCACACACTTAAGAGGCAGTACCAAGAAACCCTGCAGCATGTGATGCTGATGTAACTTACCCAACTTGTCCTTTTTCAGAAGGATGCTTTGTGCCTGCAAGCCAAGCTGGAGATGCGTGTTTCTTGGTGCTCACAGTGGATTTGTCTGTGTTCCTGTCCTGCAGGCACTGTGGTGTATGGAGAGCCCATCACAGCCAGCTTGGGCACCGATGGGTCTCATTACTGGAGCAAGAACTGGGCTAAAGCAGCAGCTTTTGTTACTTCACCACCGCTGAGTCCTGACCCAACCACTCCTGATTTTCTCAACTCACTATTGGCCTGGTGAGTAGAGCTCTTTGTGTTTGTACAGTGTGTGCTTCATCATGAGGCAAGTGGGGGATAAGAATAGCTGTTGTTGCCAGTGGGCAAAAGGCTGTTTTACCTTCAGGAATAAACTTGCGACAAGAAAATATCTTAAATACCTATCATTGTCTTTTCTAGTGGAGACCTGCAAGTTACTGGCAGTGCCCACTGCACCTTCAACACTGCTCAGAAAGCTGTTGGGAAGGACAACTTTACCCTGATCCCCGAAGGAACCAACGGGACCGAAGAGAGGATGTCCATCATCTGGGATAAGGCTGTGGTACGTCACATGTGTCGTAGGCTCAGGCTGCAACTAGACATTCAGAGCTGAAAGAGCTGCAGCAGTGGGTTATTATCTCCCCCCAGATGCTGGTTGTGGTCCTTCTGCTTGAGGTTTTTGTCCTGTAGAGACAATTCGGAATCTGCTGCGCTGTCAGCTATTTGCTTTCTGGAGTGGTCCCCACCTGGCTAATGCAGTGACTGCTTTTGTCTTTCTCCAGGTGACTGGCAAGATGGACGAGAACCAGTTTGTTGCTGTGACCAGCACAAATGCAGCTAAAATCTTTAACCTGTACCCGCGGAAGGGCCGTATTGCAGTGGGCTCGGATGCTGATCTGGTTATCTGGGATCCTGACAGTGTCAAGACAATCTCTGCCAAGACTCATAACATAGTAAGGATATTTTCTACATTTTCACATTTTCTACAGTGTGAGCTCTGCTGCTCGTTTCCTCCTCTCTTCTGTCAATGCCAGACTGTGCTGCCAAGAACTAGAGCTCATGACAACTCGGCTTTGTTTTCTCCATGCCCCAAGCCCTCTCTGGTCTTACACCCAGTACAGCTCAGTTGTGTGAGCAGAGGGAAGACGATTGAGTCCAAATCTGCAATCACATGAATTTCCCTTGAGATTTCCCTCAGAGCAAAGAGATTGTCTGCTCTGAGCACACAGAAAGCTCTTTAAATCTTCTAAAATATCAAAAGGCCTCTTACCACAGTCTGTCATTTGTGACCTTCTGGCTTGCTAGCACTGGGAATGGGAACTGCCCCTTTTCTAGCTGGGATCAGTGAAACTTGTCAGCTTGTGGACACCTTAGCTGGAGATCGGATCCAGATCAAGGAGGCTCAGTGGATTTACACCACGTACTGATCTGGCACGTGTGTGGAGTCAGACATAATTTTAGTGGTGATCATCCCGATGTTAGCTGGCACAGGGAGGCACAAGGCAGCTCCCAGACTAACCAGACCTTCTCCCCTTTCTTTGTGGTGCCGCTGTTAGAGGCACCGTTTGCTCCTGGCCCAGCCGTGTCCAGTATCTTATACCTGGCGCCTGCAGAGAAAATCTGTCCCACCCTGTGGGAAGCTGCAGAGTGGTGCCAGTGCAAAGGGCTGGTTGGAGTCTCCCTGTGACATTTGAGCGCTGTCTCAGAGAAAGCAACCACTGTTTGCATTTGTTGACATCTTGTTTCACTGCTGGCGATGAACCTATGGAATGCTTCCCTGGAAAAAACTCCTTGTTCTTTTTTCCGTGAATGCTTTCATTCACTCTGGAGCTGAAGGAGCAAAATTTTCTTCCACACTTGGATCCCTGGGCACACTCACAAAGAAACTTCTTTTAAAGGTTTGGTTCACTTCCCTGTGACTTAACTCTGTGTCAGAATTGGTCACAGATGGCCTGGATTCATCCAGCCTGGGCTTGGAGTTCCAACTCAAGGCATCCAGACTCAGAAATCTGGTCACTTCAGTTACCTTGGAGGTGCTTCCAGACTCACCACATCTCTGGTCTGGAGAGGAAGGACTTAGAGGAGGGAGCCCAGGGACATACTGCTGTTAGGTGCTGAATTCAGTTGTCTGAACCTGGCTCAGAGAGCTGGAAGTAGCTTGTTCGATTGTTTGAAAGTCATTCCCATTTAGTGGCTCTTGTCTTTAGGAAATGATTTGGATTCTTTAAAAATTTCCTAACACAAAACTCAGAGGCTGTATCTTTTGTGGATATGCTCCAGTACAATCGGGATTGACTCCATGATTTTGCCCTAGACCACGGAGGGTGAAGGGCTCTTGTTTTCAGGTGCTTTATTTAGAGCTTGAAGGGCTGTCTTAAGAAATTGCAGCTTTTTTTCCTTACAGATCCAGCTCTGTCCTCTTCTCCCCTCTCAGTACATCTCCTGTTCTACCTGGCATCACACCTGCTGAGGTGTTTTGTGTCTCACGCTGCCTGTGTGCCTTGTGTTAGAGGAGAAATGGATACGAGCGATGCCTTCAGAGTCAAGGCAGCCTAGTTTGGTCAAGTATAAAACAAAAGCGCCTTTGAAAGTCGGCAGAACGGTTGCTGTGACACAAGGAGATGTAGCGATTATGTGGCATCAGATGGTTGTTGCATTTTTATATGCTAGAGGAGTATACCGACATTTTCCAAGAATTCACATAGCTCTTGCCGCTGTCTGGCAAGGAAACATTAGGAGCCAGAGAGGGAGAGAGTGTTGTTCTTGGAACCAGCCGAATTCATAAGCTTCGAACCAAGCCGCCTCCTTTGCCTCCACAGCAGTTTTTTCAGACTGGACCCAGTTTGCTGTCGGTTTAACCGCCATTCTACCTAATTGTAAATCTGCAGTCAAGCCTACCCATACTTATAGCACACTTCAAGAGCAAACTCCAGTATCAACTCAGTAAAAAAGACCTGAGCTTGTCTCAGAGATGGTCACTGGAGTAGCAGTCCGCAAATAACATGGCCTCTCGTTCCAGGATGCTTCATGGGTGGGACATTTACCAGTGATTCCTTTAAAACTTGTCTTTTTTCCGTGCTGTGATGTTTCCAATCCTGTTAATTGAGGATGAGCAATCCCATTAGAGTAAAACAAGATTCTCCTGGTCCCTGACCCATCGACCGAAACACTGGTTTGAAATACAGCTTTTCAAAATTATCATTATTTTTAGTATGAAACTCAGATAAAACCTGATGTGGCTCCTAAATCCCTCGCGATTCACAAGAGGTATCTGCCTAAACGCATTTCAACAGGTAGGCTTTGAGGTGTTCCCGTATGAAACTGCATTTCCTCTTCGTGAATCTTGTAGCAATGGAAATTTTGCATGAGGAAATCCTTAATAAATGTAGATTGATCATAAAGACCAGCCTTTCTGTTAAACCACAGCAACTCAGGTAAGTGCTGTTGAGTTTGCTTCTGTCTGTCTTTAAAATGTTGGTAATTAGCGTGATTGCTAATTAAAGCACAGCAGGCTTGGCTGGAATGCCGGTGTTTGCCTCACGTTGGTTTTTTGTTTGTTCTAGTCTCTGGAGTACAATATCTTTGAAGGCATGGAGTGCCGCGGCTCTCCCCTGGTGGTTATCAGCCAGGGGAAGATCGTGCTGGAGGATGGGAATCTCCATGTCACCGAGGGATCTGGCCGGTATATCCCCAGGAAACCGTTCCCTGACTTCGTTTACAAGCGCATCAAAGCAAGGAGCAGGGTGAGTGTAAATGGTTGGATGCACATTTGTTCTCTCACTGAAACTCCTGAGTTCAGCAGATGCTATCCCCTGACTCGCAGACACACGCTTCTGCAACCCAAAGTGTCCCTGGATAAGAGCCATATTTATCTCATTCCTCTTTCATTTTTGCTATTCACTTGAGTCATTGGAGGAATATGCTTTGGCTTGAGCTTGGATTTTCTGCAAATTTTATTTTTCTGCTCCTCAATTCTTTTCTGTCTTGGGACACCTAGACAGAGCATGTGTCCAGCAACTGTCCTGTTTGTACATGAGTCCATCTGCAAATAACCCAGCAGATTCCTCCTCTCACAGGAGTACCAAGAGAAGTTATTGATAGCATTTATATATCAAACCTTTCAGCAACAATTTAGAATTCTAAATCTGCTGCTTTTCCTTCTGTCAGATACGATCAGATGCTCTTGTCTGGTGACTGGTGAGTCACAAGCACAGCCTACTGACTGTTTAAAAGTGAGAATTTTCTATTTATAAGAGGCTAAAATTGTTGGGAGAGTGTTTTTGTAAAATATACGCATTCAAAACAGAAGCTGCCTTTTAATATGCCTTTAGTTGGTAAAAACTGACAGAGAGGGTGACGCTGAAATCAGCTGCGGCTTAGTTGCTGAGAATTTAAGAATATTCCTGGATTAAGTAGATTTTTGAGGAGAAAAGTGTTTTGATGTTTGCAGTGTTGCCCTCTCCTGGACAACACCAGCCCTGTGTTCGTTCCGCTGGCCGTAGTTAATCTTCACATTCCTTGCAAATGATCTTTCCCGAGTTGTTCTTTTGAAGAAATTGCAAGTTATCGAAATTACAACCTGAAACAATTTAGTGCTGCGGAGAGTAGATCCGTGGTTTCTGTTGTGTTCTGATCTCCCACAGAAATATGTGTCTGACCTATAAATCCGATTGCGCAGCATCTCAACTGGAATAATTGCATTTAACCCAATCTCAAGCTCCCAAGCTGGCGATGTGAAGCTAGCCTGGCTCTTCTTCAGCCCTGGCTCTGGCTCAGTGTGGTTTTGCTTTCTGGGGATGAGTAATAAGTTTCATTTAAGAGTTGTCAGGAGTCTTTAATACAACAGCAGGTAGGTTGCCATCATTAAAGGACAGAACTTGCGGTGCAGGAGACAGACTGGCTGTCTTCTGTAGGCTGCTCACACCAGCCAGCACCTAGCTGGGGCCCCAGCAGCTCAGAGCATCGTTCCTTTTATCCGTGCTGCTTCAGAGACCACCTGCTCCCCGAGGATCAGCCCGGAGGAGATGATGGACACTTCCAAATCCTCTTAGTAAAAAGACAAATCTTGAAATGTGTGTGTTTGGCTCAGCAACATCTGGCCAGCTGTGTAGTGCTGTTTTGAAGGCTGTTTTGACCCTGAAGGCTGCCTGCTTCTGTGTTTTGCAGCTGGCTGAGCTGCGGGGCGTGCCTCGAGGCCTCTATGACGGACCTGTCTGCGAAGTGTCGGTGACACCCAAGACCGTCACACCAGCCTCTTCAGCTAAGACGTCTCCTGCCAAACAGCAGGCCCCACCCGTGAGGAACCTGCACCAGTCTGGATTCAGCTTGTCTGGTACGTGTTTTTATGGGGCTAAATTGCTTTGAAATCACAGCTTGTTTATACTCCCGTACTCTGAATTAATTCTGCTGAAATTAGAAGGCAATGAGAGAGACTGAGATGTGTTTTTAGCTTGGAGGTTTAGGAAGGAAGAAGAGCAGTGTAGGAGCTCTCACAAAGTCCTTATTTTCATGCCGTGGCTGAGTACCCCGTTGCGTCCTTGGCTCGATCCTCAGCTGGGTGCCTGAAGAGGGCAGATGGCACCAACTTGAGTGGAGCTTTGCCAGCTGAGAGCAGCTGTGGATCTGGTATGTGGCAGATTTGATTTCTCAGCGTGCTGCTTCAGTGCAGTGAGGGAAAACTATAAAAAGGAACAAAAAGGCTCGCTGAGGGAAAACCTTTTAGCCAGCTTGTATCTGGGTGGCTCAGGTGTTTAGCGTGGACATACCGATGCAGAACAGGTTTCAGCAGAATTAAGGCACTAGAGGCAGTGAAGGCTTTTCCTCCAAAGAGGGTGCGTTCTGGTGCACGTCGTTGAAGCCTGGCCTCAGAGGACTTGATGGGTGTCAGTGCAGCTGGGCTCTCCCAGCTCCCCTGTCCTGCAGCTTGCTCAGCCGAACTCTCGCTGGCCCAGGGGGACCTGACGTTTCTTCTCTCTCCCACAGGGGCACAGATCGATGACAACATCCCACGCCGCACCACCCAGCGCATCGTGGCACCGCCCGGCGGACGTGCCAACATCACCAGCTTGGGCTAAGGACCGACCCCTTCTGTGCCCGCCTAGCGGACCAGGGGACGGGGGCACCTGGAGACCCTTTTTGATTCTTTTAGAGCCTGTGACAGTTACTGCGGGCAACCAGTGAGGGGGGGCTGAAGTACGGCACCTCTTTCAGTCCCCTCAGATTCCCTCCTCATCTTCACCAACCCCTCTCACTCCCCCCACCTTCAGCCTCTACACATTTAAAGAAATAAACCCTGTTTTGACACCTCTGACATGCAAAAGTAAATGTAAAGAGGATGTTTGAGATATGTGGCCTCTGTCCCATTCAGCATCTTTCTTTTAATAAAGGAAGGATAAAGTGAATTTCCCGGGAGCTGCCTTTAAGACACACACAAAAAAGGAATAAATTAATAATAAATGTAAAAAATAGCTTTTTTTTTTTGTTTTAATGTCAAGCAGAAGAGTAGTTCAAGGGTTTTAAACTGGATAATTCTGTAAGGTTCTGTGTTCCAGCAGAATAGCTAGGCAAGCACAGAGGGACGCGAATCCCAGCCTGTCTGTAACCATTCCCCACCACCTTCGAGGTCACTGAATAGCTGTCTGCTGCCAGGAGAGAGAAACAGGACCCAGCACTAGGAACTGACAAAGCGCATCGCACCCAGCCATCGGGTGAGCTAGAATCCTTGGGGACTTTGGTTCTGTTGGTTTGTTTTCTCATTTTTTTTTTCCTTCTGGATTTTGCTGCAAATTAGGTCCTTGAGGAAACTTTTTTTTATGTTTGTGTGTGTGTTTTTAATATGTTTGTATCATTGTGTTTACGAAGCCTTACCTGAGAACTGGGGGTCTCCCTGTTCTTCCCGAACCTCATTCAAGTTACAGACTCCCACCAGTGTCATTGCCACCCTGGAATTTCAGGTATTCCTGGGTTGGGTCATTCCAGCCAACGCTTGCCACGTAGCTGCAATAGGAGGTCGCAGAGCAGGTTCATAAGCTATGGTCTTCACGTCAGTGTACTTGAGCTGGTGCAAACAAAGGGGCTGGGTACCAGCTGGGACAGCATCTCTTGAGAAGTTTTTAGCAGTTAGTTTGTCTTTTGTTGCTGGAGGTGGAAATCGATAAGCAGGGGACCATGGGCAAAGAGAACATGTTGCTTGAAAGGTTTCTGTAGCAGCCACATTCCCCCTTCCTGGCTATCAGTGAGTGGTTATTTAAAACTTTACGAGAGCTTATCTTTAGCTCCCATTGGAAGGCCGATCAGCTGAGTGTGTGCCTGAGCATCTGTGGCAATTCCAGTTCAAGTCCAGATGCCCAGCTGTTGTAACTGGGAGCCTCAGAGCAGCTCAAAGGGTCAACAGCAGCTGAGAATCTCTCCTACACAGTGCGAATTTCACAGTCACTCATCCCTGCAGGAATCTGCCTTTGTGCAAATATTCATGAGAAGGCCTGGTGGCTCCCCACCCTTCCTCAGATGCCTGCTGCCTCAGGTTTGAGAAACCAGAGGCTATGAGTGGTCCTCGAATGAGTTTACAAGCCCCAACTTCTGTGGCAGGCAGCAAGATGTGGGTATTTAAGTATCTTTGGGAACTGAAGGTCTTTTAGCCCTTCTATTGGAGGCTCAGGACATGGAGAATAAATCTGCACCGTTAGATTCCCACTTAAACTTTGCTGGAGGGCTTGGCGGTCGCGAGGACTTGGCCTGTCTCTTAGCACAAAGAGCTTTTCTACCCGCAGTTAACACAGCGTTACCTCCACTGTCTGTATACCCAGCACTTGGCTGCATCTTCTGCTTTCTCTTCTGTTTGTGCTTTGCCACGTACATTGACCTTGTTTTTCCATATTTGTATTTTCTTAAATGGTGTTTACAGGTTCTTTTAGGGAAAAATCGACATATATGAAGGCTTTTAAGAAAAAAGTACCAAATTTGTTGAGATGATGTATCAATGCTGGGATTTGCAAAGGATCTGGAAGCTACTTAGGTACCCAAACCCTCCCAGCTTCAGCACCGAATTCCTTCAGGCCCCTTTGAACACAAACATTCACAAAAACATTGCCATATTCATCCGTGCATTTTGTATTTAGGTTTAACTCTTGGGTCTTTTAGTTTTGCATTAAAAAGTTTGCACTTTGTTTGTTAAGTAATCCGTGAACTTAATATATATTGCAACGATTTTCCTTTTTTTTCACCTGTATGTTAAAATCAATTTGAATGAGTTGGGGAGAAAAAAAAAAAAGAATTGCACATCCGTTCCAATTCTACAAAACACTTGCGGCTCTTCAGTATTCACTTAAGTCTTCCTTTTTTTTTTCCTTCACTGACTCATGATGACTTTTTAGTTTTAATTTGTTCTTCAAAAGGAAAAAAAAAATCACAAAAAAAGATTTTTGCAGGCTATGTAAGCATGTTTTTTCCTGTGAGAGCTCGTCCGCTTTGTGTCTGTTTAATGAATGTCATATGTAAATGCTTAAAGAAAAAAAGACGATGACTTAATTAATTAATTAACCGCAGTGACTTGAAGCTCTAAAAATAAAAAAAAAAAGTAGGATTTAATACTAGCTGGATTTAACCCTTGGATTTGTGATTGTGAACCATGAGTGGAGGAGCTGTAAGTGCTAAAGCTGATCGTGTGTAGACAAAAAGAAGTACTGATATTTGACCATTGTCTCAATGGCAAAAAACCCCCCCCCAACCCCAAGTCTTGTGTTTTATTCCTTAAGAACTCTGTGTTATATTACCATGGGAACTCCTAATAAAGACAAAATGTTGTTGTTTCACTAGGTGCATCTGTGTCTCGAGGCGATACGTGTTGTGTGTAGCTGCGTGCCGTGGCCGGTGCCTTCAACAGATAAAAACCGACCGAGCTGCGGAGTCGGTGCTAATGTAGGCGGCTGGTAGTCCTGTGTAAGAGTGAGATGTACGGTAGCAGAGCTGAAGACAAGGTCCTGTGGTTCCTTGGAAGATGGTGATGGTAAGGAGGAAGGGTCCACAGGGTAATTTCCTTTAGAGAAAAGTGAGCCTCTGCTTGGGGCAGTTAGCTGTTTAAAGCAGGATTTGGCAAAGCAGGGGCATTTGCCTGAAAAATCCTGGCTCCACCTTGCAGAGATCACTGATGAAATGCGAGGAAAAGAAGATAAAACTGTTAGCCTAGCCCTCAGCCCTCCAGTGGGTTTCTACTTGGACCCTCCTAACAGGGATGGAGGAGGGGAGAGAAAGTTCAGCCGTAAATAGAAGCCACACACGGATAACTGAACGGGGAGTGTTGGAGCTGGCTGGAAAAACGCCAGTGAAACTTCTGGTGGTGGTGGGGGGGTTTTACTGCATTGCAGAGATGCTGTGGGAGATCGCAGCGCATCGTGGGAGGGGCTCAGAAAGAGCCAGCATCGCTGTCGGCCGCTCAGATTGTTGGTTGCTGCATCCCTGCATCCGCCAGATCAACCGTCTCGGTGGTCTTCCCCCAAATCCCAGCACAGCGGGAGTTTACAACTGACTGTGCAGTGATGCTGAGTTCTTGTTCCTCACCTGAACCAAACCACACGTGTAAGCGTGCTGTGAAATGCAGTTAGCTTTCTCCACGCAGCTTTAAGCCTGGCACCCCTCTCAGCGGGACGTTTTGAGAGGGTTTCCTTTCTATCTGCTCAGAAGGGGCAATGGTCGTCCAGACTTCCAGCTAACGTGGGGATCCTGGTTCTGTCACCAAGGACATGCAGTTATTTGGGTACTGGCAGCTTAAATTAAATATGAACATGTATGGAATCAAATCCCATCGAGCAGGGATAGTGGGTCGCTATGTGTAAGATTTATGAGCTTTTCCCAACAATAATATCCCAGTGAAGGATACATTCAGCCTTTAGTTAACGCATATCTGCAGAGCTTCCATTTGTTCTTACTCTGCCATTGTTTCTTCCTCCAGCGCTTAAATTGGAAAGAAAGAAACCTCTTCCCCAGGAAATCAATCCCAGGGACTCGGTGAACCTGGTCCATGTTGGAGCAGGACAAAAAAATACCAACTGCAGCGTAGAGAAGTTTTTGAGGTCAGGAAGAAGTCGTCAACAGCCAGATCTAAACCTAACGTGTGCTGAGGAACCGAGTCAGTGAGAAATGTCAGGAAGATATTCAGGTCAGTGGGGCAGTGCTGGGTTGCTGTTCCAGAAGAGCACAGGAATAGCTGTGTTTTGTCAACCCGTTAACCCAGGTAATTCCTTACGCTAGCAGCAACGAGGTCCAGCTCATGGCTCGTTAGTTAGGCGCTGACTGGGGTCTCTGCAGGCCTCCCATTGACTGCTCTGCAGCCACGCAACGAGACCCAACAGAGATCTAATCTGACCTTAACGTTGATACATAATTGGTGGCTAAAAGGCACAAAAAGAAAGTAGAAGATGAATTTGACTCGGTGACCTGCAACATAAGAGGTGGGTTATCAGAGCTGAGGACAACGTGGCTTGATTCAGTCCTTAGTGGAAGGGTGTTGGGAGCAATAATTGTCACTAGTCCTTGCATCTCAGCTGCCCTCCTTCGGCGTGTGCCGAGACCTAGCACAGGATTTTCAAAACCAAGGCTTCTGTGACCTAGAACTCATTTATACCTACAGCTGTATTTATATTCTATATATGTACATAGAGGCATACACCTGTACCTCTTTCCAGCCCCAACTGGTTTTGCAGCAAACTGAATTTGCAGTATTTTGCGTTTCCTGCAGGCTAAAACCAGTGTTTCTGCAACTTAATGCCTTCCGCCACAGTAATTGGAGGGTGTCAGAGTGCATGGGCCCCCAAGGCTCTGTGGCAATATGGGCTGAGTCGCTTTGCGCTTCAAAAAAACCCCACTGTTGGGTAACCCTCAGTGTGGGTCACCGTGACCGGCACCTTCACAGGGGCTGGGAACAGGGTATCACACCCCTACCTACAGGGAACTGTGTATGACTCCAGATAGCTTGTGCAGGACAAAAATCCTGTTAATTAGTAGTTTAATTAACTTAAATTTCCCAAGATTTTTATGACGCTCAAAGTATTTAGTACTTTTAGCTGCTTGCCCTACACAGATGCAGACTATAGCTTCAGAACTGATTTTCTTTTTTTTTTTAGCACAAAAGGTGAAGGTTGAGCTCGCTGCCATTGGGTGGCAGCAGGACATGCGAAAATGAGAATGACAAACTCCCTTGAGGCACATGGATCATTTTAAGAATGATGTAGGATGTAATAAATGTAGAACATGCACAGGGCTTATGATTATTGTGGCAGAGAAACGACACACACACATATCCTCTCTATTACATTAATATATTGGATAGTATGAATCATCTGAGTGTCTTCTGTTATAGCTTAAGCCTAACAAGACACTCTCCTATAATAAAACACAGAGCAAGCCATAAACTTTATCTAGCAATTTAGTTACAGGAAAAAAACAAACAAACAACAACAACAAACATTGTTTTTTTTAAACAGATTTTGCTTTTTCTTCGTACAAGCCTGATGTCCAAAACCAGAGGTAAGGTAGATTTGAAGAAATGTTGGGGCTTTCCTTCCTCTGAACCAGTTCTGTTTCTTCCCTGCCTTTTCCTTCCCCTTTTCTGTCGTTAACCAATTTTTTGTATTTTGGCTTCATGCAGCAATTCCCTCCATAAGAAGCTACTGGTGGAGGGCGAATAGGTGTTTTTTTTTTTTCTGTGTTGTTTTTACCAGTATCAGGAAAAGTTTTCCCTTAAAACACTCAGAGAAAACCAAATAATTTTCTTTCTTGAAAATAATCCAAACTAATTCTGTTCAGCACTAAGCTGTGCCACCATCTCCTCCCAAGAGCTAGTTCCTGGCTAATACCTGCAGGAGAATCATTTCCCTCTTTCCTATTGCTCCTCCTATTCCTCTTTCTTCCTGCAAAACTGCAAACTTTGCCAGCTGACTGCTCTACAATTAGAGGTGATCTATTTTTTCTCCCATCTCCCAGGCCACTGTGTTCTGTGTGTGGAAATGCTTTCCTCCGAAGTGGCTCATTTCCACGGGAGGGCACCAGAGGCATGTGTTTAAGCTGCTTTTCCATCGTTTCTCGAGGCTGTTTCCCTCTCCTGTCCACATTAATTCCTCCCCAAACAGATACGGACCTACGTAAGCACAAAGCACTCAGGCCTTGGTATCTATATATCTATTATGCTTTTCAACACCAAAACCTGCCATCTTTTACTTTGTCCTAGATTAGATAGATGCTGGTTCATGCACAATTTATGTAATCCCTTTTTTTAATATCTCTTTTTTAATTCATGCAAAATTCTGCAATTTTACTGGTGATTTTCTAAGAGCCCCATCAGAGTCAGCCCATAGGCTTTTTCTGCAGATTCTTGCAAGATTTTTGTTAGGAGACAGTCAAAGCATGATGAAAACTGCTGCATCCCTCTTAATGACATCAGCTAAGCAGGAAAATGTCCTGGTTTATTTGTGCATCTCTTTGCAGCTTTTTTCTCCTGTAGAACAAAGATAAGTGTAGCATGGGAGAGAGGTTTGGAGGTGTATGTCACCTTTTCTGGGACAGGGAGGGGAAGTCGAACAGCAGTTGGGTGTTGGACTGGGACTAGAAGACGTTCAGATGTCACAGCTCATCAGCTGCGCTCAGGCTTCTGGCTCCAGACGCTAGAAGATTTCCAGGAATGGCTTGCTTTGTGTGGTACTTCAAGGAGCAGACACATCAGGAGAGTTAGTGTGGCCTTTCTGGGTCATTTCATAGTACCTCTTGGTCCGAGAGCAGTGTCAGTCCCAGGGGACTCAGCCCAGCTGAACATTTCAAGGCTGAGACCCAATTTATCTGTGGTTTGACCAAAGCTCTACAGCAGACGCTGTGGTTTGCTCCCCTTTGCTCTCCTACCCTCTCTAAAGCTTGTCTGGTGATGGGACCAAGCTTTCCCAGGCTCTGGGCCAGCTCTGTAATGAACTACCATCCCACTTTTTTCCTTAAAGCCAGTTGTATTTTGTCCTTTCCTCCAGCAAACTGTCAGCAGGCGCGCTGCTGAGAGCAGGAAGGATCCTACAGAGGCTCAGGGTGGCTCCACCGTGACCAGGGCTTTGCAATCACTTTGAAGTCTCCTGAGATTTTATATTTTAGGAAACACGTTGTAAAAACTCTCCCTCTCATAGGATATCAGGGCAGACAAGGAAACAAGCCCTTCCTGCTAGCATGGAGCCTTGGAGGAGTCCTGTGAACCTCATTCCTGTAATTAGATCCACATATTGTGCCCATGTAGAGGCAGAACTGGGTCTGGAGGGTTTCTTCTGCTCATCTCCAGATGTGTCTCCTGCCCCAGCTGGGGTAAATGCTCGGCTGAACAGCTCCTAACAGGCAAGGTCATTCGAGATATCCACCGCCCCAAACAGCCGCAGCAACGGGGCGATTGCTTTGCCTCATTCGTGGGTACCACTGAGGTTCATGCAGATGACGTTCTTCATCCTTGCAGTATGCTAAGGAGGAATTTGTTTGCAGCAGACTATTTTTACTGCACCTGAATTCAGTAATCTCTCCAAAAATAACATTGGAGGCACATGCATAAAAAAAGCACGCTTTCAGCCTGCCGTGGACGGGACTGGGCACCTCCAGTGGGCGCTTTACTGATGGCATTGATTGAGTTTTTTTGCATGCGTGCAAAACCAAACGCCAGCAAAGCACAAGGAAGTAAACTTTAAAGGGGGAGGGACAGGACCTCTTTTCCCTGAGCTACCATTGATTTACTGTGATGAGAGTTTTAATCAAGCCCTTGTACCTTTAAGCCATAAGTTACTAGAGGAGAGCAGGGATGGTCTTTCTGAGGACTTGCTGACACTCTGAGCTTTCAAGATTATTAATCAAAAAAGTGGTATTAGAGGAGGGGGTTTTTTTGGGTTAGGGGTGGGTTTTCTTTGCAGGCACCACTAAACTGCCAAATAATTTCAGATGACGGAGAACAATGTGAATCCCCCATAGGGATCTATAAATAACAGCTATAAACGTGCCTCATAAATTACTCAGAGAGTTATTTTCTACCCGCATTCCCTCCCTCACGTTCAAATTCAATTTTATTCATCCGGTTCCTCGCCCTGCGCTGCCGTGTGGGAGGCTTGGGTAGAAATCTCCAAACAGACAGCTCTGCAGGGTAGATTTCCACTCCTCTGTGCTGAAGAGAGACTCCCAGCCTGATGCCAGAGCTGCTCCCCTCGCAATGTGTCCCCCAAAGATGCCACGCAGCCTTTGCTTCGCCCACCAATTGGTTTTACCTGAAATGAAACGCAAACCACAATGGGTCTGAGTCATGCTCCATGGAGAAAATCTGTGGTATGACGAGGATTTTTTTCCCCATGAATAATGTATTGGTTTTGCAAAGATCCTGGAAGGAGAGAGGGAGGGAATAGTTCTGGTTTAGGCTTTTGAGAAGGTTTAAGATGAGCAAAACACCAGCTAAACAGTGACAAAGGCCAGGAAAGGTCCTACCCAACATCCCAAAATAACTGCGTGGGACAGCCAGAAATTCAGAGAGGCTGTCTTTGTTAAACAGGCTTGTTTCAGGAGGCATAAACCAGTCCAACGGGAGGAGCAAGACACAGATGGCAGATGCTGCGTCCGTCTGTGTGCATGCGTAATACCTCGGACAGGACGATGATTGCCCACCGGTGCCTAAGCCAAGGTAACCGCTGGTGTAGCCGTACGTGGTTTAAAGGGATCTCTGCTTCTATGTGAACATCGCCACAAAGAAAAATGATTAATTGGCAGATTAGAAATGTGACCCCAAAAGGTATTGTTCTCTGCGATGAAAGACGAGCCTGGCCAAGGATTTACAGCCCAAGCGTCTTATTGCCATAGTAGGGCTGCGCTTGCAGGCGAGGTTATTATGGTGAATGCTAATGATGACTGCATCTGGGTGAAAGCCTCTCCATCACCTCTCGCTGTCGATGCCTCTTCCGTAGCTATGGAAATGGCACCTTCTGTTCAGCTGCTGCTTCTGATTAAAATTCAAATGGAGAGGGATGGGGAGAGAAAAGCCAGGGACAAAACACAGCTGATGAGCATGGAGAGGAGGAGGCTGCAGTGTACCTGTTCAGCTTCTCGGAGGGAGAGAGGATGCCGGGCTTAGTTACTCTGATGGCAGCAATTTAGGGTGAGAGTCACTGTCCCATTTGCCCAGCATGAAGTCTAGATAAAGAAAGAGCCCCTGCCACGAGGAACTTGCACTTGGAGTACCCACAGGAATGGCAAACACAGAGTGCCTCGCTCATATCAGCAACGCTCGCCCTTGCAGAGGCAGGTGAAGAAATGGGGTTTTCTGCTGCTGCCTTGCTTCCCATGGTTTTGGCTGCTGATTAAAACCCTTCAGTATTTTTTTGTCTCTTGAGGTCCATAAACACTTTTGCAAGAACAATAGCAGCTTAGCGGTAGATTTCAAAGGTCTGTCATACATCGTCTTCTAACACAGATTTTGTGTAACTGCCTCTGGCTTCAAAAATCGGAATAAAGAAAGGGGCTCCTGCAGTAGGAAAGATTTGTGCTATGATGACTGTGACACAGTGGTAGTAGAGGAGCATCCAGCCTAAACTGGGCTCTGCATTGTCTGAGGCAAACAACGACCGTGCAGAGGATTAATACGAAAGATGGACAAAGGAGGTGTGTTATTGCCTATGGTGCTCTCCATTTTAAAGAGATGAAGTGAGTTATCCCAGGTTATGCGGGAATCCTGCGGCAGAACCAGGAGGTGGGTCAATCTGCTGATCCCAGCCCAGCGCTGTGCTGCAGAGTGCAGGCAAAGCGGCTGCTAGAACCTCAGCGTGAAGCTGGAGGGCTACTGGGACCTTTGGTGTTGTGAATGGGGCGGTGTCTGCTTGCTGATCGATTTGCAGAGTCGGCACCTCATTTTGACAAATTCACCACAAAGAAACAGAATTTGGAGCCATTCCATGGCCCTGCTGTGCCATCTTGGATCTCATCCTCCAAAAGCTTTTAAGGCATAACAACATTCTTTTACTGTTGAAATCCTGTGTAAATATTGAATTATCTGCCTGGTCTCGGCACGCGTCGATTCCCTGTGTTTGGAAGCAGCAGATGCTGTCGGCGTTGTGCTGTCACTGCCGTCCTCTCGCAGTGTGCAGCCTCTCTGGGGTCGGGATGCTGTCCCTGGAGACCTGCCTCGCTGGCTTCCTTCTCATCTTATTGCTCAGGCAGAGGTCTGGAGCAGGGCTTGAGCTCAGAGATCAACACACGAGTTTCAGGTCTGACCCTGTTAATTTGCAGGTAATGGGATAGGCTGTGCCCTAGCCACTGCAGGGCAACCGTGGCTCCCAGTGGGCTAATTCGGGTCAGTGTGAGTGATACTGCCGAAGGGCTGAGTCGCTTTACCATTCAGGGAAGGCAGGAGGTAGAGATGACAGAGCATCAGTGTTTTCTAGGAGACACCCCGCTGGGGCTGCAGACTGGCACTCTAAAAGCATCTGTGCAGGAAGCTGGCCTTTAAAATTAATTATAAGCATTAATTTCATTCTGACCTGACCCTTGCCAGTGCTCTGACACTTGTGGCTTGGTAATGTTGACCCTGTGCTTGGGGTTCAGCCTTGGGGGGGGTGACCCTTTCCGGAGAAGCCTAACCCACCTCTATAGGGTATCTTTGGGGAAAGCACAGGTTTGACTCTAGATTGATTCGTACGTGTGCAAGACACGAGGTATCACTTCTCTGTTCCCCACAGTGCTAGAATCGATATTTCAGGAATCACCCTTGCTGCCAACCCCAAAGCAGGCTTATCTTCCCTTTTCAAATGTGGATACAGTACTTGTAACAGGTTCTTCGGTCCTTGGGATGTCATTAAGGCGTTTGCACCAGCATAGACCGTGTGATCTATGGATTTGAGCAACTGTTCAGATGTGAAGGGTGTTGTATTGTGACAAGCTTTGGCCCACAAGGCGTATGTTCAGATCTATCTAATCTGTATAAATCTGTATTGTTTTTAGCAGAGCTTCTCTGGAGTCAAATCAGGTTTTGATCCCAGTTTTACTGTTGTGACTTTTGCTGTTTTCACAATGTTCCTGCGTATCCACGCTGGGTTTGGATCTGAGCTTTTAAGGTACAAATCGTCCTTGGCATAGAAAGAGTTAGACTGAGCTTCCTAGGCTGGTGATTGAGATCAGATTCTGGCTGATAGCATCTCCTCCCACCCCCCCTCCAGCTCTGGCTAAACAGTTGTGCTGGGAACTTCAGCTAGAACAAATCAGCTCAAATTAATTCTGAACTGTTTGTTTTTTCTCAGTTAGTGCAGACAGAGAGAGAGACATCCCTGTGAATAATTATAGATCTTTTCCCCTGCTAAAATCATCGCTTTCCCTCCTCCAGATTTCACTCATCTCCACATCAGCTCCCAGAACATCACCTGCGTTAGTGGACAGCAGTGACTCCCCTGGGCAAGGCAGGACGCGCTCCTCACAGCCTGGCAGCCACACGGGTCCTAAGACGAAGCCGTAGGTGATACAGAGGGAACACTGTCCCTTCCTGAGGACTGGATCCAGATGGAAGGTGAGCAGTTATTAGCATCAGCATAGGTGCTACACCAGGCTGTGGCTACATATCCCAGCACAGTGAGGCTGGCTAGTGGTTCTTTTTCCCTGCTCCAGCTCTAAAGCGGTTTTTCCTGGTGGCTTATTTCTAGAGTGAGCACCAGAGGGCAAGAGTCCCCCATCCTAAGCTGGAGAAATCTCTCTCCATGCAGTCATCCCATATTAAAACAAGGCTGATCCAAACTCACTTAAATCAATGAGAGTATTTCCATCCACTTCAGTGATACTTGGATTGGGTCCTAGAGTTCTTTTGATATTAAAAAAGAAAAACCCAACAAAACCAGCAAGATGTTTTATATAAACTTAGAAACAAGGTTTTATAAACCGAAAAAAGCCCCTGGCACTTATACACTTTGGGTTTCACTGTAACTTGTCACTGGGATGTTAAAAGGTCCTTTTTATTTATAAGAAGTTTATTTTTTAAATACCCATGTTATGAATAAGCTACAGAGGAGATGTAATCCCAAACCCTGCAAGTCTGGTTTTAAATCTCTGAAGTGCTCTCTGTGCCTGGCGGTGTGACGGGCCGCGGTGCTCGTTAATGCTCCCATCCAGAGGTGATGCCTGTCAGGCGGTCTGAGGCCGTAATTTCACCGAGTGTGTTGGCACGTGCTGGGCTATAGGCACGGTACCAGCGCAGTGACTGCAATGGGATTGATGAAGCCTGCGGTTCGAAATCTGACTTTGCCTGCCAGAGAAAAACCCCCGGTGCTGACCCCAGACCCAGCCCAGATGCTGTCTGCAGAGCTCCCATACCAAAGACGTGCAGGAGGGAGTGATGGGCGTAACCCCAGCCACGCAATTCACAGCTGGGGAGGAACATGAGAACTGGGTTTGATTTTTTCTCTTCTGTCTGGGTACATCTGAACCTATATTTTCAGAAATGTGAATATAAAGAGCTCCTGGGTTCCACTAAAGCAGCACTAAATCCCTTGCTGACCCGCTGCATGATTCAGGGCATAACCACAATATCTGATTTTACAGCTGAAGAAATGGACAATAAAAACCTCTTAGAGGTTTAGACAGCATCTCAAAAGCTGCCCAGCTCCTCGGGCTGCCCCAGGGAAGGACAGCAGGAATTGGAGATTGCCTTCAGAGGGGGAAGAGCTTTGGCCAATGAAAAACACACCGAAAAAAATCTCCCCAATCATGTTTAAAAGCCCGTTCACGTTCTCTGATGAAAGATGCTATTCAAGTGCACAGTGTTTGCTAGAAATTTTCCTTCCCACCTACTGCACTGTTTCTAGGCAAATATCTTGCCCTTTTGAGTAATGCGGTGTGGAGTGAAAAGATAAACTCCTGTAATTATCCCGTGCCTTGGCGTGGCTGTGCTGAAAAGACAAACTGCCTCCTTCAGCACCGCTGCTCACTGAAAAATTGGCCTTGAAGCGTACATGGGAAGATTAGACTGACTTTAAAACGTCTTTTCTCACACCCTGGCTCTTGAGGATGCTACAGCAGAGTGCAAAACCAGTTCAAAACAACCCCTGGGGACCACCAAGACCTCATTTTCATGGGGAAAGTCGTCATCTCCGAGCTGTGGCAGAGGTGAGGAGGAGTCTGGGCTGGAGGAGGAATCGCTGCTGGTTTGTCAAGAAAGTAGGAAGAGGAATGTGCTCAAACTCTAACGCAAAGATGTGTGTCGAAGCCATTGCTCGATCCAAGTTGTCCTGAGAGCCCCGACGGTGTCCCCACTGCGTGGTCCCTGGCCAACATCCCCATGGTGGCCACCAAAGGGAAAGGGTTGGAAACACGCTGGTGACCCTGGCCACCCTCTGCTCGGTGCTGAGGTTATTTCGGTCTTCAGGGCTGCCAAAACTTAAGCTAGCACTAAAACTGCTTCATTTCAGAACAGCTTAGAAGAAAGCTCAGGAACATCTGAGAAGATATTATAAGCACGTCTCCCAGTTTGGAAGTGCAGTTAGCTTACCCCATTTCAGGGGAGAGTGGAAACTCCTATTTTGAGAAATTCCTCTTGGCATCAGGCCTGCCCTACGAGGTCGATTTAGAAATAGGGCGAACTGCCGATGCCATGGTCACGGACCTGCGTGTGCTCTGGGCCAGAAATTATTCACCCCCGTCTTTGTGCGGCATCAAAGCGCTCCCAGCGGCAAGCACTCACGGTGGAAGGATGCAAGGGTGCCTTCAGCCTGACATCCAGAGGGAAGAGAAGATAATCTAAAGCCCAGAGCGAGGAAGGCAAGTGCTTCCTTTCTGGCTTGAACATGAGAGTTAATGAGCCAACGTGACACCGACGGAGGAAAATTCACTGGGGAACCTTCAGCAGAGGCAGTGAGGACAGAAGTGCTGGTCTGAAAGCGTAAGGAGATCCTACGGGGAAAGTGCCCTTCTTGTGCTGCCTTCCTTCTCCAAAGAGATTTAATTCATTAGGTACAAGTAATGACTTGTCAGGCTACATCCAGCCCCGTTTCTGGTCACTGCGGTTCTCTCTGTAACAGTCTGTGGTTTAAGAATAATGAGAAAAATAAAATGCTTCTTCTCATTAGAAGAGAAAGTCTGAAATAATGAAACATCTGCCAGGAAAATGATCTGTGCCTTTGTGCACTTAGAAAGAAGACAAGCATTTGCAGTTTTGTAGCTGTCAAAATTGCTGAGATTCCTAAATATTGTCTTTTTTTTTTTTAAGCTATGATTCTTTGGTTAATTCCCTGGTTTGTTCCAAAATCAGGTCCAAAAGTTTGAGGCTGAGCTATCACATTCTTTAGACGCTCATTTAGGCTTATTAAAAGGCTTTCAGAGTTTGTCATGTTGCTTTAGTAATGTCTAGATGGTGATTTACTCTCACCAATTAAAAAAAAAATGGAACCAATTTCTAATTTTTCTCCCAGACACCAGCTTTTCTAAATGAACCAAAAAGAGAAAAATAGTTTCTTCAGAGATCTTAGTGGTCGCAAAGAGGATGGAAATCCCGCAGCTGGATCGTGCTGCTTGCACTGAGCTGTTCTCAGGTTGCAGCCTTGGAAGCTGCGGGATAACATTACAGTACAGATCTGAAAGAGGCAGGTTCCTTTTTCTTTGTTTGTCTTAAAAAATGACTTCTGATTTCTTTTAAATGTTTTTTTTTTCCTGTGTCTTGATTGTTTCATCTTTTAATAACTCCAGCCTTGCCATTTACTGAGCTCTCTCTTCTAAATTTAGATCAGAGCATTATTCACTTTCATAAGAGGTGCTAATATCCCTTAGGTTAAGAATAATTAGATGTTAATTTTCAAAACCTGAAAGGAAATTATACCTCTAATTCATCATTTAGAGCAAAATAGCTGGTTTCAAAGACACACATAGCTGCATTAAACAAAGGTCTAGCCATTTTCTTCCTAAACAAAAATTAACCTCGATACAAGTGAAGATGATACGATTCTAGTTAGATTAATGACACCAATTAGGCGAATGCATTTCTAACGCTCCCAGAGTTCAGGGGAGAAGAGGGCAGAAGAGCAGCAACAGCAAAGGAGCAATAACTCCTCCGGCTGTGTATTGCTTTACCGGCTCTTCCCCCAGAAAGCTCAGGAGCAGGGTTTGCTCTGCTGGAGTGAGCACAATTTATCTGAAAGAACTGGGGAACCTTGGCCGTACAAAACAAGGGTAAGCAGACAACACTGTTAGCTTGCTGCAGTGATCAAGAAGGTGATTTTGTGTGAAGGGTTCATTTTGCCATGTCAGTCTTAACATTTCTTTGGTTTTCCCAGTTATTTGCAGGCGTTTTGTGCTGATGTTTCCAAGGATGAAGTTCTCCAGACCCGCCTCCCCGTCGATGCCTGCCTGGCTTGCTCCAGCATCGCCCCAGCCCCTGCCACAGCGTTGCTGGGTCACCGACTCCACGTACCTGCTCAGGATGAGCCTATAGGTGCCTGTGTCAGCCTATGCATCCCTCGAGCAGTGGGAAGGTAGATTTTCCTCCCTGTATGTTGTTATCACTGTTGGTGGGATCAGAGAGTAAGTCTGGCAGCAAAGCTCATGGCTGTGAGCTCCCAGTGTAAATCCATTGCCCCAGTGCAGAATGGAGCAACATACAGGTGTAAAATGGGAGGGCAAACAGCCTGGGAGCAATTCCCTGTCTCCCCTGGCTTTTTTTCCATCTTCATGGGTTAGTGGAGCATCACTTTCTCTTCCCAACAGCGCTGTCAGAGCCCCAGCTTTGCTTTCAGACTGGCAGACCCGAGCAGACCACAAGATGGCAAGGCAGCTCAGAACATGCTTGAACAGTTCCTGTGATGCAACAGGGGTTTATTGGCCGATTTGCTGTTTGCCACCTGCTTCGACAGATACTCAATTATATTTTTATACATAGCTTCCAGCCAAACAAATGTCCCCAGTGATGTGAAGAGTGGGTTCTGGATTTTTGGCGTGATCCCTTTGCAGCACCAGGATGGGGCATGTGATCCCGATGAGTCCTCTGGAGCCTCTCAGTATGCCCAGATCCATATGTAAATAGAGCTGGAGATGAGATTTACATTCAGATTTTTTCCTGTGAAGGCAGCAGACACTCCAGGCGTGTTACAAATGAAACAACAACCCAAGCAAGCCTTGTAATTTAATTTAACTGCCTCTTTTTGGGTATGTGTCATGCATTCAGAATTAGACAACTGAATTCCCACTCTAATGTTCTTTGGATATAACAACATAGTGAAAGGCATAAAAGTGCCTTAAAATAGCTTGCGAACAACCACATGGAACCTATTCTTTTGGCAAAAGGAGGCGGCAATTTATGGGTCTGGACTCAGTGCTCAAAAATAAGTACATGTTCCTTTTTCTTTGCGTTGGCACATTGGTGGCTTTTCAGATTTGCCGTGCACTTTGTAAATTCTCATAGAACTATTCGGACAGTAGGTGGGACAGGCTTTTTTGGGGGACATGAATTTATCCCATTTGAACTGTCTGACATGAGCTGTCTGTTAACCTTGCACGGAAACTGCTCCTGGGCTGGTCTTTCGAAGTTTCCTGCACAGCCTGTTCTGCTTTAACACCCTGAGACCAGACAAGCTGCTTGTTTTACTGAACCTCTTCTAAATATTATTTTCCTTAATGGGAGCAGCAGCCAGTTAAAGCAAACAGCAATTTTAGTTTGTTGCCTCTACATTTTATGATGTTTAGTAGCAGCAAAATGCTTTTCCTGAAGGAGGTGAGCAGTAGTGTTGAGTCTGGAGCAGAGGAAGGACAGGCAGAACGGCAGCTACTGCCTGTAACCAACAGATTTGCTTTGTCCTCCCTTTTATAAGCACTGAAAGAAAGAAGTTCTTCTAAAATCTAAGACTCCCTGGTAATATTCTTCCTGTATATGCCCCCTCCTCCACTGCATCTCTGGATATAGCACCATTAGTTTGAGATTTTTATGACTCTCAAGGGAAACACCGAACATTCCTGAAATTTAAGTAGCGTGTTGGAGTCCCTGAGCTGGAGTTCAGATAGCACGGGCTGTCTCGAGGATAAATCACGGGAGCTGCCAGCATAGGGAATATTTGGTTTAGGACGCATGGGGCCAATAAACATCAATACTGTTACTTGAATCACTAATAAATAGTAAACGTTTCATCTCCAAGTAGCTCAGTGTGAATTCCAGCAGCGACCTGATGATAAAGCAGCACCACAACTGAAGGTAAGGCAATGTTAGCAAAAAACCAACTTGTCACGAAGGCTTCCTTTGCTGCCAGCTGCCTCCATCTCCGCAGCTATAAAGAGAAAAAAAAGACCAGTAAAGGAACAGGCAGCAGCTCTTCAGCTTTATGTCAACGTCCAACAACATAATGCCGTTGTGAATTTTAGTAGAAATTATTATTTAATGTTTTAAAAAAGAAAACCAGTGAAATAAACCCCTCGAGGATAGCAGAGCCTTAGCGGGGCTGAGATGATGGATCTGGCAGTGGCAGGTTTGTGGTTGGACTCGAGGATCTTAAAGGCCTCTTCCAAGCTAAACGATTCTGTGGTTCTGTGAACCACTGCCGTGGATTTCATTTAGTGCCAGAAGATTTTCTCCAGTTTTCACCCTGGAGGAACTGGCCCGTTACGGTTAAAAGCTCACGAGTATTTGAGAGATATTTGAGGGGAGGGAAAGATTGTACTCGCCAGAGAATGTGTTGCTGTTCGTATACACTTCGCCCCTATAAATCATTGCTCCTGGCTAGGAAAACTGGACAGAAGCTGGGTTCAACGTTCATCAGCATGGGTTGCTACTTCCCAGCTGTCAACTCCCCTTTCCACCGTACAGATGAGCTCTGACACTGTGTATGTTGTGTAGAGCCGAGCCTGCCTAGCCCTAGCTGCTCTCCTGGAATCCCTGTTCTCTCCGAGCTGAAGAAAAATGAAATGTGCAAACGCTGTCTCCTCAGCATTAGTCAGCAGAGGACTTGTCACTCGGAAAGGAAGCCGGATGCAGCTGCGCAAAGCCCCGTTTTCCGCTGCCCTGGCCAGCTCCGTCGGTAGGGAGCAGCTGCTGAAGGGAAAATCAGGTGTGTGATGGGGTGAGGGAGGGAAAGCCGCAGAGCCAGGTGCGGATGAGAGCGTGTGGCTGGCCGGAGCAAGAAATAAGCAGCAAAGGAGCTATTTCTTGAAGGCCTCTAACGCCTTCTCCCCTTTGCTTTGCAGTGGATACGTGGAGGAGTGAAAAAGGAAGTTAGGAGTCTGCACAACCAGGTGTGTGCTCTTACTCGCAGTCAACAAGTTCAGGGCAGGTTTTTCTGTTTGAAAATAAATCACATAGAGCCCAAGTTTCTGAAATAAATCTGTAGACCAGCTGATAGATTTCTACTTCTTGCAGACTACATTTCTTCCCCCAGTTTTTTCAATCAGGCCCAACTGTGAAGATGCTTACAGACATGGAATAGGGTGCTCTGGGCTAAGGTTAGACGGGGTCGGCTGTGTATGCGTGCACAGAAATACATCCTTGCACACGGATGATGATGTGATACTGAGTTCGTTTCAGTCCATCCCCTACACCAAGGAAATGGTATCGTTTTCTTCTCTGTGGAGGTACAAAGCAGCCACTACGGTCTGGATATCCAGGCTGAAACGGAGGTGTGCTCCCCTTAGCCAGCAGATCTAGGGATGGGAACGTCAGTGGTACCCCAGCGCATTACTGCACCTCCGGTAACATCACAGACCTTTATTTCTGTGTTGCACATAAGCCAAGCGGGGAGTAAAGCGTGTAGGTCTGGAGAATCATTTACTTGTGATAATTTCATCACATTTTAGGTCAAACTGTGCTCAGTTTTATATCAAGTGGAGTCCCAGTGAAGTTAGTTGTTGCCAGGGCCTCGGGGTTTTGTGTCAACAGTGGTGTTGCACCCCATGGGAAGAAAAGGGTGAGTTCACACTGGTGAGTAACAGCTAAGTAATCCTCCACTCAGTATTACACAAGGGCTTTTTCCCCTCCTGTTGCTGGGGGATACGTGAAGCCCGTCAGTTGGAGTCTCGGTACTCTTGGATCAGTGGTTATGAGAGTGAATGAACAGCTTCCAGGCTGTGATACTAACGTGCTGGTTGTCGCTTTTGGGAGGTTTGGGTTGTGTTAATCAGGCGTTCTTCTGCTGTAGGTTCAGGAATTGAAGGTAACCCACCACAAGCTGTCCTGCCGGAGCTGCTGGGGTCCCTCGGTGACTGGCTGCTCAGCATGGGTAAGGAATGCTGGATCCGCTTCAATATATATTTTTAATTGGGTTGAGGGGAAACAGGATAAGCCCTTCATTTTTTTTGGATATGGGAGGCATTCATTTTTTTATAGTTTTTTTCCTCTTTTCTGCCAAAATATGTCAGGACAAAAATGCAAAAGAAAAAGAAAACATACCCAGAAAGCTTCTATCCATCATGTACTGTTTTCTTGAAAACAAAACAGAGCACTTCAATTATAACAAACTGTAAAATCTAAAAGATGTGCTCTGGTGTGGAAGTGTGTTTGGGTAGGATCCTCAGCTGAAATTCAATCCCACTCCTTATTTGTTACGTCTCTTCTGCTGTGTACAAGCCCAAGCTGTGAATTCAGTTAAACTCCTCGAAATGTTTATGCAGCATTTCTTACCCATCTCTCGGATGCGTTTTCTGCAGTTCTCCGTGCTTTGGGAGATAGACTGTTCTATTAACAGCACCACGTCCAGTTATATCTGGGGATCTGTCCCGATGGAGTTAATCATTACAGTGATACACTAAACCAGCAGCGACAGATCATACACACAGCCTGTCCCTATAGCTGCCCTGAATCTATTTGCTTCATACTAAAGATAATATCGACTGCATGCCCGGGCCAAATCTGGAGAATGGAGGTGATATCGGGGAGAAAACAGCCCTTTCCCCAGCGTCCTTTGGCCAATTCTGCAGCTTTCTGATAAAGATCAGGGGCTGGTAATTGCATTGGGTGAAACAGAGGTTTTAAACAAAGACCTGTTTGGCTCGCTCCCCACTTTAAGGAGCAGCAGAGGTTTACGGCAAGAGCTATGATAGCATTAGGCCAATAATGCTGAAACAGAATCTGGATGTTTCCTGGCTCTCGCTTCTCCTGGAATTGCCGGTGGTGTCACTAATCGGTGTAAAAGTGTTTGAACCTCAATAACGCTCCTGACTGCTTTGACCTTTGCCTGCAGCTGGATTAACAAAACAAAAGCTGCAGCGCTAAGATTTTTATCCTGCAGGGGACCGTGATTAAAACTGTCATAAAATTTCTTGCGGGGCCTGAGTATTTATGAAAAAAACCCTCAGTGGTTCTGGAGAGCGTTAGCAGAATTCCTCCGGGAGACGAAGCCGTCCCACTAGCATCACCCGGCCACGGGTCATTAACTACTGTGTGCAGGCAGAAAAACGCGGTTGTGTTCACTGGGTTGCTTTGGCCAAAGTCATATTTAGGCATTTGGTTCTGCCACTTGTGTTTTTCTTGAAGTTCTCCCTGGTGAAGGAAACAGTCGTTTACCAAAGCTGTAGTGTGATGTTAACGTAGATCCTAAACCAGACGCTTCCTTTCACACCGGGGTGGAGGATGATTTCACCTTTCCATATAGTTAGTTAAAAATTGTGTTGAGTTAAAGTTTATGAAACAGCTTGGGAAGCTTTAAGGGGAGATGTATAATGCAGTTTCTATATTGGAAAGGCTTAGTTAAGAAATGTTTGTAAAAGCATTTGGAGATACTCAAGTGCACTGCATGAGTGGTTTTTTTTGGGTGTTTTAACCGCCGTGGCCTCTGAATCTTGTAACGGTAAGAAAATCCAGAGCTACTCTGGGATTTGTTGGTGGATCTCATATAAAACAGAGAATTGTTTTACTTTATTTGTTTAAACATCATGTGTAATGACGAGCACCACTAAGACAGGCTGACGTAGTCCTACATAATCTTAACAGGATTTATTTTATAAAGCAAAGCAAAAATGCACATTTCCTGCGCAACTTTCCTGCCATTCATTACAAATAACTCCGTTTCTTTTGTCTGAGGGTAAACCCAGTGATCACAGGGGCATTCTGACACTGTCATTTATTACTTAGAGCTGCAACATTTTTCCTGCCCATCCCTGAGGCTGGGTGGGTATTCTCCAGAGCCAGGTCAGGATCAGTTAAGGACCAGATCTCAGTCCTTGGCTGAAGCTCCCGGGCTCTGCGGCAATACAGAGCCGTACAGGGCAAAGGCACGCTGGAAGCCGCAGGAAGAACAGACCTGTAAAAAAAGTAGGTGGGCAACTGTTTTTCCACTTACAGTTTTTCTCCAGAATGTCCCTGAGACCTGGGACAGCGTTTTCAAGGGTTTACCAGTGACAGCTCCAGCTGGGGCTCTCGAGGTTCCTAGTGTGTGTCGGCTGTTTGGGAAATCTGTCTTTCCTTCCCTGTGTCTCAGTCCTCCCTTTATGAATGACGGAAAATAGCCATTCCGCAGTGTCTTTCCCAAAGGATTTACATTCTTGGGTTGACAGGGATTGTTCTTCGTGTTTGTTTATAAGGAATACAGCACAAGGGGCTGGATTTCGTCTGGGATGTGATGTCTTGCTGTAAGCAAACAGAATAAGCATGGCAAGGATCTGGGGCCCACGGGAACTTCTCAGTCTCCTGTCAAAATGTTTTAAGAACTGAACTTTATTTTTACGGTAGAAATACACGTGTGATTCCTGTGTTCTCCTGATACCTTACTCCCACTGAAACCCCCTGAGATCAGCCCTGTTGGTAGGAACCTCTGCCTGAAATGATTGTTGAAAGGGAAAAGTCCCATTTGTATAAATTTATTTTGGGGGAAAAAAACCAAACAAGCAAACAGACTCGTAGCTCACGTGTCACAAAGTGCACATTTCCCCCAATAATTTATTTGTTCACCCAGCAATGTTTCATATACATTCAGTTTTGTTCAGGAAGATGACCAGCATGACTGTTCAAACACGTCGCATGGTAACCGACGGGCCTTAAAAAACAGCACGGAGCAAATTCAATGACATCGGAATAGCACGCTCAGAAAACGCAGCGCCCATTTCAAGAAACATCTTTAGAAACCACTGGCAGCCAAACTCCTACAACATGCAGGCAAAATGCTGCAGCAGACAGAAGAAAAATAAAAACATTTTTTTGCAACCAAAGACTGGCAAAGCAAAAAAAAAGCCCAAACCAGCTTGCACACAATTCCCACAGTCAGGACGTCAGGAAGTAGAACTGAGTGTTCAGCGATATTCTGCAAAGGTTTTGTATCTCAAAACTATGATGCTGTGCTCATGAGCTGAGTGGAATTGCTTTTGAAGTGGAAATCTGCTGAAACACTGGCGAGATTTGTTTTTTCTCACTTCGGAAAACAGTTTCCCAGGACTGAGTTTTTGCAGATCGTAGAGGAGGTTCAGATCAATACAAGAAGGTTTTGTCATTCAGTCCGACACAGCGAGTACTGGAAAATAATTTTTGCTTTTCAGTACTAACAATTGGACATTTTTGACTCTGAAAAAGATCTCAATGTTATTGTGATGCTAAAGGAGAGGATATTTCTCAGCCCGGGTTTGAGCTCAGTGTAACAGACAGTAATCTGCATTCAGCAGATCTTTGAGGATGTTGTGGAACTAAAGGTGGGTTATTTCTTTACATGATAGTTGTTTGCAATACATAGCTCTCCTCTATTCATTCCCCCTTAGCTCACACTTGTTATTTTTCTCCATCTCTGCCAGTATGAGAAATACACAGCGTGTCAGTGCAGAAGGCATGACATTTTATTCGAATCCCTAATACAAATGCTTCATCTCCTCCTGAGAAATACGGGATTCGATTACATTTATCAAGCTGAGTGGAAGATCTTTATTTTAATGCACCACAAGCTACCTTGCAGCATCTTGGATTTCCCTAAAACTGTCAGATATTAAACAATCTGCCTGGGAATACCTTCCCCAAGTGGTTGATTATGCCCAAGGACTAGCTCCCTTTTACAGATGGAGAAGGTTTAGTCTGGTCAGACGGTCTCACCTCCTCTCTGTGAGTCTCATAACGTGAGAAACAGAACAGATGTGGGATAGGTTCATTCACAGGTAGTGCTGGCTGACTCATGGAGCTCTTGGGAAACAAGGTAAAGCTGATAGACTGGGGATACGTAAAGGCTCTGTGCAGAAGGGCGGCTGCAAGCAGGCAGGAGGAATGCAGAAGCAGATGGAGAGCAGGCACACCAAGCTGCCTCCTGACAGCAGCTCTCTCTGAGCTGTTAGATAGCTCTTCCTTCTGGAAAGCGATGCCACTGTGTGGTGCAGGTCCCAGGTATGCCTTGAGCTCAGCGCAACATCTTGAAGAGCGACCGGCTTTTCTCTTTGGCTCTGTTGTTGGAATCATCCAGAAATAATTGATGTCAGCAGCCTGTCCTGTGGAGTGGGTTTGCTCATCCAAACATTGAGACAGGAAAGAGGATAAAGGTCTCTCTGAGCAGGATACGGAGTTAATTACCAAGCATGGGTTCAACAGCTGAGATCTTCCTTGAGCGAATCACTGAGTCACTCTGCGCCTCAGCGGCTTTGTCTGAAAATGGAGTGTCTGATAAACCCCCATCCAGCCGTGAGCGTGAGTTAACACGGACCAACAGGCAGACCTAGAGCTAAGCAGCAGAAAGATCTTAATTTTAACTGGCTACAGTGGGTGTGCGATACTCCAGTCGGTGCTTGTTACCTTTCAGAAAATTGAAAGAGTCAGGCAGGGGAGTTTTGCAAGTAAGACTGAAGAAGCTTTGTGAAATCTACTTGCTGAGTCTGATGAGTAGAAAAGCAAGAAATATTCCTAGCTTAGTCTTTCCTCTTTTCAATGCCATGGATTTTCAAGATATTAAAGCCTGGCAAAGGAAAATATTCTTTTACAGAATATTCACATTGATTCCTCCTTGGACTTGGCAGAGCAAAATTAAAAAAAAAAGAAAGAGGAGACATTTATTTGGATAATGGGCAGATCTTAAGTATTTGGGATTTGAATAATCTTACAGAGTACGTGAAGCCTCAAAAACATAAGTGAGTAAATCTGAATGAACAGTGCTGGTGGAGGCTGGAATACTGAACTTTCCCTGCCCCCTGAGGAAGGGCAATGGTGATCTGCTCAGCCTCAACCTGGGTAAATTAAAAGTCATCTGCTGGCAGCTCTCAACTCTGCAGCACAGAGACTATCTGCTCCGCCCAGGATGGGAATCTTGGCTGTCCCTGCGAACAGAAAATGCTGCAGAGAGGATGGGGGGATGTCATACGCGTCCCTCAAAGACAGGGACAGGCCAGGACACATCAGCTGATGGGTCAGTGAGGGGAAATCACGGCACTCCGCTGTGTTCTGACTTCCCGTCTGACCACCTTCTGCTCTCTGTTCTGGGCCCCTCTGGTATTTCACACGCCAGGGTCCTGGCTGTAGAAGGATTTTACAAGTGCTGAGAGATGGGAAGCGATTGGGAACCCTCGTACTGCCCGTGCTTTTCAGACAGACAGATACACTCAGCCTCTGAGGCTGCAGCTCTTTCACCTGTGCCAACTTCACTTGAAATAACAGGAAAATACGGGCTGCTTACATCTGCACTCCTTTTCTTTTTTTCTTTTTTTTAACTTCCTAGAGCTCCTTCTGTGGTTTTTGAGACCTGTCAGTCCAAAGGACATCCAAGTGCCTGTGACCCTGCTTGCACCAAGGGAACGGGGCACTTTTCATGCAGAAATTCTCCGAGCGAGCCAAACAAATGACGTGTCTGTTTTCCCTGGCAAATGCCACAGCAGCAGAGGTGTGGCTGGGACCGGGCTTGCCTGATGCTCAGGGCTTCTCAGAGTCGCTGGACAGAGAGAGGTCCTTTAGCATCTGTTTGATGACAGAAAAAAAGGATGAAGATGAGAGCTCCACAACAACTCCTGGCCTGACACCGGGAAACCTCAACAAATCCAAAATCACCGGAGAGACCCGGTGTCAACCTCCCAGCTCCAAAGGAGAGATGGCACAAATGACTTTATTGGCTCAAGTTATAAAATAAGTATACAGGGTGCAGTGAAGATTTTAAATCTTGCTCGTCTTGCTCAATTTAACGGGTGTTTTTCAAAATGTTTCAAAGTTCAGGTTCTGTTTGAGTATAAACGTCCCACGTATTTGAACCCCGTGAGACTGAAAACCTCGGCCACGAGTCTCATGTGACTTTCTTATGAGATTTCCAGCTTTTCTGCTTCTCATCTTGGCTTGAAGTACCATGAGAATGTTTTTTTTTTTCATGGTATTTCAACACTTCTAGTTTCAAATTGTGGACTTTATTGAAAAACCCTAAGAAAAACTTTAAGGAGTGGGGTGGGTTTCTTATGTAAACTAAAAATGGGATAATGCCACAGAAGTACTCTGTGAGTGCATGCTTTTGGAAACAAAAAAGGGTTCAGGTTCAGGGATTTGGTTTGAATTCTTCTCTAATTTTAACCTGTTTGGGACATTCTGTATCTTTCTTATGCAGCATTCATGTGGGAGAACAAATAACTATTTGCTTCAGCTCATCAGCTAAGGTAGATATTTCATTTTCCAAGCACCAGAAGAGGTAGACGGTGCCATTCACTGGCCCACCAAACACGCACAAAAAAAAGCTTAATGGTCTGAAAAACATTGTGCTTCCAAATCCCAGTGTCTTGTCAATGTCTTCAGGACCACCGGAGGCTGAGTTGGGAACTGTTACCTTCACTTTCCCTATCACTGCACATTCCTTTGTTGGAAGCCTGGGAGAAGCAAGTCCTCTGCTTGCTGTGACACTGTCACACCTGCAAACACCTATAGGACACGTATCTGAGGCAGCGAGCGCTGCAAGGAAAATTCAGCCCATCCGAGACCTGAAGTGTTCTTGGTTATTGCAGCTGGAAAAAGACACCAACTCTCCCAGGTCTTTACACCTTTCCTGTTCTCCTGTAGCTCCATCAGGCTGCTCTTGGCTGAGTAAACACTAATGAATCTGCCCAAAGACATGATTCTTCTACAGATTTTACTTTTGATCCTTCAAGATCAGCAAGATGTGTAAATGGGCATTTAGTAATGCAATGGCTTAAATGCATTGAGAACAGGGCCGGATGCAGGGGAAAATGAGCTGGCTTGTCCTGCCTCTACCAGTCCAGTCTCTGTACGAAACCCAGGTGTAGGTCCGTCCACTCTCTGCTTTCACTTTGAGCTCATCCAGAGGGGCAGTGCGTGGTTAGCATCCTGCCCACGTGTAGCTGTGAGGTGCATGGACACGCTGAGCCTGGCTTCTGCTCCCAGGACTGTGCGGAGCAGCAGTATCGCAAGAACTCCAAGGGTCAGATTTTACTTTTGCAAATTGTCTGATAATGTTCTAGCTGCAAAGATGTGTTTGCAGGAGGAAAGAAACCTCATTCATGCATAAATAAAACATGCAGGAGGCTGCAATTCTCTTGACACTGGGGACTTAATACTGCCTGAGGGATGAATAAACAATGATTCCTCATCAGGAACATCAAGGTGTCCTTTCAAGGCCCTGTCCTGTAGACCTAACCTTATCTTAAGCCCTTTCCCTTTCCAAGCCGGTAGATATTCAGCACGGGAGCTGACACTGAGACATGAATAAAGGCTTATGTGTTGTTTCAAGAAGCCGCATTCTTACTTGGCAGGCTCAGGAGGAGTTATGTCAAGAGCTGCTTATTTCTAATATTGTACAGAGAATTCCTCCTGCTATTTCTTCCAGATGCTGAATGGCTCATTTATTTATTTATTTGGGTTAGCTATATTAAAATATAACATGCCTCCAAATGCTTTTCTCCCACATTCCCAAAGGATGGCCCTTTCTCATGGGGATGTATGTCCTGAAACCGTTTAACGTGCTGAACTCCCACTGCTCAGAACCAGGGTAAAGTTCCCGACGCCACGGTACCCAGGATCTCAGAGAAAGCGTAGAGCACTTGGTATGGAAGGAGTCAGGAAAGGAATGTGGCATAACCCTGGGCAGGGAGACAGCAAAATGCCTGCAGCTTTTCCAGCAACTGTGGCACTGATGGGACTAGCAAGCACCTGAGCAAGGAATTGTTGAGTCTTTAAGCAGGTCCCTGCTGGACTCAGAACAAGGAAAACAACTGGAAGAGTGGAAGTGGCCTCTCTGAGCCTTACCTGATGATGACTTACCTAGTTTTGAATTCTATTAGACCTGTGTCAAAGCGCAGAGACCTTCCAAACAAACCTAGGCTGCATGCACATTTCCATTTGGTGGTGTTTGGAGATTTGGGAGGTTGGTTGTACAAAAAAGAAAAGTTCTGGTTGGGCTCTGAAGCTAGGTGGAGTGCAGCCACTTGGACCAAGTTTCCCTTGGCAACAGAATTTACTGCAATCCACGGCACAAAGGGAAACTCAGAGTGACTCCAAGCAGGGCGAGAGCCAAGAGCGTGACGTTGCCGTGCCCTGTGAGCTGAAGCGGCTGCTTTTCCAGCAGGACAAGCAGCCTTGGGGGCATTGCAGGAGACCAGTTCCCCACCTGGTGCAGCCCAAGCATGAGGACGAACGAGGCTGCCCAGCCGAAGACACAAATCCCAAGAGCTGCCTGTTCTCTTCAACAAGGACCTCACTGAGCCAGGACCTGATGTGAACAAAAGAGGCGAGACATGGTAGGAAAACATTCCTGTCCCCCGTCCCTTTGTGAAAAGCAAGCAGAGATCTGTAAACACTGTCCCAAGACCTGAGCCTCCCAACCTCAGCTCTCCTGGCTGTCGAATCGAGGTTTAGCTTTTCGGGAGGGGGGGGTAGCATCACAAAATGGCTCTAAACGTGGAGCTGATGGAAAGCATCCACGCTGAAACCAGCGCGGGGCGTGGACTCTTTGTTGTTTGCTCCTTCTCCCTCGTTGCACCTAAATCAGAGCAGTAAGAACTTGGAAACAGGGCAACACAGTGAAACATAAACCCTTTAAATGTCAGGCACATCCCTTGCAGAGGACAGTCTCTTGGAAGACTGTAGGGTGCTCACCGTCCCTGGAAGCCATTGACTGTCTTTAAGGGGCTTTGCTCAGGCTGCCAGCCCTCACAGACGTCACTCCTCAGGAGCTTTGGCCCTGGTTTACAGTATGCTGTTTGGTTCACCCGGATCCTTTCAACTGCTGCAGCATCTACTTCTAGTTCCCAGTGAAAGAGCAACAGCCCACTAGCAGAGCCACGAGTTTGCCAGCCCATGCTGCTGGGCACGTTCAGTCCTTTAGACGTCCTCCCCGTTCTCACTCAGGGAGATGGTGTGTATTTTGATGGTTGGCACTTTACAGTTCTCATGGACAAGGTTCCCTGAAGTGCCCGCACAGCAGCATTCCTGGAGGAAACCTTTGCTTTTGGCTTTGGCAGCAGTACAGTCTTTAGAAACCGCGTTTTTTGCAGGCATGCTTTGCACAGCGGAGAATATCTTCCATTCGCAGACCCCATCCGACTTGGAAATCTTATAGAAGGTTTCTCCTGAGCCGACAGGGATACGGACCACACCTTTGCCACTCTCCGTGCTTTGGCTGGTGGGATGGTTGAGGTTGAAGCTTGGGGACTGCTTCTTTGCTGCTTGCTTCCTTGGGAAGCACTGCGCTCTCAGGACGTTTTGGAACGCTTTCTTAAACTCTTGACTTGAGCACGGATAGATGATGGGGTTGATGCAGCTGTTTAAATATCCAAGCCAAAATGTTATTTTAAAAAGTGTGTCCGGGGGTTTGATTGCAGGAAAGAAAGAACCTAAAATGGAAAATACACAGAGTGTTAAGGCAGAGGCAGTGAGAAATTGCAGGTAACCAAAGAAACTTAAACACTGGAAAAAAATAAATAAGATTCTGTTTTGTCTTGGAAAATTTATGACTCGAAGCCCAATTCCTGCAGGAACAAGTCTTTCAGAATATATGATGTCATACAGTTACATGGATGTTCTGTCAGTAGTCAGCTCATCTATTTTATTATACAAGTGTTGTGTTCCCATTTACAGCCAGACAGGCCAGCAAGAGGACTGATATCAAGTGACAGAGGAAAATCGCTTCCTCTGGGACTTCTGATTCAAGATCAGTTAGCCAAAGAACAGTCGTATCTGGGAGGTCATCAAAAGGGGTTTCAAATGGCAAGAAAGTCACGGTGTTCCAGAATTCGGAGTAAGTGAAAAGAAGGATTACTGGGTTGACTGCATGCCAGGTAAAAGTCTTCAAAATTATAAAGTATCAGGTACTCGTGTTCCCTTGAAACCTTTAGAAAATCTAACGATCCACATTTTTCTGTCCAATTGAATGCATCTAAAATTCAGAGAAGTTAAAGGACAGGTTCCTTCTTATGTCAATGAACACCGGAGAGAGTCTCACGGGCAGCCATGATATATATATATTATCTACTGATATATACTTGTGAGGTTACCTCCCAGAGCTGGTTCCAAGAGCAGGAACTGAGATGGCTCCTTGGTAAGGGAAATACTCTGGGACTTTTTCTTCTATACAAGGCAGTATAACAATCAAAAACTCTGCAATCTTTTGACCAAGCTTATTCAGCAGATCAGTGACAGAGCCATAAATTGTGCGTTCATTAGTCCCCACTGTCTTGGCACAACAGTCAACTACAAGTGACCATGCAAACTGAAAATTAAATAGCATTACTAACATCATTTAAAAAAAGAGATTATGATAACGTAGGATTTAATTATGAGTTGGGAACATTTTTCCTAATGCCAAACCTTTGGTTTTTTTTGTTTGACTACAACTTGAGCTCCTTACTGGTTGTATAAGCAAGTTTTTAACATTAAATGATTTGAATAGGATGTCAGTAAATACTTAAGAGTTTTAGTCATGGAGAGATGTTATTATAAAACTAGAGAGACATATTTAACATTTCAAAGAGTCAACACTGCTGCTTACGGAGAATTTGTTGCTTTTCTTGAATGGCACTGGAAAGTGGCCATTGTAACGAGATCCTGTGATTCTCTTCTTTAGTACTTTCTGCTTACAAATAAACCCCATTTTGTCTGAATGCGAATGAACCAGAAAATGAAACCCAGCGTGATGCTGGGGTGGGAATTAGAGATAACAGCAGTTCTCAGACCAATTTTGCAAAATGAATCTAGAACCAGAGAAAGAGAAAAATATTTGCTGTGTGTTGTCAAGGGAAAGGCTGTTCCTTGCCTCCTTTAAAAGAAAGGGAAAGGGAAAAAAAAAAAGTGGTTCTGTCATAGCAGTCTTAGTGATTCGTTTGGACACAGGAAGAGCAATCATTTCCCAGAAAACATAATTGACTTGGTTTGGACTTTATGTTGACCATAAAGTTTATAATAAACAGAACTTTTAGAACTGGTAAATGCTTGTCTTCCTGCTTCCCCCCAGAAAAATCACAAGCATGTGCCTGTGGAAAGGAATCCTCTGGAAGCCCGAGGCATCCATATGTTTGTCAGTCTCTGCAGTTTAACTACGTCTCTGAGCAGCTCCTGAGCTTTACAGGCATCGATCTGCTCGTTGGACCTCCCCTGAGTGAGGAAAAGCTCATAATGCAGTTAGAGGGTGTTCTGATTTAATTCTGAGAGCTGCTCAACTTTGGTTTGAATCCTTTTGCTTCCCATCTTTGTCAAACAAAGCTCCAGCAAGTGCAGTGGATGCTTTCAAGCAGCAAAAGCCAGAGAGGAATTCTCAGGGTGTTTTTTGCCTGTGTGAGAATGTATCAAAATATTGCCTGACCCAGAGGCAAAAACAGCGCAGCGTGATTAATGGCTTGCTCGTTTTGCTGAACACGGTCTCCGCTGTGAAATGCGGAGCGATGGCTTCTTGCTGGGGCACCAGCTGCTGGCCCGGAGGAGATGCTGCTGCCAGGGATGCATGAGGGGATGTGGTGGGGCGAGATGCCTTCCAGTTCTCTCTGATGTGGGTTGGGTCCCCAGAGACCCGGAGCATCTGGTGCATGTTGGAGCAGCAGAGAAGGGAGCCTGAGCACCCAAAGGCATGTGCAGAACATGCCACAGGAGCAGCTTCGTCGTATTGGAGCCGCTGAACTGCTGATTCCAACCACAGCTACAATCTGGGCATCAGCCCCAACGCTCCGTTCTGGCTTTGGTGTTGCTCGAAGTTGGCTGGGTAGAGCTGTCTCACTACCAGTTTCAATACCGACCAGTTTTAAGCCCAAAAAAGCTGTGCTAAAGAAAACAAACGCTGTTTTGCAGTTAAGCATGAGTGAGCAGGCATAGCCACGACAGACAATTTTTCTCAGCAAATTAATGCTGCTTTCCTTTAGTGAAAAAACAGCTAAATAACCTCCTCAAAGAACGTTCTGGCAAATGAAAAATAACTAAAGGCTTCTAAATGCCCAAATGATGCTCAACTTTTTATTCTCTCATTGGACTGCAGCGTATCTACCCCTTTTCCATTTCGTGTTAAGACGGAAGGTGAAACACATCTCGGTTTAGGGAATCAGCTGCGTGAGGCTGAGTGTAAAAACGGGTAAACAATAACAATTCCTGTTTGCTGCAACTTCTGGCTCGCTCTAAATGGAATGCTCGTGCCTTGCCAAAGTCCGTTAAAAATAGAAAAGAGCCAGTGTCAGAGTCTGTCTCTTGCTCTTTTTTTGGGGTGGGGATCTGCATGCTAATTTATTCACGTAACCTTTTTTGGTTCATCAGTGTAGAGACTTGGAAGAACACACAGTGAAAAGAAAACGAAGTGGGTTTAACAGCGTATCAACATTGCTAGCTCTAGACCCTCTCCCGTGCTGTCTTTAGCTCTTTCTTTCCAGCGGTGGATACAGCTTGGGCTCTAGGACAGGAGCGTTGCTCTGCTGGGCATCTGGTTGTGCTAGTCAGGGATGTTTCCCAAGTTCAGACCGGCTGAAACTCTGCCTAAACACTTCGTTATAACTGTGTCGGCCTGGGGCTGAAACAGTCCAGGAAGAAATATTGTCAGTGGCTTCTTGAACGGGCTGAGGCTGGAATGGATAGTCAGTGGACCCAATGTGTAACAGAGCTAGATGTATGTAAAATCAAAGCAGAAATAATCTGGACCCTCTTCTTATTTATGCCAACAGCTTATTCAACTTAGAGAGCAATATAAATCGAGATCAGCATGTCTAAGCCTTGAGCCGCTGAATTATTGGGTAGGGTGCAGAAAATATTTCACCTCCTGCTTTTTCTTTGTATAAAGAGCCAAATCTCTCTGTACTTTGCAGGGCTGTTGTGAGGAACTACTGCCGTGTCAGCATTCGCTTAGAGCCTCTGTGTAAGTGTGATGCCCTGTCCAAAGGGCCGCAGAGAGCAATGTCCTGCTGTTGCACACACGCGGTTACCTCTGTGGTTCAGAAACTTCTCCTAATCTTTTCTCTTGCCTACCTGAGGATCTGGCAAAAGCAGAAAAATATACTTGCCAAATCCTTGGGGAATCGTGTCCCTCCCCACAGAAAATGAAGAATGTATTCTTTTCTTCCAGGCCTTTAATACTCAGTGATGCTGCTGCCGTGATTAATATCAGTGGGTGATGGATCAGTAGCAGGCGGGAGTCATTTCCAAACAGTGCTGCTGAGCCGGGTGATAAAGTGTTTGCTCAGCGTGCTGGAACATCGAATGGGCAGTGGCTGGCTGCTCCAGTCAGATTTGTTCAGAGCAGAAATAAAACACAGGCTGTGTGTTTGGGGTTTTTAAACAGTGACCGTAATTAACCATGAGATGAAATAAGGAAGCGAAGTGGTGAATTCTCTGGTCTTTAAGGTGTACAGCATAAAACTGCCCATTTGCTAAATCTCCTAAATCTCCAGAGCATCTTTTCCAATTCTCTCGCTCTAGGCTAGGTGTAATCGTACATTAATGAAGTGCTGCCATCCAGGTGTCCTCTCGCAGAGCTGGGAGTGAGCAGCAGTTGAGAAGTGGAAAGTTTTCTTTCTTAAAAATAATCCTCTATCCTATTCCCAAGCCTTAATGTCTTCCCTGGTACACTGTCAGGAGTAAAATGGTAAATAGTGGCCAAACTGATTGCAGTTTAGAGGCTTTATCTTCCATTCTCTCCCTGCGCTGTGAGCTGGAAGCACAGTGTAAAAAGCTTCAACTCATCTTTTAATGCCTTTGAATCGCAGATGGACTAAATGATGCTTGAATTCCTGCTTTGTTTTCAAAAGGTTGAGGACTTTCAAGTGTCAGTAGCTCAATTCAATTGCTTGTTGTATAAAAATTAAATAAGATAAAATGTACTATTAGCCTCCTGAGATCCTTTGCCATTAAGTATTTCATCACTCACCCCTGAAAATGTCAGGACTGCATTCTCTTCCCTCGTCATTTATCTTCTTGTTTGTCAAATCCAAGTTTCTTCAGATCTGAGCTATAAGTTTTCCGTGTACCTCCTGGTGAGTAAGTGCCAATTCAGTCACAAAGATGTAATTTGACTTTGTCATTTGTCAGAAGTTATAGAGCTGCTTGATTACAGGTTGTTTAAAAACCAGCACTGACGTCGTGCATCGCTTCCCTGATGGACAGCACAGAGGGATTTAGAAGCTGCCAGACTGCAGAATCTTGTGTTGTTTGTTTACTCTGTATCGTCTCTGTCAGCACCACGGGAATAAGATCCTATATGTTTTTATGACCCATGGACCCGCAGTGGTGTTAAAATCCGTCCCTGCTATTAAATCTTGCAGCTCTGTTTAGGTCCACTACTTTTTTCCCCCCTTTTATGTTGTATGTGACAGATTCTGCTCGGAAGATGACGGCGGTGCCCATGTATCTCGCGTGCAGAGAACTGAAGGGTATTTGTTAACGTTACGTTATCAGGGCTTGAGGTGTCCCAGGGATCAGCAGAAGCACCTGTTTGAAACCTTGCACAGAACTCACACCAAAATCCCAGCATCTCTTGCTTCTGACGTGTAGGAAATTGCCTCTGAAATCAGAGCGAACTGGAGGGACAGGGTCTGGATTACAGGCAGGCAAAGCTCAGACCTCAGGTCCTGGGATCTGCCCTGAAGGGTCAAGCTGGAGGGCAGCAGCTATTCCAGAGCACTTGCCCTGAAGACCCGGAGGATGGAGGAGCACTGGTGTCCCCACGCAGATTAACTCTGTCCCGGGGCCACCCCACAGCTCTCACGAGGCAGTCTGCCCTGCAGACATCAATAAATGTGTTACATCTTGTGTTCCTGGGCCCAGGGTTAGCACGGAATTATTCCCTAAGACTGGCATTCTATACCCCACCTCGGGTCAAACCCAAACCACCCCCTGGAAAATATATTTTTCTATATGTATATTGCTGCGGCCATGCACCAGCTGCGCTCTGTACATATGTCCTCTCCAGCACATCTTGCCCTGCTGCTCCCTTATGGAACGTGTTTTCTGTGGGAACAGAAAAATGGGATGGAAGAACCCTTGAACAGCAGGAAAGGCTTCTGGGTTTTGTGCCATGGAGTTAATCTAACAAAGGCAGAGCAGCGGTGCATCCGGGTGAAGCCTGCATCCGGCGCGTTTGCACATTTCCAGCTGTGCTGTCCCAGGGCGTGGAACAGCGCGGCCGATTCAGGGGGGAATGAGAGGGGCTTTGTGCCAGATACCCCTGACCCATAGCAACCAGATGTGGAAGGAGGAGCGAGAGTTTGTTTCTCTTCACAGCAGCTTCAGTTCAGATCTCTGGGGCATAGGGAGGATGCGGGGGTTTGGACACAGGTGAGAGGTGGGAAGGACAGGGAACAGGAGTGGCTCAGTCTGGGAACCGTGCTCTGATCATTTGGGTTTTTTCAGATATAATTTATGCTCTGTTTCATATTGTACCCACTTAGGATGGATGATATTTCTGGCAAAGAGCAAACATCTCAGCAAGCAACTATTTCCAGATTCACTGTGGGCAGCTGCAGATTTAGAAAGCTGATAAAAAGCCATGGGAAGGTAAACTGAGGTTTTGTTACCCGTGTAAACCCAAATAATCACATTGTTTTACAAACCAATTTCATTGTCATTGAAATTCCAGCTCTCATGCTGTTGCTGCAGTGGAATGATTCTGGATCTGGTTGCTAACATTTTTAAGATATTTGATATTCGTCCCGAAGCCCTCGCTCTCAGAGTCATGCACTTGCAACAAACTCTTAGCTTTCCTTTAAAAATTAAAAAAAAAAAAACCCAAGCGGGTTGTTCAGAGAATAGTTTGAGGAGGTGAGTCCATCTCAGCCTGTCCCCCGAGTTTGTCACTTTGTGGTTGTCAATCGTGATTTTGGAATCCTTGGGCTCAGCAGTACAGGAATTATCTTCCGTAAAAGATGAGTTTCTGCCCCTTAGGTATCCAAATTGAAGACAAATCCTGACATTTGCTGGGTGGGGTGGGAGAATCACTCATCGCCTTTCAATCACTAACAAATCTGAAACCACACCATGACGTTTGAGAGAGAGTGAATAATTACATTCCTGGTTCATTTGCTCCAGGGACCTGAACGTGGTGACAAGGCAAAGCAGGAACATGTTGGTGAGGAGGACGAACCGCCTCTGACAGGTAGCGCGTGCAGGAGAGCCAGGGATGTGAATCACGAAGCAGAGCACAACTGACTCCCCTTTCTCTCTCCTGTTTTCAGTTTAAACGGCTATTAATATCGCCAATTCCTTCCGCTGCTTTGCTGCGTTATGAGTCAGTGGGACACAACGTTTCAGGAGCCGGTAACAGTGGAGAAATATTGGCCACGGGGATGTCAGCAGGATCTTTGCTTCAGTGTAGCTGAGCTATCAACCCAGCAAAGCCTTTCCAGGCTGTTTATGAAAAATGCCGCTTGTGATTAGCAGAAAAGAAACCAAACTTGCCAAGGAAATATCTTCACAGCTTATTTTCTCCCTGTTCAATGGCTTAAGACATAGAAACACTCGTGCTCCATGACTCAAGGAGTGTAAACACCCTTTTTCTCCCTGACCTGAGCTGGGTTGTATTCTGTAGGCTTTTTTCCTTTATTTCTTTTTTCCTTTTTGTCACTGGGGGGACACACTGAAATGCTAATGTGGGGAATCTGTCTCTGAATATTTCCTTCATGGCTCGAGTTCAGCATTTTCTGATATGAAAGCTATTGAGGCTAGGTTGTCACAGCTCTTATTAATTTTGTTATTTTATTTTATTATTGTTTTAACAACGAAAAGGAAAGGGATTCAGATCCTGGCTTCTCTGAATAGCTGAACGACCCAGCTGTGATGATGCTGAAGCACAGCCTTTGGGAAATACTCTACCCTGAAGGACAAAACAGAAGCTCTGTGTTGTCCTAGCATTGCAACAAATACAAACCTCACGTGAAAACACAAGGATAAATCCGTCAGCCTCCAGTGGTGGATTTATGCCTGTTCCTACCCCTTACCTTGGGGCCTCCTGAGACATTGCATCAGTGGCAGAGAGAGAAAAATGCATTTCATCGTTCTGGTTTACCTCTAGTGAAGGCAGAGAGCCATTCTCTTTGACTCCATTTGAAAAACAACCACAAAATAGTAATTAGAAGCCAGCTGCAGACAGGCATCTAGACAGGATTAGACGATTCCCTTGACAGTGTTTCTGTCAGTTCACAAGACTAATTTACTACTCTACTACAAACACAAATACCCTCCAGTGTATCCTTTTTTCTGCTCTCTCCATCATGAGAATGATTGACAAATGCTAAAAGCCTTTCTTCCTCCTGCCCAGTTTAGTAGTCTGATTTTTTTTCCCCTGTGACATCCTGGCTCAAACTTTCTCTTTTTTCTTCTTTCTGCTTCTGAAAGCAACATTTACACCCAGACAGATCTAAGCTAGCTTGCCACAGCAAGCTCTGGGAGTTTGTTTGCTTCTGAGGCTTCGTTAAGATGAACCATCAGTCCTAACTTAGGACCGTTTTGGTAATACCTCAACCCTTTTTCTTTTTTCCATCAGTTCTGCACATGGTTCACCTCAGAATGACTTCCAAGCACTGTCATCTATGTTGCTGAAAAGAAAAATTCCCAGAGCACCCCTAAAGTGTCTTCCAGCAACAGGAAAAGTTCTGCTCGGTGAGTTGTAACCTTGTACCCAACATCCCCTCGAAAGGTGGTGCCATCACTAGGGGCACGCACTGGATCTCCGGCCTTTTCTAGCTCGGAGTATTTCTATATCTGCCCATCTGTCATTATCTCTTTCTAGGAACTGGAAGAGGAAAACAAAAAAGCAGAAATGGAGGAAACAGGCCATGTGGCAGGCTGTTAGTGCAGAGTGCCAGGGCCCACCGACCCTTCGTTGCCCGGATGAGCCCCAGCTGTGGCCGCTGCCCACACACCCTCTGCCCCTTGGCTCAGGAGCTGCATCTAAGCCCAGGCTCTGGTCCTGGCCCCTCTTTGAGTGATGTAGGTAAGCTCAGGCTTGCTCTTTCCTGGCTCTGTTTTGTTGGTTTGGGTCTGTCTGGTGATTCCCGGCTGTCAGCTGGACCTGCCATTGATGCCAATTCTGCAGGCTCCTGCTCAGGTATGGTGAGGGGACACTTTTGGCAAGGGTATGGTTCCTGCTTGTGCTGTTGTCACCCCCCTGGGTTGTCCTCTCCTGCTCCTGCTGCTCCTTGACATTCTTTACAACCTAACACTAGGGCTAAGTGTTGGACGGGATTGCTCTTAGGCAACGACATTTATAGGAAGAGTCTGTGCAGAATTCTGCCAATAAAGTTAATTCAGTGCTGGGTTTACAGCTTTTTTTGGTGTGTAATAGCAATTCAAAGGAAGGTCTGCAGAATAAAAAGCAATCAGCCTTCCACTGTTGCAGAACAGACAGAATTTGAGCTCACTGAGGACTGGTGGTGTATATAGAGGCTAATGGACATAGACAAGACCTCAGAGTTCCTGCTGGCTCTGGTTAAACTCCTGTTTAGGTGCCTGCTGCTACCTCTTGCCCTGCATTTCAGCTGGTCTAAGCCTTCCCTAAACGATCACGGAAAAGATCCTCTCATTGCACTGGGAAAACTGTGTCTGGAGAGGAACTGAGATTTAATTAGAGGACTATCAAGACTGCAGATCTAGTTGGGACACACTTGAGCTTTGACGGAAGGTTTTGTTAGATAATTTGTGAAGACGTGTTGAGTTCAAAGAAGCTTCTACAGAAATCTTTGAGACTAGGAGTGGATCCACTGGGTCACCTCCAAAGAGGGAGAGGAAGAGCATGCAGAAATGAAAACCTGACTTCTCCCAGGGGAAATCAGCTGTTTTGACACTGTTATTTTACAGAAGTTTTGTGAAGGGTGGGTTTGCACTCCAGCATGCAGAGAAAAAACAAATCTGAACCTCAGTTCTTTTCATGCAACAGGATTATGGTTCCCTGGCTTACTCCACAGACATCAAAGCCAAGTGAGAAGGAGGTGTGTTGGACTGAAAGCCTTTGCACAGACCCTTTGCCTGGAATGGAACGCCATCCATCTAAGAAGGTAGGAAAGACATTACTTACACAGATTGCAGCTGGCGCCTTTATGCACCGATTTCAATTAAGATATTGTCTTATGGCAGGGATACTCAAATTGTTTCTCCAGTTATTTTCAGCAGCATCTGCCAGTGTGGTTATCTTGCCTTTATCCCCGTCTTCATATCCTTCTGTCACTCTTGCCCTTGCCATAACTACACCCCAAAAGTTTATACCCCCATTTATTATATGTCTTAACAAGCCTGCTGTTAGCACAGCTTAGGAGTGTCCATCCCATGGGCAACCTCCATCCAGGGGAGCCTGCTTTTGAAAAGCTCTGACTCCTAAAAATGACTGAAATGACCTGCTGCAGCTGATGGGACCATTTACAAGTCCTCTCTACACCTCACCTGTCTGACAATGCTTGCTGGGCAGTGGAATGCTTTTGGGAAGTGTTCTGCATGGTATAGGTGTGGAGTGCAGCATGCAATCCTCTCTGGGTGGGACAGTCTGCCCCAAGATGTTTCTTGGGTTCTTTTGAAGACGTTTTGCACCACTTGTCTGTTTAATAGGTTTTTGTCTTTAAAAAAAAGTAGCAAATAGGTTTTGAAAGGCTTATTATATGCTTTAAAAATAACACAATAACCTCCCAAAGACAGGGAAACTAACCTCAAGAAAGTTTCCTTTTAAGGGATCAAAGAAAGATGCAAAGCCACTCTTGAAGCCAGAAAATTTCTTAAATCCAAAGCAAATTAATTAACAACAGCTCTGTGTGGGCAACCACATTTGCAGATGGAAAGAAGTGTGTTTAATGCGTTCTCACAAACCCTTTTTGGGTATGTTTCAGACATCTTGGCAACCAGCATTCCAACGTGCTGACATCCTGGCCAGCACGAGCCAGGCCTTTCAGGGCTCCTCCTTATGAATCTCCATCTCTTACTCCAGCACTTCCCAGTACTGACCAACAGAAAAGATTCTGTGTTCTGGGGGTTTTCACATGGCAATATTAGAGACAGGGTTTTGTGAAGCGACCCGGTTATCTTGGTAAATCCAGTAGAGGTTAATTGAAAAGCAACAGCTTTTTTATAAGGTTTAAAAAAAATAAAAAGAAAATATGCATGCTTAGGTGAGGCTGATTTTTCTTTTTCTTAATTGTAAGCATTGTTCTGTCACTAGCTAAAACTTCCACACAATCTTACTTTTTTTTTCCTGTATGGCATAAACCCTTTCCATAAGAAAAGCTACTGAAATGGAGCAAGTCACAGATTTAAGGTTCCACGTGCCAAAAACTAATGTTTAGTGCGGCTGTGGCAGAGCAAACCACACACAGCACACTCAGACAGAGGTATGGAATTAGTATTCTGCTTTTAAATCCCGAAATCATATCAGAGGTGACTGAGCAAGTTTTAATTAAAATTCTAATTACTTCTTTAGGTTTCAGTGATAGCAAAGCAGAACAAATCCCTGACTTTCCTCCCCTTTAGAATGACAACTGGTGAATAAATATTCATGTGCAGGGTGATGGCTGCAGGCAGTGTTTGGCCGGTGGGCTCAGGGGTCTCCACAATAGCTGCCAGACAGAGAAGTATAACATCAGTTTGGAGGATCCTCACTGCTGTCTTCTGACTGGTCATATGGTAAATTGAAAAATACATTCATTTCATTTGGAGTATGGTATCTCACTGTGTGAACTTCCTGATTTTTTTTTTTTCCTTATAGTGGGAATTATTAGGTGCTGAGCACTGCAGGAGATCTGGCCCTGAGCCTGTAAACAGCTGCTTTGACCCTGAATACATTTGTATCTCGACCTTTTACAAATTTGTATCCCCTGAAGAACTGGTTTCAAACTCAGATATAAACACATACGCCCCTGAAGATACTGTTCCTATGGCAGAGCTGGTCAGAAATAACAATCCTAGTTCTGAAAGAGTGTTTTCTGTATGGAAAGAGTACTAAATCCTTCCCGGCATTTTCAGAATTTTATGTTTCTCTTTGAACTAGAGATGTTTTGTTTAATTTGAGACTTTCATTTTCTATGTTCACCGCTTTGTGATGGTGAATGTTTTGATTTTTGACGGCTTTCCAACAGAAAATCATTTCCTCAGAGCTTCTCTGGTCAGTGTTATTGTACACAGGCGCAGACGCGGCCCTCCCTCCAGGGAAGGGGCTGTTAAAGGCAGAGGGTTTTGCTTTACTTACCAAGAGGCATTACTACAAAAAACGGAAGCCAGCAGAGCACGAAGCATCCCACAACTATTCCCAGGGTCTTGGCAGCTTTCTTTTCCCTGGAGAACTTGAGGAGCCGCACTGAGAAATGATGCTTGCTCTTGGGGTTGGATGCTGAGCTGCTCCCTTCAGGAGCGTTTTTACGATGGATCCGTAGGGTCACCGCTTCAGAACGAGATCTCTCTGTCTTCAGCCCAGAAGTCAGACCTTTGTTTTCCCTTTTGGCCACGACATACACTCGGCAATACATCACCAAGATAATAGTCAGGGGGAGGTAGAAGGAGCCGAGAGCCGAGAACAACACGTAGCCGGGCTCCTCGGTGATTTGGCAGATGGTCTCATCTTCCGGCGCTGGTTCCTTCCAGCCAAAAAGAGGTCCAATGGATATCACCAGAGACAACGCCCAAACGCACAGCAACGCCAGGAGCCCTCTCTTCTCCGTCACGATACTTGGGTACCGCAGCGGGTAGCTCACCCCGATGTATCTGTCTATGGAGATGATGCAGAGGCTCATAATGGAAGCAGTGCAGCAAAGGACATCCACAGCTGCCCAGATGTTGCAAAAGATTCTCCCAAAGGCCCAGTAGCCCAAAATCTCCATAGTAGCTGAGAAGGGCAGGACAGTGGAAGTCAAGAGGAGGTCGGCTACAGCCAGGTTGATTATATAGTAGTGGGTAACGCTCTGAAGATGTCTGTGGCAGGCTACGGAGAGGATAACCAGAATATTACCCAAAACCCCGAAAACGATCAGCCCCCCTAGAATAACACCCAGTAAAATGGCCTTTGAAATGTTCACAGGCCCCACGGAGTGGGTGCAGTTGGAGCAGTCGGAGGAGTTGCCAGGGAGGAAAGCCATGGCGAGTGGCGGGTAATGTTCATGTGAGGCTGTTGTACTTCGCTCCCTTTTCTGGTAGAAAGAGTGACGAAATCAGTTCTTGGAAGGTCCTACAGGCAACATTAGCCTGGTTTTGCTGGGCAAAAGAGTTTTTAAGAACATCTTAAAAGTGCAGCACCAGGAACAGTAGAAAGCCTGCCTTTCTCCCTAAGTTTTTACCATTATAGCACAGTTAATAGTCCCCATTTCCAAGTCAAGTTTAATTCTTTTTGCATTTTTCTTGGGGTGCAGAAGCGAGGCTACACAAATCTGAGGCTATTTATCCCACTTTCCAGGATAAAGTGATGAGAAATCTTGGAGCTGCAGGTTAAAATCATCTCTGCCTTTTTGGGAAGATTCAATATTTAAGTGATATAAACATTCCAAAGGGCTTTTCATTACCTCCTGTTAGTCCCGATTCTGCCTTACAACTGGCTTAAAAGAAACCTGCCGAGGTGGAGGCTGCTGCTGCTGTGTCTGCTCAGCAGTGTCATTTGGGATACCTGCCATGACCCATCTTCAGGGTCTGAAGTGTCAATCAAAGCTTCTCCATGCCATGGAGCAGTTGTCACTTGGGCTCCTGGGCTGTGAATTCAAGTTTGTTTACATCAGCTTCTGGCTTGCTCCGGAGGGGAGGGTGAAGTTTGCCGTGTGGATGATGGACACTGTTGTGTTCTTTGGAGATCATCACCCCCCTGAAGGAGACAAAGACACAAACAATGTGATTCCCAGAAGCAACACTCACTTACTGCTATGGTTCCCATATAAGAATAGAGCCGGAGGCTATTTTAGGGACCTTTCCTCAGGCTGGCTCCTGCCAGTGGAACCAACCTTTTCCAGCCCAGTATTGTTTAACAACAGCTAAGAGACCAACGTGGATTTTGTTGCCTGATTTTTCTCACCATGTTCTCAGCAGCCGTCCTTTCTCCTTTAGGGATGGCAATCAATCCTAATTATCAGCTCACCTGCAGAGACCAGCTCTAGGAGAGAGAGAAACCTGCGGGACACAGTTCAGGACTACAAACTGTGAAACAGCTTGATAAGCTCAGAATTTAGTCTAAGATTTCTTTATGAACTGACTCCTTTCCCCACTGAACTGCTTGCTAGTCCAGCTAAGCTGCTCATTTCAGAAATCTATAGGGAAAAGTAGTTCTTGCCAAAGAGAAGATGTTGCAAGGAACAAGTTTCCTAGTGAGTGACACGATGTTTCAAAGTATCTGGAAGCCAAGCTCAGCCTTAGCTGACTAAATATGGAGAAAAGGTACATCAGATGGAAAAGTGAGGATAAGCCTGGGAACTGAGACACGGGGGGCACGAAGGGGAAAGCTGCAAGTGGGGGCTGAAAGCCTTCTGTGACACCTGGATGTGGATGTAGTGTTCCCATCCAAAATATTGATCAGGCACATGAAAAACCACCAAGAGTGCTCCTGTTGAATCTGAGATAAGGCGAGACTCTAAGTGTCCTAATGTTAGGTCTTTCAGACGAGCCCCTCGGATCGCACTTTGTGCAAACACTGGGGCAGCAATAACCATCACGGAGCTGAATCTCAAAACTGAATTTTCCTGCAGGCAAAGGCATTTAAAACTCAGAACCCCTGAAATTCCCAGTTAACAAGCAGGGAGGATGGGGGAGGGGAGATGGAAAGGTATTGCACTGTGGGAATTCGCCTTCTGAAATGAAATTGGATCTTTATCTTTTCTTTCCTGCAAGAGACGACAAGTTGAAGAATAATTCCAAGAAAGAAAAGAACAGATTTTACAAAGCACATCAATGAGAAATGACTGTAGCCCCATCTCTAACCATTATAGCTGTGGTCATCAGAGGGTTGATGGTGGACTAAAAATTAAGAAATTATCAAACTTGATTTTTAAGCACATGAAGCAAAACTTCCCAGTAAGTCAGGGAGCCGCAGCAGAAGGGACTGACAGATGTTCATGCTCAAAACCAACCCAATAAAACTCCACCTGTGGAGGGGGCTGGTTTGGGCAGGAGCATACCCCAGACCCTTGTGCCTGCCCCAGCCCACACTCACCTCTTTAGTCTCTAGCAGGCAGCACAGCTTCTCTGAGCATCTGGAAAGGAGATTCACAGCACAACACAGCAGCCTCCTCTCTTCATGTAGGGATGGGACTCTGGAAATCCATGGCTTTTCTCTCTTTATTTCCCCACTAGTGTTTTGGTGGCTCCCAGTTGCACTGATTCCCTGTATCCCGGTGCTGGTGAGGGGTTTGCCTCCAGCATCCCTCAGAGCACCCTCCCCAGTTGCAGAGCTCAGCTCCACGCTGTCAAGGAGCAGCAGTAACTTTCCTGCTCTGCTGATGTAGCCGGCAGTCTCCTTGCCGTTACCGTAATCCCCTGCTGTTCCCGTATTGCTCAGAAAGAAAGAGCACTTACTCTGATGACAAGTGGTATTTTTAATATTTTTTTTTCTCTCCATGCAAACTACCAGTTCCTGCAGAGATCAGAAAGTGGAACCTAGCTAACAAGCTGGCTATAGGCTAAGGAGTAATTCTTGTGGTGTAAAAAGCGAATTGCCTGCCAGGCAAGCTGAGTGTGAAGAAAATAAGAGGCAGATACACTGAGCATGTAATGTGTATGCTGGGACAGGGTACTGGGCGGCTGCACAGCTAACTGGAGATGGGGGTTTAAGTGGGAAATGAAGAGGGGAATGTAAAAGTGGTGTCCTGAAGTGGAAGGAGGGGAGCAGATCACAGACTGGGATTTTATAGCCAGTGAAAGCAACTCCTATTGCCCCAGGGAAGCATGTGCCTGTTCTTGCACAACAGATTCTCCACCTCCTTCTCCTGGGCAGTAACCTGGAGAGGGAAAGTTTGTTTGTTGGACTCCTGTGTTTCCTGGACGGTGGGAAGTTTAAGTGATGCTCAGGTTGCCCCAGGAGAGCACTGAATGCAGAGCTGGACTTGTCAGTAGCCTTAGTCGCTGTTACAACCACTTTACAAGGGGTGGGGAAAAAAATTCAAACTAGTTTTGAGAACCTTGCAAACTGCAAAAATGAGAGGTGATTTGGAAATGCTCAGCTGCCATTTCTTTGCAGTTTTCTTGGCACCTTTGCTGCTTGGAGCATCAGGCTGTACAGCGTCCTTCCCTCAGAAACAAAGGGTGTTGGGAGGGAGTCCAGTCTCAGTGAATAAAGGAAAGCTTGAGTTACTAAAGACCCTTAAAGACCACGGTTCAGCAGACCTCTGATGCCTGTCTTAGGATGAGGCAACACTATTTCACTGGGTTAATAGGAAAATTAGTCTAAATGACTCAGGGGAGAGAAGAGAGATGAACCCTGCCCAGGGTTTTATTTCTACTGATACATAGGACCTCTTTATAGGGGTGGCTTGTTCCAAGCTCTTAAATGCACACTGGAAGTAAATTTATATTCATGGCTTCGGTCATTAATGCTGTACTCAAACTATCAGCTCACTTATGAGTAATACCCTTGTTAGAGGACATCTTTCTGGAGTGGAAGTGCCAGGCAGTAAGGTATTTTTCCTAAAATCCTCAGAGAAGCATTAACGGATCACAGTGAAGAGCTCCTGCACCTGGAGACCACTAACAGTCCAAGGGCAGAAGGGCCACTGAACACAGCGCAGGATGTTATCAGGTAAAGATGGACAGGGCAGGATTACTGTTGCATCTAAGTTTTATGAAGTAATCTTTGTACCTGGATCTAGCAAGACATGCTGGAGTTGCATGTGTCCAATTTAAAAGTTTTGGACTAATCAGAAAGTTCAGGAGAAAGCAGTGAGAATGATGCAAGTCTAGAAAATGTGACTGAGGGAGCTCTTTAGTCTCAAACTTTGCATCTCTGAAGGCAGGTGAAAGTCTGCCTATACAGGTTATGAATATCCATCACTGAAAGTTTTTAAGAACAGATTAGGCAAAGATTTGTCTCGGTGTTTTAGTTATCTTTCATTCCATGTTGAGAGAGGATTAAATTTCCTGTAGTGTCCCACTCCACGTGGTGTTCTACAGGTAAGTTCTCTAGGGAAAGGCAAGTCTGAGCTCAGGCAGTGGAAGGAACAAGAGTCCTGGATGTGGTCCTTGTTTCTCCTGCAGCCTTCTTTGATGATCTTTGGCAAATCCATTTCTACCTGTGTCTTCCCTTTCTGTGAAGTAGAGGAAATAATGCTTTTATCTCCCTTCTTTTATTCCTTTGGACTGCAGTCCTTCTGGAGTAGGGGCTGTATCTGCTCTCCCTAGATTGGATCTTGTTTGTGTTGAGTGCTGTTTTCTGCCTTGTTAATTATCCTCATTAGCATGAGAAGGGTTCCCAAGGGAGGGCTCCAGGCAATGTGCAGCTGCTCAGCCCTTTTTAAACCTCTGGCCCTTTTTCATTTTCTGTGTTAAAATCAGCCTTTAAACTGTGGCTCTTGGCCAGCGTTATCTTTCCATGACAAGTGTGTCATACAAAGACCCAGCATCCCATCGCTCGGGTGTCCAGAGCCGTTTAACAAAGTGCTGTTGTTAATCTGCTCAGCCCAGAGCCGGACTGTGCAGGCAACCTGGCTGGGACCAGGAGTGGAATAACTTCTCCAGGCTCTGACATTGAGTTACTCACCTCTTCAGAAAGCAGTGAAAAGTATTACTTTGAGAAATCGTCCCTCAGGGTTTAGTGAGGGTTTAGCTTCTACTTGGGTAAGAACGAAAACCCACCCAAAGGCAAGTGATATTAAATATTGGCTATTAAACTTGGAGCTGGAAGTAGACTCATTCCTCTGTCTTTTCAGATTTGGACAGCCCGAAGCTTATAGCACAGCTGAGTCAGAGATAAATTGCAAACTTCAGAGTACTTAAAAAGAAAAAAAAAAAGAGAAAAAATCAGCTCAACATAGTGCTGCTGGGCTGCAGCTGCTCATAGATTGAAGACAATCTGTTTGCATCAAGAATGGGGACCTTGGAGGATATCACTGTGTGTGGTTTGAGACTCGGAAGACAGTAGTAAGGTTTCAATGCTGATTATTTACTTTTCCTCAATGGCCTCATTTGCAGGTACAGCTATGTTCAAATCTAGGGGTGACATATTGATGGAAAGATCTATATGTACGAGATAACTGAAGGAAAGATGAAAATGATCCAAGTCATTTGGAGTACTCAAAGTGAGCATTCAAACCGTGGGTTTAAAGAAGTGTTGGGCAAATAGGGCCGAAAATTTCCAACAAGGTAACTTGCCTGTTATTTTCCTGCTCACTTTAATTGGGAGACATCCAAGTATTAGAGGTGTCTAAAATTTTTCATCTTGGGATTCTTAGGGACTCTTTCACCATATTCCTAAATTACTGAAGCATAAGCTAGTGCTGGGTAAACAAGATCTATGCTTTTGCATAAATCAAGACAACTTAATGGAAACGAAGGGCACTTCCTTCATTTGCAGCAGATGAAGATATGGGCTGCTGGATTTTATACACAGATGCACGTCTGAAGGCTGCCTAATTGCATAGAGATGCTGTTAAATGTTTATTTCTGTGTAACTCATGGAGAATTTCCTGGTTTGATTTATTGCCTGGATGATCTGATAAAGTCCAACCACAGAGGACAGGGCTATTTTGTAGCCTCAGGAAGATGAATTTTTACCTGCTGCTGAAACAAATCTATCCAGAGCTGAGTGCTGGCTTCAGTTTTCATCCCTCCTGCTTCTTTCTTGTTTACCTCCTGTGTCTAGCTGGGTCCTTTCCCAGGATGTAACCGGTGCTTTTCTCTTGTGAGAGTTTATGCTGCTTTTCTCTGCTTTAGCTTGACATTAATCTCTCACACGTAAAGTAGTTTGGGGGAATTGGAGGTGTGTCTAAACCATACCTGTCTTGAACTGTCTTGTTTAAATACTCAATTTCCCTTGGAAGCATCTCCCTTTATCTCTCTTTCTCCTTCCAGCTTCTGTCCGGTGCGGCAGGACTCTCCTTAGGACCAGAGCTCGGATCATGCATCCAGCGTGGCATGTCCAACTCTTTGTACAACAGTCCTGACTGCAATCCATGTAACATCACTGTGACAGAAATAAAACCAGTGTGCTGCTTTATCTTTCCTAGATCTGAGCTAGATTTAGACCTGGTCTTGTGCCTCCGCATTCACTACAGCCCTGCAAGCTTTCTTTTCCATCCAGAGCACACACTGCAGCAAATTCCTTGACTACTTTAGAGAAGCATGGCTCTGAAAAATCCTGGGGAAGAAATTGTGTCTTTATTCAGAAATGTTCTCTTATTCCAGAGGGGCTGGAAGTCACTGTGAGCTTTATTTGTCCCCTTGAGTGCTGGCTGATTGTCCAAGCTTAGGGCATCTTGCATGGCCGTGCTGGATTTCTCTTGCCATGTGCCTTTGTATATAATTCTGTCAGCTCTGCTAAGCCTCCACCTCCTTACTGTGCTCCAACAGAAGCTTTTGTCCAAATAATCTTCCAAGCAGCTCAGGGCATAACGATAAATTACACGTGATATATGGAGCCTCTCATCTCCAAGGAGCCCGTGGTACTTGGGGACTGGAAATGCAAAGCTCGTGTCACCCGCTGCCATCTCAAGGCAGCAATTGTTTGCTAGCAACGTTAGAGAAAAATGTTTAGGGAAAGGATGTATGATGGTAGTGGTGTCTCGATCTGTCCATAGGTGTATAGTTACCCGTTGTTTGCTGTCACTGTGTCTTGCCTGAGATGCCCTTGAAGTGGAAGGGGCCCAAGCAGGTGACAGCAGGAGTCAGCAGCTTTAAGAGAAATGTGGCAAGAGTGAGTGCTGCTGGCAGTGTGTTCCGTGGAGCTGCTTTCTGCTGGCAGCATTGCATGGGCAGAGATGAGAGCCAAAGCCCCCTGAAGTCAGAGTCAGCAGCTGGAGCCCCACAAACTCGTCTGCTGAGGTTACCGGACCCTTTCTCGTAGGGGTAGGAACTGCCATGCCAAAAGACGTCAACGCTCCATCTAATTTAGGAGCCTGTCGTGTAGTGCCCAGCACAGGATGTTCCCGAAGAAGAGACACTTGTAGACTGAGTCTACAAACCTACAGATGCTCAGACAATGAGCATCGTACCCATGCGAGATCACCGTAGCCACCACTATAACCTTTTTCAAGCCGGCCTGTTGCCCTGCCAGCCCACCTCCCCAGGTGAGGATTTTGGCCAGCCGGATGGTGAGCCATGGCTGCTTTGGGGTTGGAGCTGCCTTCTAGTTCAGACCTGAACACGCTGTGTTCCTAACTGTGATATCAAGGGTTTGCTGTAACACTTCCAGCAGAGAACTGTGTTTCTTTTTTTCTCTCCTGAATGGGTCTTAAGAAACCCAAATCACTGAAGGAGTTAACAGCTTCTGTGCTCCTAGTACTACAACAAAAATCACTGCCCATTTCTTCTTTTATTTCCATTAATTGCCTCAAGTTAATGCTGTTTGTGGAAATGTATACAGTTTGTGTCTTAATGGCTTGCCAGCAGACATGGGTGTTTGAGGGATACTAGGCAGATTTTTATTCTCTTAAAGCAACCAGCTGTAGCTTTCTTCCTAAGTGCGTGAGCATTTTAGTAATATGCTTTCCTCCTGTCTCATTTTTTCTGGCTCTCTAATCATTATTACTAAAATACACACACCAATAATTGCTTTCCTCCAAGCCAGGCTCTCACGACTACATAACACAATTGCCACAAATTAGCATCTCATGAAAAACAAAGAACCAACACAAAGCCCCAAAACCCAAACAAACCCTCCCAACTGCCTGATGTGTTAAAACTCTAGTTAAAACACCAACAGACAAGAATGGCAATTAGAGTTGCAAAGCAAAATATTTTTACATGTTAAGGACTTAAATTCAGCAGTCCTGTACATTCTGTTTATGCTCAGAGTCTGCGTCCCTGGAAGGCTTGTGTGTGGAGTAGAATGTCTGTTCTATGACATGACCTAAGCAGGTAACGGAAGGAAAGATGCGTTCTGCTGTTTGTTGCCCTCCAGAGCCCTGGAGATGAGCCTTGAAGTAACTCCGAGAGCAACCCCAGCCAGCTGGGATGGGGGGATGTCAGCTTGTAGGTGGCTGCAGCTGAACTTCCTCACAAAACCAATACTCAGGATAGTAAAGACTGTGCTGATTTCCCAGTGTTAACACTAATATTACCTTGGAATACGTAAAAAATCATGTTAAATAATCCACCTCTCAGAGGCTGGAGCAGCATTCCTTTGTTCATGTCGTCTGAGGCTGATTGCTTCCTGCAGGGGGTTCTTATTCTACCATGGTAAAATCACACCTTAAAAATTATTTGTGAAAGCTACATTTTCTTTTAAATGAAAAGAGCTATATAACTGTTATTCAGCATGATGCAGGAGACTGTCTTAGTGAACTGAGCTGTAAATGTTTTGGTGATGGAGCAACCAGAAATGAATTGTTGTTCTTTGCAATTTTTTCCTCCCCCTTTCTACAGCACACCAGAACACAAAACTCTCAAGTCATCAGAATTGGCCAGAACTGCAGCCGTTCTCTCAGAAATTGAATGTCTGGAGTGATTCATGGTCTTTTAAAAAAAAAAAAAAAGGAATCCTAGGCAGCAAATGCAGGGTTTTTTGCATGATGCCAGTTGCAAACCTGTATGAAGGGTATTTTAACACATTTCCCAGACAAGGAGGAAAAGCAGAAGCCCTTAAGAAAGGAAGTGGTCAATGAACCTGAAAGATGCATGGCATCTGTAGGTTACATCAAGGGAAATTCAGCCAGAGCGAGTTGACACTTCAGTGAGTCATTATCGGAGAAACCTCACTAACTTCATGGCTGTTGGTGCAGTGACCTCTCGCAGGAGGAAAGCTGTCGACTATCTGTGCTAACTTCCAGCAGCTTCTTTTGTCCAAAACGTGTGTCTGAATTATTGAAAGCTTTGTGTTGGGACCTGGCAGTCGCTAATGGGTAGCAGAAGCAGGAATTCTCTCTTTAATGACTTCAAACAGACCTGTGCACGTAAGTAATCCCCTTCCTGACCTCTGCCCAAAAATATTCTTATTAGAACCAAGTGGGGGAGGATAAATCCATTTTGTTACAACCGCTGAACTTTCATATTTCATTTTCATCCTGCATTAGAACAGAAGTAAAATCTTTCCGCAAAAAAGAATGATGTCAATCCATCTACGTCAGGATTACGTGAGTGTTTTCATGCAGGTCTGTCCTCGCTCTTCTCCTTTAATGCAGATCCATCAGCTTGCTTGGAAATAGCAAACAGCTAAAAAGCTCTGGACAAAAGCTTCTGCCTGACAAAACCTGTTAAAACCAGCACATCAGTGTAAGAGAACTCACTTTCAAAATTCCATTGAGCTGAAAAGGTCCCGATCAGCTGTGATTCACACTCCCCTGGTTTCATTCTCCTCTTGTGCATCACTGCTGCACCCGGGATTGCATAAACTCAGAAGCTAACTAAGCAGATGGACCTGATTTTAGTTTTTTCGCCAGTCCCTCCATTTCTGTGCCAGCAAGAAATCCAGCCACATTGGGAAACCTCCTCCTTTTACTTCTATACAAGGCAAACCAAAGCGCTTCGTCTGTAGCCTTTACTTTTTGGCCCCTGGAAACTAAATGGAGGCTTTCAACCAACAGCCGCAGCTTGCACTTTAGGGCAGTGCTCAGATGGTTCCCAAGCTTTTTTGCCTCCTCTCATTGAGCAAGCAGCGGATTCATATTTTTATACTGTAAAACTTCTCCTGGCACTCAGTATGTCTGTAATATTGAGCTCTGGCAGGCCAGAGGAGCACTGGCAAGGTATAAGGGCCCCTTGCTGCTAGATTTACTCTTTGGCTGTGTACTGGTATTTATTTCTCCCCATATGCTGTAACATATTTCACAAACATGGCATTTATTACAGATCAAGATAAAAAACAGTATAGCAGTATGGGAGGAAAAAGATTCATAGTTTAGGTACAGGGCTGGGGATGGGAGAGCAAAGCAAAGATTTCTGCTTTGGTTGTAAAATGGAGATAGAATGATCTTTCTTTAGGGCTGCTCCTAAACTAGAGTAAGTATCTGTGTGCTGTGATTATTAGGCAGACAATACAATACTCAGGACTACTCTGTTATTGTTAATTATATCATTCATCTTGTTACTGGCTCTTCACCCCCACGTCCCAGCAGCCGCTGTCACAGCTCTCCTGCCACGAAGGAGCAGTTGCTGGCTCTGGTGGTCTGTGCTCACAAGGTGAGGCAGGCGCGTTCTGTGAGCATCCGCTCGCTCAGGCTGAGGGTTGGAAATCGCTTACGGTGCAGAGAGCCGGAGCGAGGAGCAAAGTGACTGTAATTCTGAAATGCCGGTATTTTTAGCAAGCTGACTTTTTATATGCAAAGTGGTGTATTGGGAATTTCTTTGCTACAGCCAAAGCCAGGCCCTCTTGCATTTAGCTGCTGGGCCATTCCAAGGCTTTCACATTAAAAAACCTGGTTATTTGTGGTTAGCTAAAATTTCATTGTAACTCCATTAAGAAAAAAATGGCAAAGGAGAAACAATTAAAATACGCTGGTTTTGTGACCCGATGACTGTAGTGCCTGGCTGTGCTGTAGTGCTGCAAACCATCAAACACCCGCTGAGAATGACAGCCTGAAATTGCTGTCTAAGGAAAATCAGTCCTTCTGCCCAAAGAGCAATCCTGATGGGTCCGTCATCACAAAGATTACAGCTGCTGGTTTGTTCACAAAAAGCACAGATGGAGAACACCAACACCATCTCCCAGCTCTGCTTGCAGCATTATTCCCTCTGCTTTATTCTCTATTTTGATGTTTGTAAAGCATCTCAAGAGGCAGAGGTTCAATGACTCCCAGCGGGAGCCAATCTCACCATCTAAACCAGGACGTTTCTCTTTATTCTCAACTAGAGCGTTAGGCGCGTAGCCTGCCACAACAAGGTAGTGCGGCTGGCTACAAATCTCCTTCTGAGGAAGTCTGTCTCCTTTCCTGGTGATCTAGAAGATTGTGTTTCATCTGTAGGAATGCTCCTTGCCTGCTCTGAAGCAGTGTTTGGCTATTACAGTAAATAGCTCTTTAGGTGAAAAACAATCGAAGCAGGGAGCTAAGCAAAATTATCACCGCTCTGCAGCCGAGCTGGGGCTGGATCCATTCACGCACTTCTAATTCCTCGGGTTCTGTAATGTAGGTTTCACTGCAGGAAATGGATTAAACGATGTCCATGAGGCATATAAGACAGAAAAGCAATGCAGCCATTTTCTATTTTCATGAATTTATCGCTACTTTAGAGATGCTCTCGGGGCACTGGTATAGTTGGGAATTATGGTTTTGCTGGTTAGCAGCCAGGCACAGCAGTAAACTTCCATCAGCCTGCCTTACCAGAGAAGTGGTGGTTTACGGTTGTCCCAATTTTTTGTCCTGCATTCAAAGATATTTCCTGACATTGACTCATCTGACTCGGCCTCTGCCCATGACTCAAAATATCAAGGTCAGGACAGCACAAGATGCTTATCAAGCCCTCCTGCCTGCGCTGAATTTGGCCCACAAAGTGAGCAGCGAGATTGCTTGTGAAATGAGAGTAATTTCTGCTAGTTCAGGACTGGCTCACACCTTCTGCGATCGACACCTTGGAGTCAAAATGGGGCTCTGCTGAGGGGCATGGGGAGAGTGGATAGAGCAAAGTGCAGTCAGTGGTAGTTATCTGTTTTCAGACTGAAGGGAAAATAACTGGTTCCAGAGTCCAGCTGAGACATACATTACTGGTCCCGCCGTGGATGGAGTAGGGCGTAGTTTGGTTTTTATTAATGGGACACAGACAGGGTAATAGGGCACAGGGTCAGCAAGGGTTGTTCAGCTGGCAACTAGAAGAGTTTTGAAAAGCCTGTGGTTTAACCCCGGGTGAATTGAATTTTTCTGAGTATTCTTCAAAAGCAAACCTCATTGCCATGCAGCAGCGATGCTCGCAAATCCCATGCTTATCCCAGCAGACTTGTGTCAGTGACTGCTGACCAGTTTTGCCTCTGGCCAGATCCTTCCAGCCTAGCTCGAGGCAAGGAGGAGAGCCTTGGTTTTGGGAGCAAACGTGAAAAGCCAGACAGTCTTGAAAATCCTTGGGAGGGGAGAGGGTCAGGCTTGATTGCAAGGAAAGCAGCAATTTGCAAAAAATAACTGTGGGTTTCTAAAGCATCGCTACTTGTCACTTGCTTGTTTCTTTGGTTCAAATAAATGCTTCTAGAAGTTGCTGTTAAGGGGAATAGAGCTGTGAAAACCTAAAGCTTTTCTGCCTACAGTATGACTGGTAGCAAATTTATATAGTGGGTATGTTATATCTAAGGATCTTTCCTTTAGTTAATTTGTTGGCCAAGTACACCAATGCAGCTTCAGCAATACTGGGCTTTTGTTCTCTGTAAAATAAAATAACTTGGCCGATGTATCAACCTGTTACTCGGTGGAAGTGTTCCTGTCGTCCCCCTAAATATTAGAAATAGAAGGATATTGGATTGTGCTGCTGAGTGGGGTCCAGCTTCAAACCTGAGTAATGTTTATCGGAGCTCTCAAGGGAAGGTCTGGCTGGGTCACATCTCGGATCTTTAAATCTTCCTGGGACTGTCTTGATTCTCCCTTGCATTCTAGGTGCAATGATGTGCTCCGCGTGCACGGTGCCAACCAGTGCGAGGGGCTGTACTATCAGCTCCAGACCCGTCTCTAGGGGAGGCTTTACTGGACAGCCAACAAAACCCTTTTACTCTGTTTTCCCGGGGGAAGAACGTTCCCGTCTGAGGTCTGGGAAATGGCCATTCGATAACACAGACAAAGCCTGAGCTCAGAATTATGAAACCACGCTGTGTTAGTGTGAATTGTCAATATTTTGAAGAAGAGGACAGGAAAGTTATACTGAATTATTTATGTTGATGGAGAATGGATAAAAATACTTGGAGAAAGGGGGAAAGCGAAATACCACTTTTTTCAGTTCTGAGGGGACTTTCCTTTCGAATTATCTCACAGTAAGCTGCAGTAGCATCCTCTACAGCCCATTCCTGCCCTCAGCATCCCTCCTGTTCCTATCCTGCTGTGGTCTCATTCCACATTCCTCTTTGCTGGTGGTGCCTGTCTTTGCATCCTAATTGCTACGCTGCCAAACAAGCGTATTTAATTAGTGCTCTTCCCCGTTCTGCCCCTGCGTGCCTGCCACATTTCCACAGATGCTTCCAGCCTGGTCTCTCTTTTCTTTAGCCCGTTGCACGGCTCACTAAGAAATGAGGCTTTGAGATAGGGAACGAGTTCTGTGGTGCACATAATTCTAATTACGGGAGCTTTTTCTTTCTCAAGGTGTCAGATAGCAGCAGTCTGTTCGTATTCGGGTTCTAATTAACAGTACAGCTTAGAAGAGGTCTTAAAATGGCTGCGTGGTGATTTCAGCCAATCTCTCTATTTAAGGTTGGATCCGGACTCCCAGGAGGTGTAGGAGGGGCCAATTGGCCCACACTTCTAATAACTTCTAACAACTTCTTCCTTTGTGAAAGCCAGGAGAACTATTTTTCTTCTAGGCTCTTTCCATCAATAGATATTGATCACTTAACGAAGCCAGTCTTTCAGCTACGAAAGGCCTTTGATTAAAATTCCACTTGGCAGCCGCTCGGATGAGATATTTTATCATCATCATGAACACTAGAGTCCCGTAATATGAAAAAGGAAATGAAATGAGGAGGCAGTAACCTGAAGTAAGAAGTGGAAAATTATGTGTTAAATGCCAGACACATACTCTTAGATACTCCTGTGCCACTTTGCATATTGTACAGTCAATTAGGTTTCGCAGGGATGGGTGTAATCACTGCAGAAATATCTCAGGGACTAAAATTATTCTATTTAATGTAAGCATTCTGAATAAATCTTATTGGTTTTGTCAGGAGGCTGTAGATTTTCTGCTGTGTTCTTGTGGCAGTTGGAATTCTATCAGCCTTAGAAAACTGAGATCATTTTCAATGGGAAACAAACTATCTGCTACAAAATCTGCTCTGATACAGCTGAAGTTTCAGCTTTCCCTTTATTTTTACCAGAAAACTCCATACTACATAGGGAGATAGCTGATAGTATGAACAAATGCTGCAGATGAGTCAGCTGCAGAGGAGGAGAGGGCTGTTCGAGTCACTTTCTGTAGAAAGAGAAAAATATCTTTTGAGATTCAACAAAAAGGAAGAAGGCAGCACTTTATTTAGCTGTGAGGCAGCAGTGATGATCAGAGATGACAAAGGAAGAATTTTTTTTTTTAATGCAAGAAGCAGGAGAAAAAAAGAATATATTGCAAATGATCTGTTCTGGCACCTAGAGGCTTCTGATAACATGGAGGTGGGTGGTTTAACCCTTTCCTGTGTTGTTCTTTGAGCTGTTTCAGCAAGGAACTCTTTGGGGCACAATTCAGCTAAAACTGCGTTGAGCTGAGTCATTAATTTGGTGAAGTGTGTTTCTTCAAAAACAACATCCATTTTTAAGCTCACGGTAAATAGTTGCAACCACAGTCATTCAGAGAGAATGAAATAGTAAAATCAGATTATGGAAGACTTACAGACCTCCTGCTGTTTGTCTCAGCGATAGGACTGATCTGGGGACCTCCAGTATCGAAGCTCTAGAGGCTTGAAAATGACCCAGGAGAAATGTGATCTTCTCTCGCAACACAACCAAGCTGATGTTGGAGAGGACATGAAAGAAAGCAGACGCACGACAGAAGGTACTTAAAGTTATTAATGAACTGTAAATTATTTGGTTTCCTGTGCTGCTTCCAAGTGCTAACACATTAAGTCAGCAAATTCACAGGAAAAGGTTTGGTTCAACAAAATGTAATAAGCGCCACTCTTTCGTTATTCTGTCCCAGGCAAGTAAATGCTCATGGGTACATTCATCTAAGTCGTTGCACTGACCTCGGCAATGCACGTGCCTGTATCTGACCGAGTTACTTTGGCAGCCTTTATCATCTAGACCCAAAAACACACACATAGAGAGAAAAAGGGAAGAACTCTCATTTTTATCATAAATTGAAGGTCCTCCAGCTTATATTATTTCTCCCACTCTGTGGGGAGATAATTAAGCAAAACCAACAGTTTCCTGCCTGGGGGGGATCCCTTATGACCTCAGTTAGGGCATGGGAAAGATGGAAATATTTTTGTTCTGTTTTAATCTAATTCACCAGGCCTGTTCTTCAAAGGCCACAGGTCAACAGATTTTTAAAAAAATTGTTATTAGATCTTTATCTATAAGAAAAAGAGCACCACACCTGCAAAGGTTAGTGCAGAACTGACCAATCCTTCTTTTAAAATGCAAAGCTGTATTTCTGTGACCTGGAGCCGCCAGTGTGGCAGATATTGTGCAGCTAGAGGCTGTAGAAACCATCTCGTGGAGATAGGATTTCAGAGAGAGAACCACCAGGAGAGGAGAGCAAATGATATTAAGGGGAGAAGAAGCTCTTGTGAGTCCCAGTTCTTACAGGTGAGGTTCTGAAAACAAACTGCGTTTGAGTTGTTCTTTAAAACCTGTGTGCCTGCCCTTACACTGCACCTGCAACATAACAGAACCAGATAAAATGGAAACACCTTTGCTGATCCCTTGAAATGTATAAATACTGTGAAAGTTCTCATCATCCAGGCAAGAAAGTGCCAAGTGGTGTATCACCTTCTTCCTCTCCTTTGTCTTATAATGTCATAAGGTCCAGTTGTCACTGTGACCAGAAAAATATGGTTTCAAAGGTCACTATTACGGAATGTGCTGCAGTATAGGTTTTCTATTAGAATAAAAGGCTTCCGTAGCACAGTACTGAGGATCTGGTCTCAGCCTTGCTTGGCTGTGGTGGGCTAGAATATTTTCTTCCTGATTTTTCTCATCTGGTGACCATTTGCAATCAGTTACTGTGAATGATAATTTTGCTTGCTTGGCAGTACCTAACAAATTCAAGGAAAACTTTTTGCTACAGAGAAATCGACGCTCATTGATTTTAGTTTTTCACCTCAAGTCTTTTGTCTGTCATTTCACTCTATTAATGAGCTCATTAATAGTTCTGGAGAAGACTAAAATTTATGGCCGCTTAGCTCAATCCATCACTCACACATCTGCTGCTGTCAACATGAAACACTAATATACCACCAGAATAGGAGACTAGACATTGCTGTGATGGAGAGAGCAGTGTGGGTCGGTCTTCTACTATTCACACTAAAATATATTTAGATCTTAATAGCTTTGCTCTGCGTTGACTCATGGGTGCATGATATACATATTAATGAGTTACGTTGCACTAACAACAAAAGTATGATGTTGTTTTTCAGGCAACTGCGTCTTTGTAAGTATTTTTGGTTGATGTGTCACTGTTAGATGTCATCAGGCTGTATCAGCCTCACCAACCACGACACGTCAGTCTGATCTTGGCAGGCTATCGTGCACTTACCTAAACAGGAGACATTTGGTATTGTGTTTTAAAACAAATAGTTGTGTTGCCTTGATGCTGTTGTGACAACAGAAATCCTCCTTCGCTCGTCTTCGGTATTGCTGCACGTGGGCCAGTAAAGATTGTACACCCTGTAGGTATGTCCAGGCATGAAAGACTTCAGCACCTCAGGGTGGTCCTTCTGACCTCAGCTGTGGTCTCGTCAGGAGATCATGAGCCTTGCGCTCCCCTGTTCTTCTGTTAATTCTACTAATCGAGGAGAATTGTTGTATGGCTAGAAGGTAGGTTATGTTACATGTATAACTAAATCCCAAATCCCATGAAATAGTTCATGTTTTTAAGACAGACAGGTGTAAGGTCTCTGTATCATTAAGGCCTTTTTTTCTATCAGATAGAGATCTATTTTGGCAGAACAGACTGTAGGTGGGTTGTATTTGACTCACAAAGGCCAGAAGTCAATAAGTGTATCCCACAATCTTATGAGCTTTAAATTACCCTTCATTAGGCAAACCCCTTTTGTGTTTTAGCAGAATAAATAATCCTATTTTTGTTGCTACTCCCAAATTCAAGTCTAAATTAAACCTCAGTGAAGAACCTTGAGCAGCCAAGCAGGAAGGAAGATGCTAGATAAGGCACAGAAGTATGGAGACAACAAGACTACCAGGCAGACAGGTAATAAATAACAATATGAATCCCAAAGCTGATCTTTTATATTCAGCCCAAAACCATAACAGATTGAAATGAATTTAGCCTATGATCTTTTCCCCTTTGTTGCCTTATTAGTTTGGAAACAAAGATACTGCTGTTGAAAGGCTACTCAAAACCCTGAACAACTCTCCCTCTGGGCTTTAATAATTAAACCCATTCGATGAAGTGAATTCATTGCAGTGCTAAGACAAGGTGGTTTCAAAACCACCAGATTTAATGTTGATTAAAATATTTCCCTAGGCAGTGATAACCAGGCAACAGCTGAATCAGAGTTTCTTGTTAAGTAGGATTTGAGTGTCTAATTCTCATATGTGTGGAGAGAAAAAAAATGTTATAAAGGAAGAGGTCAAAGGACACACAAGCCAGAATTCACAATTTAATTGTACCTTAAGGCGAGCTTGGAGTATAGCTGTGTCTGCAAATGGTTGCGGTTAGGGGCAGGGTATTTTTGAAACCCACGGTGCCCACTCTTAGCAAAAATCATTCTCACTGAGTTCTAAAGACAGGTGGACAAAGAGATCGGGTGACAGATTCATAGCCCCGAAAGGTTAAGCCTGTCAGAAACCAACCTGAAACACATTGCATTAACCTTGCCCTTTATTGAAGCAAATATTTATTGGCCGCTGGAACAGAAACCTGCACGATTGTTGCAGGCTGCTCCCAAATTAATGCAAAAGACCGTGGAAGAAGCAGCAAATACAGAAGCATAAGCTTCCCAAACTTCCATTTGTTTCTCTCCCCATTTCGATTCATGGCTTACAGTGTCTTTATGATAGCACAGCTACAAAGAAGTTGTCTGTTCATCCACCGTGAAATGATTTTTTAAATTTGTATCCATTATCTGAGTGGGAAGAGGCACGGCTCTTCTTGTTTATTGTGCTGGCGACAGAGCTCCCAGTCACACACAGATTACTGAAGGGCTAGCTGGGTGTCTTGTTTTACTAACTGTTAAGGTAGTTTGCAACATCAATGCCAACTTCTTCAGAAAGTTTGTTGGCCTCATCTTCTTTCAACTAATTAGCTGGATATAATGGTCTTGCCTGAAGCATCAGATAAAGGAGTATAGATTTTGTTAATGACTGGCATTCAATTTGGTTCTGATTCCCTAGCAAGAAAACTTGAGATACGATAGGAAACCAACTAGTGTTTGCCTCTGTGCTTTCCAAACCTTTGCTTCAATATTTTATGAGGCAGCAGATCATCCAATTCCTCCAGCCCCATTCCAACTGAAGTAAAAACTGGCAGATGCTTGCGTGTTTTACCAAGTTTATGCCTAAAGTACATCTGCTGTGTGTCACAGGACAGAGCCTGGGCGACGATGGTATCATGCCAGTGGTGCTCACCTTGTAAAAATGAGCTATTTCTTAGCCTGCCTACTCACACGAGTAGTTCCAATCTACAATTGCAATGAAGACAGCTCTTTTCTTACTGACTACTGCTCCCGGAAAGTACTTAGAAAGTTTTTAGCTCCTGTCCTAGCATCTTCACAATACCCGTGTGTGAATTTCCAGTCCTAAGTATAGATCTGGCGTATATGTTATAAACTTAGTACTCAGTAAAAAAATGGTTTACCAAATAGTAGAGTTAGTTAAATAAAAATACGCATTGAAATGCCAACAATACTGTTTGGTATCATACAGTGCTGCGCTATTGCTCAGTAGCTGGAAAGCAAGTCCATGCACAAGCAGAGGGAAATTGTTCAGCCAGTGCAATTATTTGCACTCAGTGGAAGGTTGAAAGTAAAGACCATAAAGCGAACATTTAAATTCCTTCAAATTTAATAATAAAAGAAGTATTTATCAAATTATTTGACCTTTAACAAAAGCTTTCCAATAGTTCTGAAAAATGTTGTGATATTCTCTTCCATTTAGTTGCTACTTGCACTCAGATGAGCTTTTGTTTTATTCTTAGAACTTATGATTGCATTTGGATAGTTGTCAGCTGGTGTGTGTATGTAGACTTTGCCTTTGAAGTTAAAGCAAATCAGTGAGGCAACTACAACTAATTCTATATTAGTGGTCATTTTCAATTCTAAATTATTTTAATAGTAAAATCATTTTATTGTAAATCATTTTGATTCTGAATCTTCTTTTATTGGGAATTTACTTAATGGCAAGCTATACATACACTCATTCATACACGATGTAAATAAAAATAATAAAAGCTTGATTTCATTTACTGGAAAACATTGATTTAAACATTAAATTTTAGTTGTGAAACAGGGAGCTTTCTAACACATGGAGAGACGGAGTACATTCAAATAGATAGAAAAAGAAGTCTTTTTTTTTCCTCTTCCTTCAAGCAAAGGTCACTCATCCATTCTTATCTAATTTCCCGTTTTGTTCCACCTTGGACTGCAGTGTATTGCTTCTCTCACCGCCTCCAACCCCCCGTTCTAGGCAGGCCTGATTTGCTTTTTTTCGAGTCTGACCTGCAACATGCCAAAGCTTTTCCCATTGATTTCAGCAACTGCTCTGGAGATCCTTAAAACACAGTCCTGAGCCCGGTTCCACTGGCCTTGTGTTGATGTGAAGTCATTGACTGCCGTGGAGTTTTGATAATTATGCTGTTGTAGAAAACGAACTAAATCAAGGCATCGGTGACAAATGATGAAACTGAAAAAATAAACTTTGGTGTCAAAGTCCACTTCAGCTGGGGGTTGTGCAAATATTCTCCCAAATAGCAAAGCATAAAGGGAAGAAGGAAAATAAACTCTCTCAGTTGTCCCAGCAGTTTCAGGCACCGGTTCTTGGGATTCCATGAACAACAGAGAACTCAAAATATTTACTAATCCCTTTCTGAATGATTTAACCATGCTCATCTGTGGCTCTTAAAGAGAACACCCACTCCCATGTCATTTCTCAAGTGAAGAAAATCTACTCTTTATGTCACCAGCAGGTATTTTATTTTACTTTCATGAACTCAGCTGCAGCAGTGTGAAGGGATTTCTTATCTGCAGAAATTCCCAGGAGAAGTTGGTGACACAAACAGCGGGAGTTTGAGCAGCAGCGAGAGCTGGGGAGCAGCGCGCTCTTCCCATGTTCTCTTGGTGGTTCTGATGACAAGTCTTTGGCATCGCAGGCGCTCACTGGAGCCAAGAGACCATGGGCAAACTTCACTGTTGCTATTTTTGTGATTTGTAGGGTTTTTTAACAGTTTCATGCTCCCTTTTCTGATAGAGCAAAGCCTTAGTAGTCAGACCTTTCCTTGGCTTTCCAGAATGTGACATGACTCGGGCAGATCTGTCTAAGTGCTTACAAGGATGTGAGCACCGTTATTTACCATAAAACAGGAGGAAAGGTATAAGTAACACCCCTGTTCCTCTGGCATGAAGGGAACCGTAGATAAATTGAGTCCTGCTGGCTGCTTGACAGTCAAATCCTCAAGAATTAACTTCTTCAATAGGTTACTGAAATGGGAAAATAATTCAGTACAATCTAGGAATGCCTTGGCATTGCAATGTAAGATTTAATAGTAATTCCTTGTACTCTCTGTTCTCTGGATGAGAGGTGCTTTATAAATAAATATAAGAAGAGGTTTATTTCAAAAGAGCTCAACTTGATGGGTGCAAAGCACCTCTAAGACTGTCGGACTGAGGTTGCATGTTTCTTTTCCTTCTGTGGCAAATACACTTTCAGAGATTGCCCTGTTCCTGCTTTCACAATTATTTCCATTTCCATAGCACTCTGTTGGTCGTGTTGATCAGTCTGATTGTGTAGCCATGCTTTAAACCTGATTTTATGAACAGCTCTCTTTTAAATATTCAGATCCACTTAATGGTGGAGGCATTATTAGGTTTAGTGATTTTTTTTTTTAATTTTTTTTACCCTGTATTTGCCCACCCACTCTGTCCCAGTCTGTGGTAGCTCAGTGTGTGCTGCTTCTGGGAGGCTGCTAGTGTGTGCAACAGGAATGCTAAAGAAAATTATTATGTTAGCAAGAACTGACCCAGAAAAATGCCGGTATGCTGGATGGCACTGGTAGTAGCTTTTATTTGCTTTCCAAACATATTTGCACAAAAGTGTTTTGCTAAGAAAGATGGTAAAAAGGAAACAGAGAGTGTTAAATATAGAATGTATTTCTGCATTGTGCTAATATCACCATGAGGACGTGGGTCATCCAGGCAATAGAAACAATCCATCAAAGTCCCCGAGCTGAAGTGTGTGATGTGAAGAGCGAGGCCTTAACGCAGTGGCTGCAGTGAGTGGTTTGTGACCAGGCAGTTGCCAGGGCTGGCTTAGTCAAGGAATGGGTTATGAACAGATAATTTCAGAGCAGCTACATTCCTAAAAATCAAAGCATGTACACAGTCATTTGAAAAGAGATGGGAGAGCTACACAGACCCACTTGTTCCCCGCAGGCAGCTCACTGGGTGCTCGAGGTGTGTTGCCTTTTCTGTGTTACACAGCTGGACAAGGGCGGAGTGTGGGGATTAAATGATTTGTCTTTGTTATGTATGCAGAGGACGGAGAAAAGCACCAAGGACACGTTAAAAGGAACATGTCCATCTAACAGTGCAGAATTTTTTTCCTGTGATAGATTACCCTGTTTGATTCCAGGTAATTTGAGCAACAGGACACTTGAATCCTTTGGGAATTGTGGATACAAGGCACCTGACAGCCACATTATTTACTTATGCTGGAACAGGTCTGCTGTTCTTTTAATCCGTGTACCATTTCCTGTGTCTCTGTGCAGCAGAGGTTATTTTTGTAGCAGGGATTTAACCTTGGATCTTTTAATTTAAAGAACAAGGCTTTATGTCTGGGGTAAAAGATGGAGCTGTTAGTTTGTACCATCTCAAAGATTTCAGTCACTAGAGGGTGACAGGACTGTGTAAGGAAAGCACAGACTGACCACTTAACAGCACTCCTGGTCCTAACTTGTCACTATTGAGTCAGCAGTAGGTTGTGAAAAAAATTTCACCTCATTACATTAACGAAACAATTTCTTTGACAGTGATTGAGCCAATCTGTTCAGCCCTGACAGTGAGAAATCTCTTCTCTGCCTGCAAGAGCAATTTGTGTAATTATACACGTGTCAATGCAACGAGTAAGGAATAGATCAGTGTCGGTGTCCTGAACCACAGCCTGTTTCCTCCATCAGCGTGAAGTATCCTCCTGTAACAGCATCCTTTACATGTATTGATATCTTTTAGTCCTTAAATCTCCTGCCTTGTCCATAGAGGGTTAAAATTCTTGGTTTTCAAAAAAACACCCCCCTTTTCGCCTCTGTTCCAGAAAAATGACCCCTCTGTCCCAATCTTGTAAATAGCCGTCTTCTCCTACTCGCCTTGTAAAACTACAGCACACCTTACTTTAGATACCTGTGCCATACGGATAACATGTGTCGCCAGGACTGAGAAGCCCTTTTAGTTACAAATTCTTAAGCAAGATTCTTTTGTTTTTCTTTTAAGACCTAGCAATGGACCCTGATTTAATTTGGTGTCTCTGGATCATACTGTAATGAAAATAATTGCATAACTGCCGTGACAATTGCAGTAGTAAATAGTAGTGCTCCAGTTACTGTAGAGCTCTAAATAATCATCACTGCAGGGTTTTAGAAGCAGATCTGGTACAGTCAATAATAATTTTTACGACACAGTGTTTGGTTCTCAGCATATGATAGTTAAAGCTTCCCAACTATTTTCCTGAGGTCTGATTGAGTCTCTTTCCAACACCATTTGAGACTCGCTTTTGAAAATACACCGAACAAGCACTGCAGATTACACCTTGTGTAATTCCAGCCAAGTGCAGGGTTTCACATCTAACTTTCCCACAATTAAAATTGCCAGCGGGATCCTCCTATACATCACCAAAAATTAGGTGCTGCTTTTAAACTGACTTTGCACAGAAGAATATTTTATTTTTAGCAAGGTCAGAGTAAACCCAAAGTACAGATAAAGCCAATTTCTCTAGCTCTGATAAATGAGTTATCTTGCAAATGCCAGTGCCTCCTTTCTATGAACTAAGTGATGGCGGGTTAAGACAAACTGGAAACTAATAAACCAGTATTAAAAACTGAAATTAAATGGATGGCTTCAACCATTTAACTGTGTGATTTAGCTGAAGATGTACAAGAGGACTGCAAACTTCAGTCTGTACAAAACCTCTGAGGAGTGAGTGACATCCAAAGACGGCTGAGAATTGTCTGCCATCGCCTTTGCTGTACTCTCACGTAGGGGAAAGCCCAGAAATGGCAACAGCCCACTTTTAACAATGTTAGACCTCCAACAGATGAATTATCAGGTAAGCCATCTAAGAAGTGATGTCTTATAAGGATGCAGTAGCTGTTTCCAGTCTAGGAAGGAGGAAAAAAAAAATCATGATCCATTGGGGAACTTCAGGGGATAATTGCTTAATGAAACAAAAGAAATACAGAGTTTAGTGGTAAAGAAAGCCAAATTATAAAGAACCTGAATTGACTGAAATTCATGCAATTGATTTCAGTGGGAGCAGAAGCTGGCTCAAAATAGACTTGATTAATTAACAATAATGATATTTTGGCAGACGACTCCTAGGCCACAGAGGAGCAGTCTGTGCAATTACCATTGCAAAATCATCATAAATATTTGGCTGCGTTTGCTATATTAAATAAGAAGTCTATTGAAAGCTAATGGATTGAGTGAACTCTTATGCAGAAGAGCGCCTGTGATTAAGCACCAGAGTGCCTTGGAGAAGAACCATGACTTCACAGAAGTCCATGGCAAGATTCCTGCAGGCTTGAGTAAGAAGATTTGACTTGGTATGACTGTCCATGAAGGTGGGAGCATTTGCCTGATGCTCGCTTTCTGCCAGCACGCTCTCAGCTCTGTGAACAATCTGGCATCTGCTCCAGCTTGCCCAGACCTTTTGCTGAAAGCATCTGTTACCAACAAACTGAATTCCCAAATCCCTCCTGTCCCAGGTCTGCTTGAAATTCTGTGAGCGCAGTGTGTGACTCAGAGCTTTAACTTGCAGCCTGAGGAAACAACAAAATAAAAGGGAAAACAAAACCAAGTACTGGATTTGAAGTGATGGAAGAGGGCAAAACTGCTGACTACTCTAAGGATGGTTTAGTTTCCTTTGTTCAGCAGCCTGCGAAGTGTTAGTCCGCTTAGTCTCAGCCATAGCTGGACAGAAAATTATTGCAAGGCTTATTAATATAAACTATTTCTAGGCTTAGAATCAACCACGTATATAGGACTAGCTAATTAGGTGTGTATCTTGCGATCTGCTGTGCTCCCTAGAATGAACATCCTGACGTCGTTTCATTGAACAGGTTGAGACTGATATTTTTAACCTGGATAAAGCAGAACTTCTCACCTTACTGCCCTCAACCCAGGTAAATCTGGGAGAATGAGAGCCAAGACATCCTAGACACATGTAGCGGTTCCTGAGGAATGGCCAAGGACACCTCACCCTGCTGTTTCCCAAAATTCAGGTTAGTTCCCCTGCCAGTCTCCTAAATCAGGCTGTGCATCGTTCAGTGTCTGGCTCATCTCTTGCAGCAGTAATTTCAGTGGGATGGATGAAGCTGTTACTCTGCATTGCTAAGATAAAGTCTCATTTATTTCCTCTCTCACGGGCACTCAGGGATAATTGAAACACAGTCTTACAGTTTGGCTCTTTATAAATAACAGTAAGAGTGGAAAATTTTGTCTTTGAATTACAATTATGCTCATCTCTGAACTATATTTTATTAACCACATTTTATTATCCTCCCAATGTATTGTAACTGCACTAGCAGGGAACTGCCAACTGATTTGCAGATTGACATGGGATTTTCTACTGTGTGATTAAATTGGGGAAGACCATAGTCCAATATTCCCAAGACTGGCACCTTCAAAATGCTCCTGGAATTCCTTTTAGCTAACCACAACTTGCTGGCCATTGTGCTCCTCACTGATATTTTAACTGACTTTCAGGAACAATGCAAGATTACTTACTATTTTTTCTCTGTGCAAGTAGGCCCATACTTTAGAAAAAAATATTGACTGAATCATACTAATAGTGCTCCAAGAGTTCACAAAAATGTGTATTGAGGTGTTGTATCTACCCAGGAATGCTGAGGGCTTCCTGGCGAATCCTGCTGGGATGGTGAGGATTTGCTCTCTGGCATTTCCATAGCTAAGCCGTTCTCAGCGTTTAGACCGATGTGTATGCTCTTGTCATGGTGGCACATCTTGCTTCTGGATTCTAAAATGAGCAAGATCCCGTTAGCAATGGGAACTGAGCGCCATTGGCTCGAGAACTGGAGATGTTCCAGTTGTGCTAATAATACTTCTTGCTTGGAGACAATAACAATCCAGTTATGTTAATTCTCTGCCTGGCACATACAGTGCACGATGTACAATAATGTCCGTAAGTGTTTTTATGTGGGCTTAACGCACACACTTAAACTTTGCAAAGCAGCTGTCAGGATTAAATGCCCAACAAATCAGATGGTTAATCAGCATGTGAACACGTAAGGAGCTGTGTCTGCAAGGGAGGCGTGCTATTTTTAAAACCCTGGGGAGCTCTGCCACCAGATGGCCTTTTCTGAGCTACAAGTATTCCTCAAAACCGTCGGGTTTTGGTGTTATACAATATCTAGTAACTTTTAAATACCTTTCTGAAACTGCTCATTCTGTCTCCTGCATATGCAGCTGCTGTGGGCATCCTCCCCTCGCCTAGGGGAGCCCTCGTTTCCGGCAGTTTAAGCCTTGTTATGCTATGAAATTAATGACTGCAGGTGATTACGGGTGGATGTTTTTGTACATATACCCGTGTTCTTTCCATTCCACACTGCATGCCTTGTAACCAAGTCACCTAATACTGTAGGTAGGGATTAATCAGGACTAAGGGAGTTCAGTTCACACCTGCAAGTATTTAAAGATACAAAGTCTACTGATTTTAGAAGTTAAACACCTAGATGGGAATTAAGTTCCTACATAGCTTTGTGGCCCTAGGCATTAAACATCCAGTTAATTCATACTCAAAATACACAACAGTATCCTGTCAGTTATTTCTCTTTCCATTGAAATAAATACTGGAAGAGGACTTCAGCATCTTATGTAAATATCATTAGCAGTCATACTTCTAATTCAGGGACAGTGAAGAATTTTTTTCCCTTCTTTCTCTGTTTTCCTTTGTCTCCCCTTTTTCCCACTGTGACCAGCAATACCGTTCTTGTTGCATGTGGTACATATGTTCCCACGAAAAATCTGGGTTTGGAGAAGCTGATGTTTTCCAATGCAAACCCATTTCATGAGAAAATCTCCAACCAGCCCCTTCTCCAACTATATCCAGTGTGCCCTGCATGGGCCCAGGTCCAGCAGCAATCACACAAGTATCAACAAAGCTCATTCCATGGACCTCACAAGAGAGATCCCGGCAGCAGAATCTGGCCCACTGGGGAGATGCTGTTGGGTTCTGCAGATTGCTGCCAGCTGTTTTCAGCTGGGCATCAGCTGTGTGTGTATCATACACATCATTGTATTAAATTCTGATTATGCAAATACCTCCTGCAGAGGTACCCAAAATCCAGCTCGAGCTTTGGTGGTGGCCTTCACAAGCTATTCCAACTCACCCTGCTCCTGTAGAGAATATTTATTGTAGAAATTTCTGTCTTATTCTGGGGGGCTTCCCTGTGCAGGCAGGGAAGACTGCCTGTTTTATAATAAACCTCTGCTCTCCCAATGGATACAGGTATAGAGAAACCACTCCAGAAACATGGAAAGGGTGTTGTTTTGTTTTTTACTGACCGCTTCTGCTAGCTTGCTTCCGCTGGGGAATGTATGGTCCCAGGTTTGATTCTTGGCTCAGAGCAAAGAGCAGCAGATGCCTTCGAAGTGCTCCTGAAAATAATTTGGCTTCCTAAAGAATCAAAGCAATTCCGGCATTGGTAAGCCTGGCAGGACTTTGCCACAGAGTGGCAGCGTTACTGCTGAATACAAACCACATTCACAAGTCATGCTTAGCCAACTATTACTTCCCCCAGTTTTAAGCTAATTTGATGACTTTGAGGAAAGATAAGGGAATGAAGGAATGCAGGCATCTTTGGCTCATTCTTAACAATTCCAAACAGCCATAAGGACAGAAGAAAGGGAAGAAGCGATAAAAATGCCGCATGGCTTTGGGAAGACAATATTTCATCTGAATTAAGTGGGCTGAATTTCAATTTGATATTTGTGGCACAGCTTCTGACTTCATTGCAGGCAGCCTGCTCTATAGATTGCATTGATTCTTCAGTTTCCCGGAACAGGCTTTACTTTCTAATTGTGAGTGTGCACTGTAGCAAAAACAGATTTCGGTTTGCTCTTCAGCAGCAGATACATGTTACAGGAAGAAAAAGCAGAAATTCCCATCAGCACATAGCAAATGCTTTCCTCTCTACTTGCAAAACAAAAGTCATTGTTTAGAATTCTTCAGCACAAGATTCTGAGAAATAAAAATGATACATTATGTATATAAAAGCCTGTAAAAATGACAGGAGCTTCTTACAAACTTCTTATTTCTAAATTTTGTCAGAAAAAAATTCTGTGTTGCTTCACGTTTTTTTATTAAATGAAAAACGTCAAAGTGATATTTCTTTTACAGTTGTAAGGTAAGTATAGTTAAATACACTTAAAAGGCAAACTTTTTTTTTTGATCTGTATTATTTTTCCATAGAGTCATTCACATTTCATTTTCTTTTTCTGATTCTGATGAGGATTCTTTCCTTGATTCCCAGTTTTCCTAAAGGAAAAAGGTGCTCTGCTCCACATCTAGCAAGCTGTTCTCTGCAAATCAAAAAGGCGAACACGGTTCCCTTCCGATGGTCATCCCAGACCTATTCATTTGGGCTGTCGTTTCTGGCAAATATTCAGATATGAAGTAGACTTAAAGTATTTGGAAGTCAAAGTCAAACACAACTGTAAGTACTTCGCTGGACAAAGCCAGCTTAGGTACATGCAGAAAGGAAAGTTTAACAAAGCCTGGGGTGACTCTGTGTTACTGCATTAAAAATAGGAATACTTCTCTTTCAAACATTTATTTAGTTTTTCATAGTACAGAACTGGAACAGGAAAACAACAGTATTCTCCATCAGTCATATGGCTCTCAACCTTTTGGAACAGCACATGTTGTGCACTGTGTATATTTACCCATTAAAAAAGTCTGTAGATTCATTTTTTTTCTCTGACATGAAAAATGTTGGTGGAAGCACTAAAGGATTAGAGTGTCCCTGTGATTTGCTCGCTAAAGTAAACACGAGCCAATACTGTAACCAGATCACATACTTGTGGTGGAGCAAAGCAACTAATTTAATTTTCAGCCACACTGAGAAGAAGCAGAAAGTGCACCAGGAAATAGCCTGAGCTTTCTTTAGTGTGGGAATGAGAACACATGTGGGACAGATGGGCTGAGGGGGATTTTTGGCCTCATTTTACCTGTCTTGGCCCTTGGGATACAGCAAAAAAGAATAGTTCAGAATGAGAGTCTAAGGATTCTGCAGACAAGTAATGGAATGGATTTCTATTTCTTCCTCACAGAGCAGTTCAAGGAAAGCCAAGTCACCCGATAACTGCAGGAGTGTCACACGGGGAGGCAGGCTGGGCTCAGTGTCCAAGCTTTCCTCTGGTCACCGTGGCTGATTCAGTTCTCTTCTCTCAGACACTGGTTGCAGCAAGGCGTACAGGATTTTCTGGGGCTGCTCTTATCATCAATTCAGTGTTCAGATCTAGCTTTGACTTGCTGCCAGGGATGGGAGAAAGGTGATGAGTCAGGAGGCTTCCGAGTCATCCTCCAGCACACCGGGACTGAGCTCCAGTGCCGGGACAGTGGTGCCGGAACAGACTGGAGCAGTCGAGTCCCACACCCTTTCCGCACAAAATGTGCCATTTCAGAATACAATCCCATTGCGATAAATGACGCACAGCGTGTTAGCAAAATATGTGGTACCTTTGGTCCTGCTGATGGAAGAAGTGATGAGTAGTCTTGAAAGATATTATTTGCTTAATGTGATCAAAAGTCATCAGCAAACATGAGTTTTTTTGTGTGCAAAAAGTCCTATTGCACAATGCAAACAAGTTCTTCATGGAGCTGTGAGCAGCAAATTGGATTTTGAGGGGTGGGGGTTTTTGGCAAGATTGTGGTCAGATTTTACAAAGTAATCTCCAATAATTTCTGTTTTAAATGACCATTACTGGCTATTTTTACTATGGTAGCATGTGGTTAGATGCAAAACATAAAGGTAAGTTGGAGAAAAAGCACAGCACTATCCTGCACGAGCAATCTTTGCAACTCCTTTTCGCTGAGCACATGTATTGTGGCACTTCCAGGCAGGGCTGGGGCTCTGCTGCTGTGCAAAGGCATGGCAGGAGACCCTTCCACTCCAAAAAAACCTTCAGTTGTTCAAGTGCAGGGAGGGAGAAGAATGGTGCTGTCAGTCCCATTGCACGGCCTGAAGTGTGAAGAGCAGAAATGTCACATATGCTGGGTAAGGTCATCCAGGCAGCTTTCAGCAGACACGTCCCTTGAGTCCAAGCATTTTTCCTTCAAAGTCACAGGAGGTCAAGTTATAAAACATGCCCTTTTCCTCCCCAGCAGTCCATTCCTTCCTTTGAGCACGTTTCTGCACATACACTAAAGAGGATTTAACTGGAAAAGGCAGAAAAGTTTGATAATCATGAGAGATGCAAGCTGAAAATGGCACTTAGCAGCTTACTCCATGTAAAGACAAGTGGAACCCTGAGTAGATGGGCTTAAAAATACAGGCTGAGAGCACACAATGGATCTAAGGCAGATGGAGGATAAATCATTCTTCTTTTTTTAAAAAAATAAGAACACCACAATAATGAACACTCCCTGGTCCCATAGCCCTGCAGCAGAGACGGCACAGAGAGGTCAGACACCTTTCCTAAACAGGATCAACAAGAGAATCCAAATTCAGTACAGCAAACTTTATTACATGACAGCAAAAAGGTAGTTAGGAAAATATGGAACTTTAAAAATATACACACACAGTTCAAATCTTATTTTCTGGCTAAGTGAAACAGGACCTTCCGCACCGGGAAGTTGTGATTTGATCTTTTCTTTGGAAGGTCTGTGGAAAGGCTCAAAACATTTCATTGCAACTTCTCTTTTGCTTGAGACTGGAATATATTAACCGATGACAAAAACCAATCGAAAGTTCCAAAATAGGTCAGAAAACATAAAAATAGGATGTTCCTGCTTTGTCATAACTCCCCCAACCACGAAGCAGCATTCTACCACAACAAGTTCATTGTTCTGCCCTGTTATTACGAAGAAAGTACACAGTGCAATGGAAGATGGTTCTGCCCGTCTTTCTCCAAGAATCCATACTAATAATTTTTGAACATTCGACTGTTTTTACAATGCAAAATTCTTTGTGTATTGAGTGGGAACTAAATGAGTCACCTAATTTTTTGCTGTAATTTTAATACCCTGTTATTTTAATGTCCAAGCATAAGTATAAATTAGAATAGTCTTTACATCACAGATGCTCTTTGGGAGCAAAGCTTAGAAAACAACTGGGTTGAACAAACAGAAAGTAATAGTGCTGAGCTACTTCGTGTGATGCCTCTGCAAAGCCAGCACTGCACTGTATCCGGACAACGAAAAAAGAGAAGGAACCAAATTAATCTGGCTTGTATGGATCCCTGGATTTTTAATGTGAATTTCTGTTTTAATGTCTTGCTTAACAGCAGTGTCTTTTGGGGGAAATTTTCTGCTTTCCAAATAAATATGCTTTAATAATAATAATGATAATAAAATCATGCAGTTTGCATTGATGTCTTATCATTTTCCCACAGGGCTTCTAGAGAAGCTGAACAGAGGATATTCTCTAGGAGAAAAACAGCCTCTGCCCAGCCGAGCGGATCTCTCCCGCTGCAAAAAGGTGTAACGCCACTGACTTCAGCATCGCTCCGTGACTCCTGGAAAGCGGTCAGAATTGGTGCTAGAGAGAAAACTATGTTACTGTGGCTTATATAAAGAAACAGCACATTCTGTCCCAGAACTGGCTATGCACCCCACTGAGCTGAATTTCCCCCGGATAATTTCTTTATGTCTTGGAATTTAACCTCTGGAGATAAAGCCAGCCTGAGCCTTTATGTGCTACTTAAATTCGATGAAAATGTTAGTTTAGGAGCTCTGGTAGTGCACTGTGCTATTTGCTCATCTACATGAACAGAATAATTTATGTTACATGCTTGATTTTTGGTACATCTCATGTTCTTTTGTCACACCGTTAGAGAAGGTTGGTTTCACTGAGTGTTACCTCAATAATTCAGCTCTTGACAACTGGTAATTTATATTTACACTTACTAAACTGAAACTTCTAATGGTGTAAAACCAGACTGTCTGTGATCTGAAGCAAACCAGGGCTAAATGGAGATTTCTGGATAAATCAAAGTTAAGGCTTGTCCACGTCGAGTCTGACATGCTGGTGTGTGCGAAGGTTTGTGTTCGACCACTTGGGTGAGGATGGGTTCAGACTTGGGCGGTATTTAAATGCAGGAGAGATGTTCTCTGTAGTTACTTGCTGGCTGCAGTCCCCATCGCTTTCAATTAAGTTTTAAGTGACCTTGGCTCTCATTCTCGAGATGCATCTCGGCACTTAATTTCTGTTGATTTTGAGCATCTGAGTGTTAGCCCCTTTCAGAACCATCATAAATTCTGACTGTATCTTGCATTAATACATAATGAAGCCCGTTATTGTACTGTACATCAATGTCAGGTGGCAAAGTATGAGCCATGCAAGAAATCGGACATTCTGCTCTAAGCACTAGGTGAGAAATTCCTTCCAGTAGTGGCACACTGGGCTCTGCAGACTCTATTCCTTGTTTGACAATAAATAAAGCAATCCAGGATCTCTGATGCCTGTTCTCAGGCAAGGAGACAGCTCTCTCTGCTCCTTTAATGACTTCCCAGGGGTGGCGTCAACCGTTACATTTGGATCTCCTAATGCATACAGGCTTCCCTCTGCAAGAATTATCTCGTTTAATTGGCTTTAGATTAATGAAAGGAAAGCTTGCTTATTGCAGTCACATCAACTTAAGACTTACAAGAAATTAACTAGGAAACTGGGAAACAAAACAAAAGAAAACCTAATATTCCTCCTGTGAAAACATCACTTTGTATTTCCAAATGGAATCTGGATTTCTAAATGGATACTTTTGTGTTCCAGGTGAAGGAACAGGTGGCTGGTGGAAATCAAAATTTTCCTTCTGAGTGACGAGCTGACGTACATCAAGGAAGGGCAAGACCTCTGATCTCGGGACTTTAGACAGGGTCAGCATGTCTATGTGTGACGTTTTGAGTTTTCTCAAAAATGGGTCTGGTCTGAATTTTCTGGGTTTCATTTCTGCTGGCCTTCAAAATAAAAAGGAGAAAATAGGAGTATATTTTAGAAAAGGAGCATATTTTAAAAAAGGAGAATGATGTGTAAAAAAAAAAAAAACCAGAGGTGCAAACCATGGGCCAGATCCCATGGAAACACACCAAGACTAACATGAGCTGTGAATGATCAGCATTTCTGTAAGTTAAACCATTTTTGTGCAATGTCTGTCCTCCCTGAACCAGGAAGAGCTGTCTGACACTATCCAGGGTCCAACAAAATGCCTCAAGTGCCTGACACACGTTGATCTCCTTACAGATTTTATGGAGTCCTCCCTGTAGTAGCTTAAAGAGATCTCTTCCCTGATGGATTTTATGGAGTCCCCCCCTGATTTAACACAACAGCAAATTTATCCTTGCTGCAGGGCAGCGCAGAATCAATGTCTTCATTACACAGACAGGGGGCTGTGCACTGGGACGTGAAGTGGCACATGCCAGTTCCCTTCGTCACAAAACTAGACATTTTGGGACGCGTTAGAAAAGGTGAACCAACTCCCGTATTCACTGAGAAATACCAATTTATAGAGCAAGTCATCCAGATGGCATAGTCAAGATGCTACAGAAAAGTATTTGAGAAGCACAAGGATGCCAGTCACTCTACTAAAAAGGGTTATGGCTTGTTGAACTGCAAAGGGAAGGATGATTTCTGGCAGGACACACAGATTCAGATGTGTAATATCCAGATTCACATGGTGCCTGTCCACTTGGGAGATAAAACTATTTTTTCAGAGCTTGAATTTTAAAACACAGTCTGGACAACAGTCAGAAACTTCCATTAAACTGTATATGAATTTTAAAAAATCAGTGCTGGAGTTTTAGGTATCTCCTGTCAGCACCGTTACTCTTTAATAAAGGTGGGGAATTAAGAGAGGTCCTTGCTGTCAACTAGAAGGTTTTGTGACAAGACAGAGAAGCGACTCATGAGCCTATGAGTCAAAAGGGCAAAAAATCCCATGTCCTCTGGCTGCCAATTTCCCCAAGGTCTCCAAATTGTTCTCTCAGGTGGCTTGCCTGAGACTTCATTCTGTCTTTCTCCTTCCAGAGCTCTCCTTTCTAAATTATCATCAGCTTTTTGTGATTTACAGCAAATGACAGGAACTGCTCTGCCAAGTCACAGTAAAATGACTTGGTGAGTAAGGAGCCTGCTCCTGAGATTGCTGATAGCAGATGTTTTAGAAGACGGAATATGAAATTCAGAGTGTGGATAATTGAAGAGAGTCTAGGAAGAGGATTTTTTTTCCCTTTACCACCTACACTAATAAGGTAAAAATAACTGGGAGAGCTTAATCACATATGTGGATATGAAATTGCCTGCAAGTCAGAACTTCTGAGCTGCTGAGTGTTCAGCTCATCCTCAGTGCCACCCTGGGCCCATTTTGGGAGGTCTGCCACTGACACTGGAAGGGCTGGGATCCTGCCTTAGAGAAAAGCAAAAAAGTCCTGTGACAGTGCCAAAAACTTCCCTCACGGACTGGAATCCCACTGTCGTAGGGCTCTACAAACCCTGAACAAAAATTATTTAGACTAAAACATTGAGATTTAAAGGGTGCAGGGAATCTCGGCTTTCAGTCAAATGCTTTAAAAAACGTATCATACCTTACCTGTGGAGCCAGCAAGATATTGCAGGTAGTATTTGAGTGAACGATACTTTGGCTCATTCTAATGCTGTGTTAATGAATCTATGCAGCTGAGAATGGGAACCCTTTCATGTTTGGCCAGCTCAGAGCTTGGGTTTCTCCTTAGCCACCTGTGATCCAGAGTCTCTTTCTTTCTCTGTGCATCTCTGTCCCTCTCACTTCCAGCTCACAAGGGGGTAAGGAGGATTTCTAGGCAGATCTAATTGTGAAATTTAGAGATTCTTATGTTCAAAAATTTGATTTCTCCTGCTAAAGCTGCAAAGATGCCCGCTGTGAAGCATTAGTGGAGAACAAATTTGCCCAGTCATCAGTCCAGGAGTTTCTATTTTTACTCTTACCTGCATAAACTGCTATTTGTTACAAGTTTGGAGTAATGCTGAGAAGCTTCACATCTGATTTGACTTGAAAATGCTATTAACTATTCTGAAAGCACAACCAGCCACTCTCCTGAGCTGTATGGGTATAAATCAAAGCCTGTGGATGCCATCGCAGCAACAGTGACAGAAACAAAACAGACATCTGGCGTGTCACACTGTAAGAACTTCTAAATTGAAGAGAACTTTGAAGTACTTCAAGAATTTCTACCTATAGTTACCTCACAACATGTAAGTATTAGATTTTTAGAAATAATGTTTTTCCACCTGGCATAAATTTGAAAGGTACTGCTGAGTTCTAGAAGGGTTGTGTTTTTGTTTTTATTTAGCTGTTTCTGCTGTTAAATCCCAACAAGGTGCAGAAAATGGGATGAAATTAAAAGGAAAACTACATCAACATAACCAGAAAATTGGCATTAATCAGATTCTTATTTGAACTGTAAATGTAGAAGTCAGGAGTAACACCACTGAAATTAATGACATTTTGGAGGTAATAATTTTTTTCTATCGAAGCATTAAAAAAAATAATCTCCAAAACCAACCCTAAAAGCAAATCCTAATGGTGCAAGATGGTCCTAGGATAACTGATAATCTGGAAAGTGAACAAAGGAAAGCCAGTATCAAACTGAAAAATAAAACCCCATCCTTCTTTCACGCACACACAGAACCAAAGCCCTGAGAAAAGCATTGATAAACTGAAACTTTTTTTTATTAACTCACATAGTGGGCACGACAAAGGGAAGGGAAGTCTCACTCCATCAGTTCTGTATCACCAAGCGCGTTATTACACTTAGACCTGGTCTTTTTTTTTTGTGGATATTTAAACATCTTTGTAAGACTAAATATGCTGTAATTTAAACCGATGGATATTATTTGGTTTCTGCCGAAGCTCGAAGGCTCAGCGTGCAGAGCTCTGCTCGCCGTGCTCAGCTCCGCTCCCCCGGCCGCGCCCGCTCCGTGGGTTCTGGGCTCCCTCTCGTGGCTCTTCCCTCCACCGCCGCATCCCATGAAATGGCCCTTCAGCCACCCCCCACCCATCTTTTCTTTCCTGCCTAAGAGGTTGGGATTTTTAAGAGCTCTATGCTTAAAAAAAAAGAGGCATTAAACAGCAACCAGAAGCTTTTTTTTTTTCTTTTAAAGCATGTCTCAAGATTTCTCGATGCTGACTTGCTCTGTAGCATGGAAGAAATAATTTAGGAAGAGAAATTGACCATCACAGAAGTTGCCATCGCTTCAGCCATCACTGACTTCTTGTAAGTGCTTCACACTCTCTATTTATCTGCAGAGAACTTAGTCCTACAAGGGTTGTAACTGGGATACCTACTGCTGCCTTCCTAGCGAGGCGGAGTCTAAACCACTCACGTTTTATGTCATCTTTACAAAGACACCCTCTTTACGTGAAAATACTGCAGCATGGAAAAAGTCAGGCGTTAAACACTCAGTGTTTTCTATGTTTTATTTTAGACAAGAAATCTTACCAAGAAGGTACAAGGTGATGCCTGAAATACTCTGTGGTTTTTCTCTTAGCATTTAAATTTAAAAAGTCTCCATAAACATAATGCATTCTGGTCTAAAAATAAGGAACACTCCTATTTGCAAGCAGTATTGTTCCCCTCTGCACCCTGAACTAATTGGCATATGGTTTACTGTCCTGAGGTTTTATTAATGAACAATATTTCATTCAAAGCTAATTAAAATCTCTAGGCAGACCACGCTTAGCAATAGAGACGCCAAATATGAAAGCAGAGAACAGGTGAGCAGACAGCCTAATAACTATAATTATTTTGTTGGGAATTAGGAAGAAGGGGGGGTAAAGCCCACACATTAGAGACTCATAAATACAAACCACTTAAAGTTGGCAGGTGTGTTGAGCCACCATAAGTAATTCACTGATGCTGCTTAAAAAAACCTTGTTTTAAAGATATTATGCAAAAGACATTTAGATCCTGTTGTCAGGATGTTGCTACTCCACTGAGGCAGAAGAATCTTGCCTCAGTAGACTTCTGCTAGAATGAAAGACCCCTCCCATAGAGTGGACTTGGTGGAGAATGAGAGGCAGACAGACACTTTTTCAGTCTGTCAGTTAGAATCTGTTGCTGGGGAACAGAAGGCATGGACCAGAAAACTGCAGTTTAGCCAGTCTTGAACACTCTTGGAGGCTGTAAGAGCTCTAGGGGTTTACAGCACCTCTGGAAGGTCTTAGGCTTTTTCTTAGACTGTGTAGGGAAAGGGGAAATGTAAAATTCATCATAACTTCTGGCATGGGTCATCGCACGCAGGAGGAATGCGGCGCGGTGGTGAAGAAGCCATGGCTACTGGGATATGAGCACCATCTGCGGTCTGGCTTTTACAGAAGGCACCAGGCTACTTTGTGGCCTCTACACGTCCCCAGCCTCCTCTTAGAAACCACATTTTACTTTATTGATTTATTTCTGAGCTTTCTCATGAGAGGTTCCTCCTCTCTTATTTCCCCTCAGGCTTTTCTATGATGCAGAATTTGATTTCCACTTAGCTGGTCCTTACCTGCTGCTGGCGTTAACCCCTGCCTTACTGCTGGGAGTTTGTAAAGCCCATCTTGATCACATCTAGAACAAACCAGATTTCTCCATTTTGCTTTTATCATTGTATAATCTTGCATTAGCAGCTGTAATTAGTCAGTACCAGAGCATCAGCCATTATTGCAGTGTCTGCGACTAATTTGACACAAGATTTTTATGGGAACGAGCCCATTAACCTAAGAATTTACACTGACTGTTCCTCTGAAATGATGAGCACAAGGCTCATCACAGTGGCATTTCTGCTCTCAGAAATGGTTTTAACATCAGCTGTAGCTATCAGTGTTAGAACAAAATGTTAGTCAAAACATTTCCATTTCCAGTTGCAGACTCCTTTTACCATTCCCTTTCTCCCCAGCTTCAAGTGGGGAGTTTAAAAGCTGATGTCTTACAGTGCACCTTCACTTACAGGTAACCTGGTGAATGTGTTTAAAATCCAATAACCCAGTAAGTCACCTTTTCTTCTCCAAACCTTTTTTTTCATCTTGGATGATTTCTCTGCACTCTGGCCTTGTTAGCTGTGAAAGCACCCTGACTCAGATTAAAAATGATATTTTTGGTGCCTGAGCTGTAGATACTGGCTGTTTCTGTGTTTGGTAACTCCCACTAGGTACCAATTGCACTTCAAATACCTATAGACCTTCCAGTTCCATCAGCAATGGTTTCTGTGCACCTCTGTGCACACGTGAACATCCAGCTGGATTGAAGGGGAAATGAGGGCCAGGCACCATGGGGTTTCTTCCAATTCTATTTAACGAGCAAATATTTATTCCCATTTGTACCAATACATTATAAACTTGTTGGTGCTTTTTTCTTGAGCAGTTTGTGAGAGTTTGTCCAAATGCAATTGAGTTTTACTGAAAAAAATCAAGACAGTTTTAGCAATTATCTTTCTCCATGTTAATTAACTTCCAATTAACCTACCAGAAATGTTTTTAATGTCAGTGTCACGTTCAAAAATATACCTTGTTGCTTTAATCGATTGTGTAATCAGTCTGCATAATCTGCTTTAGTTTTGTGCTCGTTACATGGAGACCTGAATCATCACCCAGGATTATTAAATCTAAAAAGTGCTCCCTTTAACGGTAATTAACATTTAACCAATTCATTTTAAGTACGTAGACTGAGAGATGATTAAAATGTTATTAACTCTTGGTTTTGTAATGCAAAATGTGGCTAATCTAAAGGCTTGTTTTTCAGACGGAAGGTGTTGCAGCTACGCATGTGGTTTTTCCCTGGCACATGGGGACATTTCGCAGCTCTTGCGGGTGCCACTGTCTCACAGAGTGGTTGTGTTGGCAGGAGATGGTGAACACACGCATGGGACCTCAACGCTTCCAGATGTCAAAATGAGGGTGGCCGTGGCTCTCATCCAGGGTAGACAACTATTTATACGTGTAGATTTCTCTTTATAAGATGTTAATAGCAGAAGTATTATAACTATCCAGGGGACCATATTTAAAAGTATGTAGATGCCTAACTATGGTTGTCCAGTACACAAAATTGTAGCTTGTATAGATCTTCAGATGCCTGGGCACATAGCTTTCAGTGACTTGTGGCTGATCATTTCATCCCTGACTTAAGTCTTATCCCCGTGTCCCAGATAAGGTTCAGTCTGCCTCCTTTAAAGGGCATATATAATTTTCTCACAATGTATATGAAGAATACGTATTTGGGTGGCTATAAGTATGAGAGCTGGAGGATGACATTGTGAAGAGATGTAGATGTCAAAACTTCCAACGGCAGTTTCAGTCTGTGAATCTCTGGAGGAGGTCTTCATCCTGCAGCTTACAGATAGCTGTCTGTTTGCATGGTTTAGTGATTTTTTTTTTCAATTGTGGTAAATATTTGCATAGCTTATAGTGTGGTATTAAAGTTTGTCACCTTGGATTTTTACCTTCAAATTTTGGAAAGTAGTCTCAGAATCATTCTAGCTCTATTATCTGAATCTCAGATGACAAAAAATGTGCCAAGAAATCTGTTTGCCTTTTTAAAGTGAAGTTTAGAGCCAGATTTTACCATGTGTGTGAATATATATATCTAAATGTACATGTGTGTGTGTATGTATGTGTACATATATATATATATATAAGTCCAGATGTAAGCAAACTTGTTCAAAGGCAATTGTGAGAGATCTCAGACCATTTTATATCAAGGGAAAAGTTTGAACAAAATGCCTCAAACTCAGTTTCCTTTGCCACAGAGAGACATTTTGCCACCTGTGGTAGACGGCTGTGAGAACCAGGATGGAAGGATGGGTAAACATAAGGTGGTCAGACAGAAGACTGCTGCTGGGCTGTCTCAGTCCTGTATAAAGCCTGCAGTAAAGATGTCTGGCAGTAGTTTGACGATGCAGAGTTCATCATCCAGTCCCTATACATGCTGAGCAAAGAGCTGCCTCGAGTGCAGGAACGTTTTCTTTCCAGAGGTGACCTTGGAAATGCACCTTCTGGAATGTGCTCCTGAAATTCCCATCATTCTTCAAGGAAGCAGTAAAACAAAGTACATTCCAGCTGTTCCTGTATTTCTGTAGATTACAGATATTATTCTATTATGCTTATTTGAACATTGACTTAATTTTTAATCAGGCTCCTGTGCCTAATTGCTCGGGAAATGCACATCCCAGTAAAAAATGTTGCTCCTTGCTACTTAAAATAAGCTAAATACCTCATCACAAAAACACGTTTCATTCTATAAATGCCTATGTCATAGCTCATTAGGCTGATATTTCTAAGTCATTTTAAATAATGTGGTTTTCTCTTTAAAGCTGAACAGAATAAAGTATTTCCTTTAAAAGGGAAAATTAAATCATGGAAAATAATAATTTATTACTCTTGCTCTGACAGGCCAGACATCAATTTGATGTTGTTCAGCTAGTACTGTGATGGCGTTAAAAGTTTCCTTCCCCTCCCAAAACAACAAATGAGTTTTGATTTCTCTTCATTAAATGCATCATTAATTCCTCCTCCTAGTTTCGTTTGTTTCCCTTCCATACTCTCTCGTTCCCGTAAATTTAATTCAGGCAGTGCATCCATCATATTCTTGTAATTAGCACTTGGAAATATGAACTCTTCCAGGCATTACCACTCCTGCACGAGTGCTGAGAGATGGACAGGTCTATTTGCCTCAGAACTTTGCACTGATTCTCAAGGAGCCTTATATAATTTCGAGCTTGACGTTGGATCTTCACCAAGCCACAGTTTATCTGTCCAGCTGGGGTAATGGTGCTTATCTCCTTTATAAAATCCTTTGAGACATACATTTGCGATGTTTTATATAATAAGTAATTTGATAAATTATATCACTATTTTATACATGGGACTGAGATTCCATCCAACTGCATCGTGCAAGGTCAAACAGCGTGTTTGGTAGCTGCAGTAGAGTCCTTCACTGTCGCCTCAGCCGTGGGGATTTTTCTTTATGTACTCTGTACTCCACTGTCTGTTCTGACCGTGGAATGAGCCTTTTCTTTTGCTTCCCTCTCAGACTGCTTTAATGCTTGCCCTCATTCTCTTTAATGATTTTAAATCACTGCTTTTGATGTCCAGTTTATCTTCCCAAAATGTAGCACCTCTGACTGCATCAGATTCACTCCTTAATCGCCTTAGCCTCTCTGATCACTCAAGACTAGAGTTAGATAAACTATCGCAGGTAGCCTTTGACATCTCTCGAGAAGCAGCTGAATGCCATAAAAGATCCATCATGCTTTCCTTGGTGTCAAAAAGGTTTTGCTATTAAAGATTAGGGAGGCTGGAGGTCACTCCAAATCACAATATTGTTCACTTTATAAGCCCATTTTATCCTGTCATCTGGTATTACGCTTTCAAGTTGTTTCTGAGGAGCCCATGGCATATATCAATTTCTTGCCCTTCAGTCTTTTTAAACACTGGGGTTTAAGCACTGATTGATTCATTAAATGTCTCCAAAGTCAAACGATTTATCTTTTTCACTGTATTTTACTGTCTCTTTTTCCCTGTGCCTGACTTAGAAACCTCCAGCACAATGCTGAATTCTTCTGTTCTTTTTATGACTCTGTGTAAATATTTTTACATACATGAAAAGAGGTACCAGCACACGCTTTTACCCAGTATTCAAAATTGCAGTATGCCTTATGGGAATTCTAGTGGGTTTTTTACTTTGCTTTTATAGTAGAATTTATTTCCAGTTCACCTTTTCACCCTTGTTCTTTTATTCAGCCCAATTTTCATCGTTTTGCTTCATGTTTTTAACCCAGTTAAAATATGGGATATGCCTGTATCTATTTAAGTAGTTAATGTGCCAGAAACAAGAATATATGAATATACAGGTCTGTCTATATGCTAGTAAGAATCACCAAAGTTGATCAGTGCTTTGAAAATTGGTTTTAGTGTATAGTTCTTGCTGCTGCCTAGCCACCAGCTGACATCACCATCAACACAGAGACCACACCAGGCTTGTGAATGGCATAAATACCAATATACAGAACAGGTTGCACTTACACGAGGTATGTGCCTTTCATGTGGATTTGAATTCAGTTTTTCAGATTTCCTCTTCCAGATGGTTGATGCCCTTTGAGTGGGCATTAAGATATTACGAGACATGAAAGTGGTGCTGCAGCCTGCAACAGGCAAACAGGTCGTCTGACATCCTGCAAAAGAAAAAGCCTTGGTTGAAGGTTTTCTCTGCTGCTCTTGATACTAGCTTTACAAACTGCTTAAAATAGCATTTTTATTACCCTGCAGAAGCTTGTTTACCTTGATGTCCTTTTTCTTGACATATTCCAGCACTTATGCATACACTTGTCTCCCTTCCTGCTAACAGCTATTACAATTTTTAAGATTTGCTGTGAAAATGCTGATTCTCTGTTGAAAAGGCTCTCGGAAAACTTCACTGTCAGATTTAACATAATAGCTCACTATAACAGAGACCATAGAAGTTGATTTTGCATTAGATGTTATTAAATATTAACATGTTTACCCTCCGATGTTAGCCTACAGTTATACACAACCCTGGAGTATTCCTTAACTGTCATCTGTTTTTTCTAAGCAGGCTTCCAGACTAGGCTAATCGGCTTTCGTATGTCTTCTCCCAACACAGATGCATTTTCTGACTGCAAATGCTCCTAGTTCATTCCAGTGCTCTGTCAAACAGGTTCCTTCAAGCAACACTGCAGATGCTTGAAGCAATTCTGTGCTGAAATAAAGCCGCAGCCCTCCTACGGGCAGCAGTCCTGTCTCAGCTGAGCACTGAAGATACAATACAGATGCTGCCAGCTGTTGCACAACATGGTTGCCAAGATGGGCCTGGCTTTTAGAGTAAAATCTGTGAGTAGGCACCTAATCCTGTCTGGGGTCTACTGTGGTAAAAGTTTTGGCAAACAAAGCTACATAGGAAGTGGCTGGTTTCATATGAATTTGTGTGTGTTCACATGGCAAACCTCAAGTCCTGTTTTGGAGTGAACAATGGGGCAGTGCCAGCTTTTGTGGGCCACAGATCTGGACACAAGGCTTGATCAAATGTGCTGTGATTGCACCCCTAAACATGTGGCAAATATAAGCTGGAAAGTACTGAAAAATGAAGCTTCGGCTTGCGCAGTAACCATGGTTTTTCTACAGGGAGTTCTCAAAGTGAATCTTACATCTTATTTTCTGTAAGCAGTTATAAATGTGAACTGATCATCTAAACTGCAGGAAATTTTCTCCATGGTGCTCTGCACAAAGAATCTTGTCATCCCCCAAACTCATTTGGGGCAGAATCACTCCAATTAGCATGAATAGCTAATAAATTAATCTGACTCTGCCTGGAGAAGATCAGGAGCAATCACATCAATGTTGCTGCAGGTGGAAAGGTGGTGGTGATAGCTTTTAAATAGATGGTGTGGAAAGGAAGCTTTATCTCTTTGCAGCTGGGCTTGGTGAGATCCCAAGGCTCTGCTGTGACTCCACTAGAAAGGTAGCGGTTTAATAATAAAAATATACTCTTTATGCAATTTACGTTTGGTCTAATTAATTTTCCAGTAGTGTTGCCCTTGATCATCCTTTCCGAACCTTTCTTTCTGAGTTCAGGATTATATTCATTAAAGTTGTGGGCACAGCACTAACAAATATCTGTCCTTCCTTCTCATATTTATCTGCCTTTGGTCAATTTGAAAGGATTCATTTGTTCAGTTAGAAAAATAAGTAATTCATTTGATGAAATTTGTGTTGTTTTGCATGTACTTACTCCGTGGGCAGCACGGTCCTTTCTCTTGTGCTACATAAGGTAACTCCCAATATTGTATCACTGTTGTGTTTTTCTAACTGAGTATGTGGGAAAGTATCTGTTCTTAGGGATGCTTCTTGCACTGGGCAAATATTTAAGAATGATAAAAATCCATTTTATTTAATTAGCGCTTAAATAAGGCTGGGAATTATTCAAAGCCCAATACATTTGTTTTCCCAGTAAGTAACTGAAAGACAGCGTGGTTATGAAAAGTCTGATATAGTAACAGAGTAACACGTATCCTAAAGGTCTGCAAGACTTAAAGTACAGTTTAGAGTGCAAATGCCAGGTAAGGACCCCCCCGACTCTCAGAAATTAAAAGCCCCATTTCAAGTGTTGGGAATGTAAATCACTTTTACATTGAGATTCTTTTGAGTTCCCTTGCTTGCTTTGCTGCAGTGGATATTTGCTATGGAAGCCTTGACAAATCTGTGTAGCCACAGAGGTTGATAATGGATGATCTAATCTAGTGTTCATGGCAGGAAAATAAAAATCAGGGCTGTTGTAAGGTCGAAAACAAGCCTTTCTGTTCTTGCGCTAGTCGTTGCTCAGTAATATGTTAGCAAATGTTATAACAGAAATCTAGGTTTTGATTCCAGTTTAATACAATTTAAGTGCAATGTATCCATCCTCTTGATCTGCCTTTATTCACATTTGAGGAAAAGCGATGGGAAAGAGAACAGCAGCTCTGACTTATAAAAATAATTGTTTTTCAAATTTTCTATTGAGAAAATAACATTTCTACCAAAAGACACTTTTACTGGGAGAGGGGATGGGGGAGCACAGGTTTTCCTCTGCTGTAGTTAGCACTAGAGAATTGAAAAATATAATACTTCCAGGTAATTGGTGTTTAAGAGTTCCAGAACATTTTATATGTTATAAGATTTGGAGAAGGTAGAATTAAGAATGTATTTGCATAGGATTGCCAGATAATGTTTTCTGAAATAGTTTGCCAGAAGAAAATAGCTCAAGAAATTCTAAGAAAAGCTACTAATCACTTGTGAGGTAGTTTCAGACACTTGTTTAAAAATAATTTATTTCACGGAGGATCTCCAGGGAAGTTTTGAAACAGAAATGTTGAAATCCCTGTCAAAAGGGAATAATTAATTTTGAATGCATTTTAGTATAATAGCTTCAAAAGCCCAAGCTAGTACCCTCTTATCCCACTGAAAGCAGAGCACAGAAAAAGAAGGCAAACTACAAGAATCAGGGTTTTGTAATGGGAAATCTCATTTCTTCATTACAGTTTATTCTTCCGTAATGTGGCTATAATTCAAAGGCTGGCTTTCTAAATCTTCCTGCTTGCAAACTGATTTGAGAACACGCCAGAACTGTGTTTTGCCAAATGCATTTTTCTCAGCATAGGCTGCAAAATTTTTTTGGCTGGGGCAGGGTTTAACAGAAATCCCTGTGCAGAGACATGAGTTGCAGAATTCACCATGAAGCAACTTTGTGCTCTGGTTTGGACTTTGCAGGCTGCTTTTAGCTGGTGAAAGAACAAGTTTTTTTATTTCACTTTGGCACTAGATGGGGCTAAGGGACTAAAGAAGAAGTGAAAAGCAATGGCTCAGCCCCGGCTTGTGGAAAACACCAGCAATACCCCAGGAAAGGAGGATGGAAAAGCCTGCAGAGACAATCGATGCTATTGAAGCTTGCTCACTCACCCGCCTTTGTGATAGAAAAGAAGAGAAAACAGAATGTGACTCGTAAGGTATTGGTTTGTCAGCACTTCTGGAAGGCCTGTGATGTGTTTGAAGATGCAGTGGTGTGAGCCACAAGCAGGCTGCGCTGGGCATTAGCACTGGGCGAGCAGAACTGGCTTTCAACACCTCTTTTATCTGAGCCCTACCCTGCTAAGGGGCCTTTCCAGGAGCAGCCTCCAAACCTGTCACGTATAGAAATGGCACTAAGGGACATCAGTGTTTGCTGGAAAGAACTAATTTTTATGGAAGGAGAAACATTGCTGGACCCTGTGATTTCAGTGTTTTACTGGGTCACTTTTTTTTAATGTTGCTGCTTATAAATGTAAGAGAAAATTGTCTTTCAAATGAGAAACACGTGAAACCTCCTCTTATTGAGATTTTCATTCACTGGACTTCTGTCTGATGTCCTATCTGGGTAAAAGACCTGTTGGTTATCAGACAAAACAGGGAAATAGCATACTTTATTCTGAAACACAATATCCTTTTATTGTCACAGTTAAGGATCTTAACTATCTTTATCAATCCTACCGTAAAGACTTGCTGTCCTGTCAGCTTTTGTCCATATTAACTCAAGTGTTAGGATCTGTTTGTGTGTGCAGGCAAAGATTTCAGTAAAACTGAGCAACCAGCTGTTTTCTCATTTGCTCTAGGAGTATGGAAACACTTAATTAAATTGCTTAAGGTTTAATGATTTGTATGACACAAAGGATGTTTTCCTGCTGTCAGTCCTGGACCAATCTCAAATTGCTTCAGGATATAAACGTGAGAAAACACACCCAAACAATTTAATTTGAAATGCTTAATGTACCTGGTGAGAGATTATCTGCTCTGGTTGTATACTTTCTTGTATTTTAAATCTTCTAGCAGCAGGAGCTGCTGTTTGTTGCTCACTTGTTTATTGCACAAATGCTTAAGTGTCAAATAACAGCACAGGAGTGAGGGAATGGCTTTTTTGAGGGAAGCACCAAAGAAATCCAGAAATCCTTTCAAGCCTGCAATTTCATCTTTTGGAATCAGGCTGGAACAAGCTCCAAGAGAGGACAGCACTCTGGGACGTGGGCAACAACCAGAGCTGTAGACAGCAAGGAAAGATTTGCTCTACAAAGGCAGCTTTGGGGCAAGAAAGACTTCCTAGTACTTCCTAGATGGTGCTGAGCCAGCTTCAGCTTGGATGTTCTTGAGTTTGCAACTTTTGTCATTTTTGGCATGTGATTTTTACCTTCCTTCTTTTATCCATCTTGAGAGTAAGTGGGATTGAGATGTTTGTGTGGATCAGCAGCTGCCTTTCTCTTGTGTTTGTGCAAAAGCTCAAGTCTTTGCCTCTCTTCAGTCTTTTATTTGCAAACATTAAGGGCTTGAAACCTTTATAAATGGGTAGCAAGCATTGATTCTTTGCATTCAGAAAAAAAAAAAAAAAGAAACTCAGGGTGTTGTTGTGAAAGCTGGCAACCTCACCAAATCCTCAAACTCCCTGCTTTGCTGCAGATGAAGCACATGGTACCAAGGCCTCAAACCATTCCCTCTGGCTGTGCAGAACAGACCTGTCAGATTTACAGCATAAATATCATTTTTGTTATCATTAGGGTAGCAATCAAATTTCCGCTGGGTAAATGCAACTCTGAGGGAGGTGGTTAATCACCAGTTATTAGGCATTCCTTTTTACAAGGTGAGAGGTGGGAAGAACGAGCTGGAAATAGAGTCTGGGAGTCCCCATTATCTTATCCCCTTTCTTTCCTACGCCTTATTGTAATAAAGCATAGACTCACCGCTGGAATGAGCACAGAAAACTGCAGCTGCAATCAAACCTCTCTTCCCAAAGCCTCTGAGGGTTGTACTTTTAGTGTCCCGGGAGGATGGCTGTCTTTGAGTCTGGTGGTGTGTTTTTTTGGTAGCAGGAGAGGGGCTACAGCGATGGCTCCTGTCAGTACCGGCTGGACGCTCCCTCAGGGGGACACCACAGCCACGGCTCCTGTCAGAAGCTGCTGGAAGTTTCCCGCCCTCTGAGTCGGACCCGCCTCTGGCTGCAGCCGAGCCAATCAGCGCCTCTGTGAAGTGAGGGCCCACAGCGCGTGCCGCGGCGGCGCGGCCCCGGCCAGGGCCCGCTCTTCCCGCGCGGACTCCGCCGCAACCCGATCCTCCAGAGCCCGGCCTCCGCCGCAGCCCGATCCTCCAGAGCCCGGTCTCCGTCGCGGCCCCGGGCCAGACGACCCAGCGCAGCCCCGCCCGAGAGCCGGGAGCTCTTCAGGAGCCAGCATAAGAACCTGGAGCGGAGAGAGGAGCTGGGTGTGAGAGACAGCTCTGCAGACACGAAGGTCGGTGAGGGAAGGAGGCGGTTCCCGCGCTGCCTGTGGTGAAGATCATGGTGAGGCCTGTCATCTCAGTGCAGCCCGTGGAGCCAGAGCAGAGCTTTGCCCGCCCCAGCTCTTGGAAATCTAACAGCGGAGCAGCTGCCACCACCATGGAGGACTCCACGCTGCAGGAGGTGGCTAGGAGACTGGAAGGGAGCCACACCGGAGCAGTTGGCTGTGGGAAGGACTCGTGTTAAAGTAGTTTGTGAAGAACCCTCCCGTGAGAGGGACCCCGTGCTGGAGTGAGGAAGACTGTGAGGAGGCGTCCCCTGAGGAGGAAGGAGCAGCAGAGACAACCTGTGATGGACTCACCGCAGCCCTGCCCCACCGGGAGAAGGTAGGGAAACCTGCAACAAGGCCTTTGGGCCCGGGAAGAAGGGAGGGGCAGGGGAAAGGTGTCTTTTTTAAGATGTAGTTCTCTTCTTGTTATTTTAGTATGGTTTTGGTTGTCATCAAATGCAGTTGTGGGGTTTTTTGTGTGTTCTCCAGAGTCAGTTCTGGTTTTTGTTGGCCTGTGATTCTACATGGTAAGTGAACCCTCCTTGTTCTTGCCTCAGCCCGTGAGGTTTTTACCTTTTGTTTTTGCGATTCTTCTCTCCATCCCACCAAAGGAGAGAGCCAACGGTTATATGGTGTTTAGTCCCTTAAAATATTGGTTTGACATCTGTTGGGGCCAGAAGAGTGGAGATGCACATTTTTTTAAGCCTTTAGAGTATATGTGCAAATTTCTTTAATAGCTGCTTCATGAAATTGAGGTTCTGCAACAGCAGCAGGGATGCTGTCAACATAGCAGGTAAGGCTTTTAAAAATACATTGGTGTTTTTGCTTGAAACATCAGCTTGGGGCGTTTAAAATAATCTGTTCTCAAACTTCTGAAACTTTCTCTCTGTTGGGGTTAAATTCTCTGACATCCTAAATCCCTTTTCGTGCTCTCTTGTAAAATAAAGCAGCTTCAATAGGGGCAGAAATGGACATATTGAAAGCTGTGTGAAAGCCGTACACTGGCACACCTCCCAGCATAAGATGTTTTAGAGGCAATGTTGGAGTGTGCTTTGCAGTACTTATTTCTGGGGATCATGTAAGGAAATGGGAAGCAGAGTGTAAAAGAGAGCAGCCTAGAGGGTTAGATCATAGCCTGGGTCAGTTCTTGGAACAGGATGTGAAGAGACCAGAAATTATTCTAAAGCCTGCAGAGAAGTCTTGTATCTTTTTCAACCTTCTTTTTTACACAGGATGCTTTTAGTTCTCTCCTTCTCTTACTTTCCTGTGCTACATCTGAAATAAACATTTTTCTATTAACTTTTGATGGAAAAAAATAGAGCTTGAATGGCTTCTGAAAGGTTATTTTGAGGATTTGTGTCCAGTCTGCCCTTTGAAACTTCTAAGCATCCCCAGGCCTTGAAGGCAAACCTTTACTGTTGCTTTACAGCTACTGAAACTCAAGTCTTTCTGTCTGTGTCCTACCTGAAGTCTCTCTTGGTTTGGTTTTCAACTCGGGATGGTTGAACTCTGTCTTGAGTCTGCAAGATCCCGTATAGAGATATACGAAAGAACTACCTACATGAAACCTAAATCTGTGGTAGGATAGAAATGCCATCAGTAGTTCACTGGCTCTGCCAACCTGACCCTCAATCCAAGAGTAGTTGAATGTGGTATTTTGAGTGTTTGTTTTTATTGCCCCCCATTAAAGAAACATTGTTTTGTAACAAGTGAACTCTCTGTTTAGAGACCTAGTGGCTTTCTCAGCATGCCGCAAATGCTGTGGTAAGTGGTAAATACTGTCAGGAAAGGACTTCAATTAATGGAGCGTTTTCTTTTTCTCTGAAAAAAATTCCCCCAAACCCATTCCTAGATAATTTACTGATAGCCACCTGGATGCCATTAAGATTGCTGGGTGCAAGTGTCAGTTCATATTGTGGGTATGGGAGTAGATGTAAATGTGACTGTCAAAGCAGAGTATATATTTGTGTATCTTTAATGCAAGACTAGTTTTAAAAGACAGAGCCTTTCTAAAAGAAATGAGTCTTGAAATCTAAGTCTTGCTGGGTAACTAACTCAAATAACATGTTACATTATTTAGGTTGTATGCAATAAAAAAATATTCTTGCTCACAATGGAAAGATTTCTTCATATATACTGGTTCCTGCTGTAAAGTTGATGGATCTGTAATGAACTGCATAATTAAACACTGCAGAGGTATTACTTTGGAGGGAAGGCATATAATGAAGGGGATATAGTAAATTTTGGTGATTACAGATACAGTTGTTTAGCCCAAGTATAGGATGGTCTGGTTTGCTGATTAAAAAAAAAAATCCAAAAGAACACAATTTTGATTAAGCTCTGCATTGCGCTGCTAGCAATGGATTAGGTTAAGCTATATTTTTCCATTAATAAAACAAATGTTAATGCATTGTTTGATGCTAATAATGAAACCATTGTAAGTAGCACAGCTACTTCCATTAACATTTATCACCTCACTACACTTTGTCAAGGCTGGGATGCATTCAATAGGGGTTTTTTTTTGTAAAGGTGAATTGGGAAGGCACAGCACCGCAGGAACTGTGCTGCCTGCTTAGTCTGCTTCATGTTTGCTGTGTTCTCATGGACAAAGCTGAACGAAGGGCTATAGAGAGCTGAACTTTAAATACAACCCATTGAACCATCTGCTACACCACTTCACTGGCTTCACTAAATTGTATTAATTCATAGTAGAGTGAGTCAAGGAAAAAAACTGCAAACGTCTTCCTGTTTCTAGAATCTATTAGCAGGCTGTAAAATGCTCCACCAGCTACCATGTAGCTGCTCAGATAAAGATCTGCTTCTCCTACAATTTTTGCACTGCAGCTCATATTCAGCACAGCAATAAATGTTGTTTTTGAAGTTACCCTGTCCAGCATAGTTAGATTTGGCTGTCTTGCATGTGCCCTGAGGGAGGCATGTGTGCATTGATCAGGGATGGAGATGTTTAATACCTTGTCTAGCTTTTTAATAGCTTGGTTTTTAATACCTTGTCTAGGTACTCTGTGCTGAGGAGGAAGATTTCTCGTGTCTTCAGTGGGCCTAAAATTGGGTGTTGCTTACTGCAAAGTAGAGGGTCTGAGTCTTTTTCCCATCTCTTTATGTCAGAGGTAGTTGTACATTAATCCTTTTATCCTTGGCAATATTGTCAGATAGCTGGGGAGAGAACAGGAGATAAAGCACCTGCATGCTGTTTATTCTCACTGTTGTAAAGCTTTGTGCGGATACTTAAACTGTAGACGTTATAATGCAAACAGCTATAGCTGCAGATAAAATCTGAAAACGCCAGCTTAAGAGAATGGCTGGAGTCTCCCCCTCAGTGATTTTGGTAATGCTGCACATGAAATTTCCTCTACAGCTGAGTTGCAGAGGGCACAAACAGCTTTCTGAAGCTGTTAGCACTGGCGTTCAGTACGAAAGGTTTTCAAGGTCTGCTGGAGCTTTTAGAACAGGGACACGCTGTACACAGGTGTCTGTCACAAATAGAATGGCAGCAGCTTCAATCAGAAATAAATGAAGTTGAAGTTAAAATATGTTCCTAGGTATCTGAGGGCTGCAGCCCACAGCTGTGCCCTCTTCATCCAGAGCAGCAATTTAATTTATTTTAAAGGACTATAAGGGAAGCACAGTTGGGGAGTCAAAGGCATAAATAACCGTAACCAAGCAGCTTCAGAGGAACGCTACTGTGCTATTAAGCAGAATATTTCTGAGTTCTCTAGCAGCATGACTGTATCAATTCTAAAATATAACTATTTACAAACGTGTCTCAAAAAGTAAACCGAGTCATGTACTGTGATGCTTCAGAAGCCTGTACAGACCTTAATTTGTCTTATCAAAGAATAATCTGTTCTGTCAAGACTTAGAAGAAGACTTGATTAAAAAAGCAATTGAAGTATGAATGCTGGCATCTGAATAGTGCAGGAGTAGCATTTATCTAAGTAATGAGTGAATTTGGTAACATGGCCTTTATTTAGAGTTGTATCAATGACATTTCTTTCAGCAGGCTTAGGCACAAGTCGAGACTGGTTATCTTTTCCTGCCAAGGTTATTCATCTGCCTTATGCCAGTCTCCAGGCTCATGGTACTAGACTCTGGACAAAAACAGTAGGTTCAGCACCTTGAAGCTTCTATTGAGTGCAGGGAAAAGCAGCAGTAAAGTGCTGCTCTACCCTCATGTGCTCTTGTATCATGTTTCTTGGTCTTGTTGTGCCTTGGTTCCCTGTGAGCAGGGTGTGGGGTGTCAGATTGTTGGTATGGCAAAGCAGAGCTTCAATTTTGCTAGTGTTAACAGTTTTTATAAGAAGTATTTAAATGAAAATGACTAATCTTTAATAAGCATTGCTTAAATAACTGATGCAACCTTCTCCAACTCAAAGGGAAATAAACTATTTTGTTTTGGTTTGAATAAAATTTTCTATTAGGTTGCAAATGGTTATTCTTAGTGGAAAAGAAAAAGCCCATTGCTATCTAGAGCTTCATTTTTTGATACCTTCAATACGTAGTTTTGCCCTTCTGGAGTTACACTGTGTGCAGACGGAATGGTTACCCGTTCATACCTGCAAATCTTCTTTATGATCACCCATGGCTGCTATTCACGCAGAGTGATGGTAAAACACCACTGTCGTTTGGAATAATATCGTAGCAGGGGACTCCTAATCTGTTTTCTCCTGATAACACTTGTTTTGTGTGTTGGGCCACAATAATGTTATATAGTATTAAGTAGAAGCAAATACTGTATATTTGAATCTCTGGCCTATAATGATGTATGACACAGTTCAATAACTGGAAATAAACTAAGTTTTGACTAAAATGTGAGTGTTACTACTAACAGTAGCTGAATGCTTGGGTTTATAATTTCCCTGTTGAGCAGAATCCTTATTTTTCTGAAACACTTAAATGGTACTGTTTAGGTTTTATTAGTCGTGTTTGGTTTGCTTATATTCTCCAAAGTATTCAAAGTGTCCCCCATTCAACTCATGTAATTTCAATTATATTCAATAGACCTTTTCTTGTTTCTGTATTAATAGTTCTGTATTGGTTCTTACAATACTGTCCCAAATGTTGTGAAATTCAGTTCTTTCATAAAAGAGAGGAAGATAAAGAGAATGCAGCTGTTGAAATCAACTGTTGGAGCCACACACTGATGAATATAGCCTCCTGCTCAGGTACAGAACATAAAATCCTGTTCCACAGATAATTTCTTTCACATTGAACGAGCCTTGAAAGCTAATGAAATGTTCAAGAGGTTTTGTATTTTTAAAAACACTCTGTAGGAGAGTGTTGTGCCTTTCTGCAGGGTGCACAGAGGAAGCTGGCGTTGTCTGTGTTACACTGCTGGTGGACGAGACGGTAAGGTTTGCCAAAGTTCACAGTGAGACCTTGAGCAGCAATTCATATATTCAGGTTCCACACTGGAGCAGGTGGTAGAAGTGACAATGGATTTCTCACCCACACTGACATCCTGCACTATAAACAAGCCTAAATGTGAATGAATACATAAGAATTTAATAGTAGAAAGCATGTGAAAAGCACCTTTTCTGTAAGATCTGGGTTGAATGCTTAATTACTTGTGTTACTCTTGGAATGAGGTCAGTGAAATCAGACGCACAAAGCATTTGTGGGTGGTGGTGGCTTGTTGAGAGCTTCAAGTCCTGTCACATAGGTCTGGGGTAGCTGGCTGTCGTCTTTTGGTGTATCTGGGATGTCACAAGCAACATAATTTTCCTTGGATGTGCACAGCAGACGAGTGCGGCCTGTAAATACAGTGGGCTAGACAGGTTGCTCTGCCACCTCAGTGTTGGTAGAGGGGTGGATGAGTTTGGGTTGTGAAATGGATGGAGAAGGGACAGATAATCAGCAACACCAACTGGTGATTTATTTCATCCCTTTCTGCTACTGTAGCTAGAAAAGGGATGCCCTTTCTTATTGCTGGTGAGAAAACACCTTTTAAGATAAGATGTTCTTGGTCTGCATACTTCTAGTTGTGGTTGGCTCATTGGCCCTGAGCTCCCTGGAACTGAATTTCAGCCACTGCTTCCCATATGCTCGCTTGGCTTGTCCAACCATTTTATAAAGCTTTTGGAAGGGATTGATGGGCAGTCATCCAAGAGGAGCCATATCTTTCTTTGCAGATAATGTTGTCTCTGTTAACAGCAGAAAACAATCAAATATTTAAGGAGGAGTGGATAAAGGCCCTACAAAGAACAATTAATTTGATGCACTGAAGGCTTGCAGATCAATTTTCAGCCTTGGGCAGCCTTACTTGACATACCTAAACAATATTGTCGCAAAAAGGCCTGGAGTAGGATGTTTGAGTGACTTGCAGCTTTTCTAATTGTTCCTTGCTTGCTATATGTGCACTCTAATGGGAGACTCCTCTATCACCATACATCCAGGTGATCTTTTGAAGCACACTGATGTAAACCAAGCTGACACCTTCCCTCTAGCATTCCCTTCACACCTCTTCATCAGCTTGCTTTGTGGGGTGTGATATCAGCATGTTACCTGTCATGCTGTAATTGTTCCTCTGTGCTTGATGCTTCCTATGATTGCTCCAGCCTTTGGCACATCACGGCCAAAATCTTTCTTCTACCTTGACAGCCAGCATGGTTTTTTCACTCCCTTTGTCTGGTGAGCACACACAGTTTCAGAAATACTGTGGTGGTGCTGGTACCTGTGTCTTTCAATGGCTGGTGCTGCTGCAAACGCCGTACCAAAGGTGGCTGGAGCACGTCTTGTGTACCCAGTATTAGCTGCATACATCTTCCCTCTCCTAGCTGACGTTTTATCATAACAAACGAGGTGAGCCTCAAGGTGCACTGTGTAGAATGGCAGAAACTGCAAATGATTACACCTTCTTTGGGAAACAGCAAATACCTTTTAACAAACAAGTATGGAAAAATAAAGTTAAATCCTTTTGAGAACTGTTGATTTTTTTTTTTTAATTCAGTATTCTAAACTGGTTTTTTTTGACTCTTAAAATTCTGTAGTCTTGCCTTTCTATTATTTTTACCTCTAGATACACAAAACTACTTTGCCTATAAATGCTCACAAGAGCTGTCACAGGGACTTCAAGGTGATGGTGAGACAAGGTAGTTTTCTGTGTGTGCTCTACTTTTCTGTAAGAAACTAGATTTGGGCAGTTTCTGTGCAAACAGTGTGATTCCTCTCTTAGAGGTCACCTTACCCACTATTGTGGAAACCTCCAGACTCTAACGAGCACACAGTGGAACACAGCGATTTATTTCCTGTAGTTAGGATTGTATGTCTGTGTATTAGTTGATGAAGTTATTTGCAGCTCAGCCGTTTCCATGTGGTTGCCTTCTGTTTGTTCTTTAATAGTATACAGGGAAGGAAGATGCAACATCTTTCTTCTCCTTTAAATCTGTATTCCACTGCTGTCTCCTCTGTTTAATACATTTCCTTTACAAATCTAGACTTATGTTTTAGCTTAATGCCAGCAAGAGCTCTGGAAGGATTTATTCTTCTGGACCCTAATGTAGAATGAGTAATGCTAGAACTGGCTCCCTTGGTAGCAGCAACACATTTTACCACTGATTGTCAGAAACAATAAAAAAGAGAATATGTTGGTAGTTTCTGTGCTACTTGCTTCCTGGGATTTTTGTCCTGAATTAACCTCCACAAATATATTGCATGAGTAACTTTGGAGAAGTTCTCAGCATGTGTGTAGGAGAGAAACAGGGAAAAGAAATCAAGTTGTTGCTACAGTTTTTAGTGATAAACTTCACAGAAATGAGACATTCATCCCAAGGCTATGTATGACCTGTTGCACCGCAAGCGTCAGGTGTCCTGCTGTATTCTTCAGAGGATGGAGTCACCGGCTGCCAGCAGGTGCATAGCTGTAGTGACTTGTGTTACGACTGCCTTTCGTCTGACACAATCTGGGTGTGTGTTGCCGGTAAGCCTCTATTCAGAGCCCCTTGAAGTCTAGTTCTCTTAAAAAAGCTGAGATTTGTCATATTCACTGGGTCCTAGCAGAGTCCAAGGTCCCAAGGATAAAGGTGTTATTTTAAAGCAATAGTCAGTTGTCTGAGCACCAGTACTGAAGCAGGATTTGTTTTCTTAGTTTTGCCTTTGTTCCACCTCCAGGTCGCTCCTTCCATGTGGGTCTTGGCAGGGAATATTCTTCTCCCAGAGCAGTATCTACTGGTTTTTCCTTTACTCCTTGCTGTCTTATGCTATGGCATTTTGTGACAGATGTGTTAAGCCACCCAAATAAGGTTTTTTTAGAGCAGCTTCTTTGGCTCATGTTTTACAACATTGCAGGTGGTTAAGGTTTGGGAAGTAGAACAGACCCGACTGTGTTGCAATTTCAGTGGGGTTTGGCCCTGTGTTTGTGAAGTTGCTCTTCAGCAGCCTTGCTGTGCTTCAAAGGACACGACAAGGATTTTACATTTGTTTTATGTTTGGTGGACTAAATTTCCAGAGGTTTAAAATCTAATATTCCACCTGTCCTTCCTATTGTTCACTTGAGAAGGACGAAAGGCAATTAAAATCGGTAGCAGTGTCAGGAACATGACAAAAGCTGACATTTTTAGGTTGTTGAGCATTCTTTGCAATGGATAGTTCTGCAGTAATTGTCACATCTCATCTTTGTCTCCTGCAATGAAGCTCGCTTTTTGAAAACGCTGCTGGGCTTTCCAAATTGCAATACTTTAGAAACCACTACCAATTTTTTAAAAATTTTTATCTTCATCTGGACAGAGGTGCACTGCAGTGCTCACTGTAGTGTCATGAGAAGAGTCGGCCACCAGTGCAGTGGAGAAAGGTAAAGGAGCGTGTTTCAGCTCAGAGTCACTGTCAACAGGGATTGTGTGTTTACATAGGTATAGCCCAACAGGAAAATCATGTTTTCGGTTTGCTGCGGTTGCAAAGCAAATGTTGCATTGCAGTTCATCCAAGGCAGCTACTGCTGTGTTGAGAAGTTGGCTGTAATGAGACACACAGAATGAAATGGAAAATTTATTTCCTACTATTTAGCCATTTTATTCTGGTGGAATCCACGTGTTTGTTAGATCTGGGCATGGCTGGATAAGCAATTATAAAATGTGGGATGAAGTTTGACATAAAGAGTTCACACCAGAGGGAGCTTTGGGTTGAAGCATACATCTTAAAATTAGCCAGGGAATACTCATGTAGAGATACCTGGGCAAGCTGGATACCAAAATTAGCCCATTCATAGATAGGAGTATGTGGTGTGGAGTAAATATCATGATTTCAGTGAAATCCCTTAGCCTTTATTCCCTGGCTCATGTTCGTTCCTGGCTTATGACTTTAAACCTTATTTTTGGAGAACTTTAGTGAGGACTTGAAATAGAGTTTGCGGCTCTGAGTGTCAGCTCTAAAGGGGTGAAATAAACCCTGGGTTTGAACACCTGTGAGTTTGGGATTTGGCTCTTAATTTCTGCGCTGCTGCTTTGTCTGTTGTTGGTGTATATAACTGTGCTTGTGATCTGTAAGAGATATATTTAAAACGTAATTTAGGTGAAGTGAGGCTTTCCATTTGGTAAATAACAAGGAAATCCAGAGGAGGGAAAGGAAGCCTGAGATTTCTTGGAAACACAAATGAGATGTTTGGGCTTGATGTCCAAGTCCAATTTGTTGAAATATTTGTTTTATTTATTTGAAAAACTGAGCTGCAGACTTCTAAAAAGGGCTTCATAAATTGAAATAATTTGTGCTCAAAATCAGCTGAAGAATGGAGCTTGTAACAGTAAATGATGTGTCTGGGAAACTTGGTGTTGCTCTTAGCAAAAGAGATTTATAGAGGGAACGATGAGTGGAGATAGATGGAGTGAATGTAGTCTTTGGGAACTGATTTATAAATTTTGTTTTTGCACTTTGTACTATCATCAGTACCCAAAGATTGATTTGTAGTTTCCTATAGTAAATTCATCATCATTTAGACAAGAATTTCTTTCTCTTTTTTGAGGAGGGTTAGATCCTGGTAGAAAATCAAGCAACCTTTTTGACTCAGTTTTTTTTCCCCTTAGATAATCGAAACTGATAAGGAAACACTTCTTATATGTGTTTGCAGGTCAGCAGGGTTGACTTGTAGCAAATTCCGTCTTGTAGAGTGTTTCAGCCTGTGTAGCTTCCTGTATGCTGCCTGACATGCTTACTGTAAAATAATTCATAGGGTCTGTTACATAGAACCATTAATTTTAATTTTGTTAGCTCATTAATGGGTTTGCTTCATCTTTTGCCTTTGCTGTACAAAGCAGCATTGTATTTAATTAGCATTGGCTGACCTTCTTTTTTATTTTGCTGAGGAAAAGGTTATTGGAGTCCTTAAGAAGAATTACTACCTTTGTAGTTGACCTGATAATTGGTGTATTGTTGCTGGGGGTAATTGTACTGGCTGATACTCAGGCTCATGAACTCTGTGTGCATGTGAACCTACATGGTATAGAGGAATGTACAACACATAGAGAAGTCAGTACCTATAAACTAGTATGGTTCTCTGGCAAGGGTCAAGACACAAAGTAAGGAAATAATTAAAGCAGTGACAAACCCCTTAAGGGCTGGTAAGTGCTTGGGAGAGAGGTTGGCTCCACCAAAGGCACGTCCTTTGCAACTTTCTCAGTAAAACATTCAAGTTTTTCTTCTAAAAACAATTAAGGATGTAGTATAGTGAATACTTGGGGTTCTTCCTGATGATGCCTGGCTAGGTAATTGCAGTGATTAATGGGGAAAATACCAGTAAGCCTGACTGTTAAAAAATTAATGTCACTTTGTGTACAATTATTTCCCATAGAGATAAAAACAACAGTCTTTGCAGAAGCTAACAGACAGTAGTAGGCAACTGCGTTTTCTGTACCTGTGTCAATTTAATAATGTGTATTCGTTCTTATACGTCACGTTTATCCTTTTATTATCTTTCGTTTGCATCTCTTAAAAACAAATACTCATGTTTGCTGTACTTGAAATTGCCTGCTGTCCCCAAATTCTGTCAGAGCCTGTTCTGAAAAATGAAAATAACAGACGTTCATTAAAACTTGATTCAGAGACAAGTTCATTTTCCTTTGTGAAAGCCGTGAGAAAACATATGCTTAAAAGGCTTCTTGAATCAAGATCGAAACCGTGGATCTCTTCGATTTCCTGTATAGTCCGTTTTGCATCAGGCTGCAAACAGTGGAAGTTCTTATTGGGCTGTTCTGTTCAAAAAAAGTTTGACTTCTTGGAAGGTTCTTACAGTCACCAACCATTGGCACGTGCTCTGTAGAAATTCTGCAGATTGCCTGTGTGTTGTCTTGCTGGATCTGCACATATCTGATAAATTTACCAGAAACTTGAATTATAATTACGTAAAACCTCCAGTTATAATTACCTGAAACATACCTTTTGAATTACTGTAATAAAGATATTATCACTCTGCCCTTTAGGGTTAAGTGTGCTCAGACTAGTGATCTGTTCTACTGATCACAGACTTCAAGTGTCTGTATTTGCAGTAGCATAAATCTGCCTGTGATTATGTTCAGGTCTCCACCTACAAGGGGAGTTAATAGCCTTTTATGTTAGACATCCTCAAGGATACGGTGATAATGGGGTTCAGGAGAGCCGTTGAGAATCTGTGGAGCACAGTGGATGTGAACTGGCTGGCGTTACATTGATAAATTTATTTTCATTATTTTACTCACTGTTGATAGATTGGCACGACAAAGGTACATAACCTCCTCAACTTTCTGGAGTTAAATCAGCTCCCCCATCCCAGCCCCTGCACTCTAATGTTTGTTAGCTAACTCCTTCGTCGAGGTTTGTCACAGTTGTGAAAATCAAGGTGAGGTTTTAAATTCCCCTCTTTATTTCTTCCTTCTTGTCCCACATCTTCACTGTCCCGGTAATTCCATTGCCATTCCAGAAAGTTACATTCGTAAGGCTTTGACAACAAGAATACAAATGTCACCTTACATGTGAGCTGGTCACAGTTCCGCTACCAAGACCGGGTTACATTTATAAATGCTTTCTTTGGCAATTTGAAGGAGAATTTCTGGCAGTGCCAACAACAAAGAGAATGTGATTAATTTGTCTTTTAAATGTAACAAAAACATTAAAAAAATGCTAAGAGTTTTTTTAAAAACCAAACCCAAACCAAACCTGAACAGAGGAATGAATGACTTCGGTTGATGGTACCCAGGTAATTGCCCACCATCTCCTGGCAGTGTTTCTAACAATTACTGACAGCACGCTGGTGTGCAGTGCGGTGGTTTCCAGCTTGAAGCTTTGGGTTTGGTATGGGCTGAAAAAGTATGGTCTCAATGCAGGAAGGCTGGGTGGATGTACAGACTGTTTTGTATAGGATGAATTATGGGGATATTGTCTAGATAGTTTCCCATAAAAACTGTGCAGATGATGTGCAGGTGCAGATGATACGAACTTGTCTTGTGCTGGTTCTGTGGTTTGAATTGCAGAAGCAGCTAGAGATGATATATGCGTGTTATGGGGTGGGATGGGATATTTAGCGAGGCTGCTCGTGAGAAAGCAAGTTGCTTTTTAAATTTTTAAGACGGAAGTCAAAATACTAGGCTGACTGGAGTGGAAGCAAGCCAGGAAAATTACCATTCCTGTTAACAGATGCTTTCTTTTGAATGATCCTGGCATCCATAAATGTTGAGTGCGCTGCTAATTCAGAACACTGGCTTTTATTTTTATTTTAGCTGTTTATGGAGAAACCAAATCTATGCACTGTAGATATACCAGCTGAAGGTAACAAAAATCCAGAGGCAGAACTCCTGTTCTTTGTCAGAGCACATGCATATTTGAGATCCTTTTTGTCTGAAGGTTTAATCTTGAGAAAGAAACTTGGTCCAATCAATTCTTAAAATCTCTACGAGGCAAAAAATATTGCAATGGAAAATACATTTTCCTGTCCGCAGTGTTTGGTTCAGCGTAATTAACATGAATAATGCAAGACAATTTTCTGATAGTTATTATATTAGAGAGCTTAGCTGACTCATAACTGCCCCCATGACATAGCCAGAATGCAAATTACTTGGATAGAAATAGCACAGAGCTGGTTTGATTAAAATGTGATACATATTTTGAATTAACAATATTCAAGGTCTTACAAAATGACCTTAATGTCATTTCCCCCTCTCCCCCCAAGCCACCATGCAAATTTGCATAATCATTTTGAAACAACTTTTTTCTTCTCCCTCTGTCAATTGGCAGGAGCTGCCATTCATGGAAAAACAAGGTGTCTTATTTTATTCCTTTGCTGAGCAAAACTGCAGTAGAATAATGATGCAGCTTTTTGTCATCATGTTCTTTGAGAACCTGGCTTCTTTACTGTAATTTCAAAGATAATGCATCTCGGGCACGAATCTAACAAGAAACTGTAAGACTGAAATCCTCGTTAAGAACCAGACCTATCTCCATGTCTTTCTTCCTACAGCCTCTCAAATCTGACTGTGTCAAGTCACTCTCAAGCTCCTGCCAATGGCTGTGATGAGACACAGAATGAAATATTTGTTGAACTTGTTTCAAAGATTTGGTGCGCTCTTAACTTTGGCTGAAGAGTCTGTAAACTTTGGGTACTTGGGTCTATTGGGAATCTCTCTGAAAACCCTCACCTAGGGATGTTTTGCTTATGCAGCCATCAAACATTTCATGTAACTGAGAGTGAGCTTGGGAAAGAGCAGTGCTCTGGATGGAAAATACAGTTGATCATTAAAGAGGAGCAGTTATTACACAGACTTGCCCAAAAATATGTGATTTCAAAGTCAGCTTTCGCTTGGCATCTCTCTTCAAAAATAAAATGAAGTGGTGTAATGAGATTCTGTGTTACCCACTATAGCACATTTGATCCAGCAGTCAGACATTTTGTGGGTAAAAGGATTATTTTGCCTGTTAACTGGCAGCCCTGCAAATTCCCCTTACGGCTCTGAGTGAAGCAGCTGGTTTTGTGTGTGTTCTTATGAGTAGAATTTATATAGGGCACAACCTGCATGTGGTTGGCACCCGAGGCTGTTCAGTGCTTCTACAGCATAAGTAACAATTTGTATGGGTTTAGGACAGAAAGCTATCTGAACTTCAATGCGCTTTTGGTTTTTAACCGAGCTTGGATCTAGGTTCATTCACATTTCAAATGCAGTCTGAAGGACTTGAGGTCCAACCTTAGTAGGCCTCCTAGCTAATCTATTATTTGAAAACATATCAGACCAGATAACTTCCTCCTTAAATCTGGTTTGTGCAGCAAGAGCCCATCCCGAATTTCTAGCATGGTTTAGCTCCTGCTCCCACTCTCTTCCTCTGCTGTATGAGATTTGTTTTGATGCAGTGTGGGGAACAGTTATGTGATAAATGCTCTTTTACCAAGATGTTACATTTTATGACCCAGACTTATTTTTTGTCTTCCTATACCCTGCCATTTGTTCCTTATATACACTTTTCTTTTGACCGTTCTTTTTGTTTCTCCATTTTGTGATACCTGGAGATGTGTGTGAGAAGGACTTACTAGTTGTCACTAATCCACTTTTATCTGCAGGGATGCTGTCTCACTCACCTGTTAATCTATGCACCAGAGTCTGTCTATTATTCTTCCAGCTACTACTGTTTGGCTTTACTCATCTCTTGTATGCTTTTCTGAGAAAATCAGCTGCAAATTAACATCAGTGTTTCTTATAATGTTTTTCAGGCCAAGGATTAAAATAGGCAAAACTCAAAACTCTCATCTGAATTAAAAAAAAAAATAAAGGGAGGATGGGGACTCCTGGCTTTGAAATAGGTGATGCGTTGCTGAATAAAGAGGCAGTTCTCCCCAAGGTCATTCAAGGAGTTGTTAGCACAACGGGGATGGTGCTGGTCCTTGTGCCCTGGAGCTGCTTCCCCTTGGGATGGTGCCACATGATGAGCCCCTGGTGCAGCTACCGTCTGAGAGCTGCTAACTCAAGGTAAGTCCTTTCAGTTGTCACTGCTCTGCTTGCAGTGAGCTCCTTGTTTAGTTTTTCATGGTTATAATATGTAACTCCATCTGAATTTCATTATGCGTTGGAATTAATGTCTTCATTTACGTGCCACTGCTGTTGTTCTTTGTGCCTCGGGCACATAGATTTGTTTTTAGCACCAGCAGATGCAGTAATTGAGCTGTTCCCTGACTTTACTACCACTGTTTGTAAAGGTCTTGATTCTCTCTCCTCCAGAATGAACAGCTTCTAAAGACCCTCCTTTTTCCTCCTGTAACCTAACAATGCTCACTCCATGTAATATTCAGGATTGGAAATTACAGTCTGTAGTGCCAAGGGAGCAGATCACCGATTTGCTTGCAGGTGGCAAGATCCCATTTTATACTGCGCCGCTTTGCAGCAGGAAGCGTGGCCTTCACTCATGTCAAACTGTTTAATCATTTGTCAATCTTGTTACCATTTTATTAATTAAATTGGTTTAAAACATCTGAGGAAATAGGAAGGACAGATTGTTTCTGTCTTTGAGTTACTTTAATCGAGAGTTCGTATCCACATTACAGCTTCTGCTTTCTGTATGCCTGAGATCACTGGACTTGCCTCCATTTCATGTGTTTGTATTTGGTTGCAGTTCCTCAAGACGTGAGGAAGCAGATGTTAGCCAAATTCATGATTCTTGTATAATTTTTAAATATATAGTACACTTCTTCCAATTCAAGGTTCCCCAAGGCAGTCTTCAGATCACATAAGGGACTTCCCAGCTGTTTCAAATCATCGCACACCTAATTATTTGTTCTACTCATGCTATTTATTTAGTTTCTTGTGTGTCAGTTGAATCCCAATTGCAGTTATTTGCCTAGTTGGAAGCTAATCTGTTTGAGAGGTCTCACCCTCTCAACAATAACAATGCCCAGTTAACCCCATACCAGCCCATGCTTTTTGGTTACTATCCTGCTGCTTTCATAGACCAGGGTGTGTTTTTTTACCTAAATGTGTTCTAGTGCTTAATATGGGTTGTCCTGAGTTTACAGGTGATTCAAAGCACCAAACTAAATTCTTTCCCTGTGGCTCGCTTCAGCCACAAGCAATGCCAGCTAAATTTGTTGTGCCATTTGCTAATGGCTGGGTTGATCTTCCCACTGACCTGTGCTGCCGCTGCCTCATGTCTAAAGCGATGGGTGTTGGATTCTGGCCCTGCAGTGTTGTACAGCTGAGGGGTCCATCCTTGCCAGAGCTGCCCCTGACCAGAGGATGTGCCAAACACTCTGCAAGCTCAGACGAAATGTTTTGGCTTGTATAATGAGACCAAAATGTTTTGGCTTGTATAATGAAACCAAAATGTTAGTGACACTGTTTAGTTTCCCAGTTCCCAATTGATTGGATAGAGTCTAAAACATTGGCTGTTTATGTATGCAAGAGCTTAATCTTGAGCTAGATGTACTAAACAAATAACACTAAACAGATAGTGAAAGCCAGAATTTCATGTGTCATAAAACTGTATTTGTTTTTTTTCCCATGATTTTGTCTGAGGAGATATTTTTTCCTATAATGAATGTTCATTAAAAAATTTTAGCTCCAGGATTCATAGTGGGTGATTTACTGTAATTGTAAAGATTTCTCGTGTAACATTAACAAATACAAGAGTATAATTGTGTACATGAGGAAGCATTAGCAGAGCAGCATGCTGAGCTACGCTGGTACACATTGTATCAGCCAACCAGTCCTGAAATGGAGAATACTCATTATGCAGCCTGACCTGTTCTGGAACAATTCTGCTGAGAGATGCTTTGACTGAATTTTTAGTGCTGCTGAAAGGTGTCTGATTGATGGCTGTGAATAATAATAATAATAATATACTTTCACTTGCAGAACTCAGGGTGCTTTTAGGCTTGTCTGTTTTACGGATGGGAGAATGATGACCGGTTTTCTTTCTGCAAAGTCATGAAAACACAGTTCATGGCTCCTTTGTCACCTGTGGTTGTCTGACTCACGTGCCTCTTCTGAGAGCAAGCCTATTGCTGCTCCAGGATGCCGATCCCCCTGTGCATTTAATTTTTCTGCTCTGGTTTAGTTGTAGCCCAGAACATAGGAAGAGATCCCTTCTGTCCCAGTCAGGAGCGATTAGATTGACCCATAGTCTGCCCCACAAGTCTTTTTCTCTCTTTTTCAAAGAGAGTTTTCTTGGGCCTGAAAGCAATGTAGCATCGCAGGTTATTAGCTGCAGTGAAATGCTGGGCTTACATAGCCATGCAGTTTGTTTCTGGATCTAAAGTGAGTAAGACAATAGTCATCTGTCTCTCTGCTCATGTATTCTGCTACATCTTCAAAGGTGTTTGATTTGCTTTTTTAATTTTATTGGATTCCTATTTTTCCAAGACAGTAAAATTGTTTTAGGAGTTGTCATCCACTCGCAGAAGGGCAGATATGGACAAATTAAAATAAATAACTGCAGGAAGCAGTGTTATAGCTTGAAATATGAGGGTTTTCTCTTCAGCTTGTTTCAATACCTGGAAAATAGTAATATGTTTCTTTGTGTCCTCCTCGGCAAAACGGGAATGTCTCTGTGCCCCTGTGGGGTTTTGCAGATAAGTGCTGTAGGGGCTGCAAGGCACTTAACCAATTCATTATTGCTATCAGTGTAAATACCTGACTGAGACTGTTAGCCCAGCAGTGTCCAAGTCCTGTAGAAGCAGCGTGCGTGGTGCTTCTGGAAAAAGATGATGAAAAACATTGTTTCAGTGTATGTGACCAGTGTTCAACTTCTGAAAATGCTATAGGAAGACTTTTCTTACCTTGGCTTTTTCCTTAGATATTGCAGTGATGAATATTTATGGAGAGGTTAGCTGCCTTCAGGAGAAGGATCCCCACGGAAATTGCTACTCTAGGTTCCCTCTGGACTGTTATATTCTTTCTCAAGCGATCCAAAGGGAATTCTTCACATGAAGACGTAATAAAATTGAGTGAGTGAAAATAGGAAAAAAACCACGTAATGGAAAGTAAGAGGTCTGGAAAACTGAGCTGCCTCTGAAAGCGGTTGAGTCAAATGCCTGCAGATGCAGGCACAATAGATTATGGAAATTACTCAGAATAAATAGGCCTGGATGGCCTCTGCAGCACTGTTGTGTCAACTGGTCTTATTGAATATGCTCAGAAGCATGTAACTGTTTGTTTCTCTGCCACATACATTTTTCCACAAGATGAGGAATGAGCTTGAAAATGATACCTGCATTAATTTGTAGTTTCCCCTAGATTCTCAGCGTGCTGTGGAAACAGAGCATTGGTAAAGCAGATCACATCCCACTGCTGTTCTGCTTTAAATGGGTCCTTAGTGGTGAGTCTTTGTTGTTTGTGTTGTACTGATGATTTGCCATTGGACTATGGTAAAAAGGTTTTAAAAACCCCAAATGGCAGAAGTCTGTCATCTGTAGAGATGCTATCAAGGGTTGCACGTCCAAAATTTGATTAAGGAAATGAAGCTCTAGAACAGATCAAATTCTAGGCTGTTTTGACCTTCCTCATGTTTGCTATCACTTTGTATTCATATTTCATGGTTATGAATTTCTTGGTTAGAAATGTTTGATAATATTTTTCAACTGTTTGCCTTGGCAGAAAAGTTAGGCTTAACACATGGGAGCGAAAAAAGACTCTTCAGGCTGAAAACGAGCACTTTAAATTTACAAATGCTCCTGAGGTTCCTACTCGTGCACTGTAGTTCAGTTACTTTTTGGATATATTCTCCTCTGATGGCCCAGTTCTCTGCCTAAACACTGCAACTTGTGATATATAACACGGTCCTTTTTGCTGAGCTGCTGTGGTGTAATGCTGTTACATTTTGCCATAGTAAATCAAGAGAGATTTAATTTGGAAATTTAATTCAGACATGCCTTAGGGAATAGAAGTCCGGAGATACTGCAGTGATGTTTTGGAATGCGTGTGTAGACATATGTATCTTTCAACTCCTCAGTCTGATTCCCCCACAGTGAAAATTTGATTTCCTCTGCCAAAAGCAGACTCTTTTTTTTGGGTATAGAAACCCAATATTGTGTTGAAAAACAGTGCTTCAACAATAATGCAAATGCGTGTGCATGGTGCAGAGCAGATGAAGAGCCAGGCCACATCTCTCTTTCACAGGAACTCTCTTCTTTGCTGGAATTTATTAATTCCATTGAATCCCTCCTGGCAGAAGGGATTTAATACTGGACAACCATGACTAAGGTATTTCTTTAGCTATTGTTCAAGAGTGTTTTAGCTGCTGGCAAATGCATTTTTTTGGTTTATTTAAGTTTGCATTCTTTGTGGGAAGAAAAATGCTAATCGTATATGTGTGCAGGTTCAGTAGCAACACTCGCTAAATATGGCGCTCTGTTCTTAAAGACAAATGCATAACACAGTTAAATGTCTGAAAAGCAAAAGGTAGCTAAGTTCATATTGAAAATATGACTCGAGTCTTAGTACCCTGTGCATTTAACCCTTACCCAAAGAAGAGTGGGCTGCTTAAAGCAAGACCAGTTCCCTTCTGATGAACACATGCCAGCTGAAGTACAGAGGATTGCTTTTGTGTGTGCACAGCCACAGCGACGGCATTACAGGCTGGCTGTGCTCTTTGTTTGGATCTGCTTTATTTGGAACACTTAAAATTACGGGTAGAACTTACTGATCAATAGATCATTCATAACTCTTGAAATGCTGATTTAGAAGAAAAATGGCTTTAAGGAATTTGAGCCTATCACCTTTGAAAATCCAGGTGTTCACTGGGGCTAGAAAAAACCTCAAAGTTGAATTGCTCTTGTTGGGTTGAAAAAACCAAAGGGCCATCTCTGTGGTGTAAACCAGCCTGCCTGTGGGCTTCAGTGGAGTGCTGGAGACTTGCATGGATTCTGTCCTTGTTCCCACAATGTTTAAGCTTGAAATTTATTAGTATAAAAAAAAAGGTGTGTTTTTTTTGCAAGGGTACTTCCATTTGCGTAACAGACAGGCATCCATAAAATGTTTAATCTTAACTCTTAATCTTCAGATGAAATGATGTTTCCTTCTGTTTTCTTCTGTCTGGTTTTACCTTTGCCTGTCAGACTACCTTGAAGCACAGACATCAGAGCTGAACTTGACTTGTATTCAGAAGACATCCACATGGGAACTCCCTCTGATTTTCAGTTACTCTGAATTTTAATTTAGTTTAAACTGATTAGGGCAAGGAGTAAGCCTGGGGTCTAGAAATGCAGATGTACTCAGAAACTACAACCCCCTACAAGGCGCTAATGGTGAACAAATGAGGTGTGGAGAAATGAACAGGTATGGTTTTCTTTTGTTTTAAATAAAATACTGAAACTCCCATGATTAGTAGAGTTCCACAAAATGCTGTGGAGCAGGCATAGGAAATTGGTGATGGGTTTGAAAACACTAGGAGGCTTTTTCACAAATGATTTCTAAAATTTGTTCTCTAAATGGCAGTCTAAACTCTGAATTTCTCAATCTGACATCTGTAGAGCTATAATCACTTGATAATCATAGTAAAAAAAAGCCATTGTTTGACCTGGGTTTTAGTATGCAGAGTCTGACTTTGCTGTGGTAATTTGTCCTCAGGTTTCATAATTTGAAGAACAAAGCAAAATGTTTTGATTTGACATTTAAGTAGGTGGTGAACATGTCGTGAGACTTGACTGATGTTTCCTCTTGTTTCTCCAACGGAATTTAAATGATTTATTGTTCAGTTAAAGTGCAGGCTAAAAACCAAACCCTCCAATTTTTTTTTATTGTTGCTGTGGTGGACAAGGTATCCAACAGTAGTGAGTGGAGGTTTACTCTGCATGTGAAACTTTCTGCTTTATATTCAGCATGAAAGTGCAAGGATTTATAGTAGGGCTATGATTAATTTTTACTTTTTGGAATTGAACTGGCTGTTCTGGTATTGGCAGAGATGTGTAAATGGTGTTACCACAAAACTGAGACGAGGATAAGAAGCCTTGCTGAGAAACAAGTTGTTTTATTGCAAAGGTGGATGTTGCTGGTGGAGCTCATTCTCCATCCTGTGCGGGAACAGAGCCAGGTCAGCATGTCAAACCTCTGCTGAGGGAAGCCATATGTGTACAAGGTGCTTGCTAGCATGAAAAAAATTTGTTTTCTAGTCTGTCTTTGCTTAGAAGAACAGTGAGGGTTAGGCTTCTGTAGAGGAGCACACTGCATCTATACTTGTACGTGTTGCTAACATGGTATGAGGACATATGGCACTGGCGCTGGTGAAAGATGGAGGAATCCAGCAATATTTTTATTTCACCTCTACCCACAATAAACAGTTGAGAAGAAAATGAGCACTGTTGAAGACCACAGTTCTAATTGCTTTTTGGGTAAAGAAGCTTTTCAGTTCTTAAAGTATGGAACTTTTTTTTTTCTGGAATGAATGCTTTTTCTTTTCAGTTTCATGCTCTTTCAGAATTGGGACTTAAACAACTGATTTTTTTTTTACAAATGTCTTAAGATATCTGTACATCAGAATATGATCAGGATGAAACTTTCTACCTCAGAGAACCTGTAACCCAAAAAAGAAACCTAAATTCTGATAAACTGGGGTTTTTCTCCTCCCAGCCTTTAAGTCATTGATGGTACCTGCATATCCTTCTTTGCAAGGAACATGCAGTGAAAAGACAGCCCATGCTCTTGTTTTTCACCTTTTGACTAAACTGCCACTTTTCCAGTTTAGGTAAGAGCTGAAGCAGTTAAGAATAAATCTATTGGTATATCTGTGTCTACTCTAGAGGCAGGGTTTTTCTTTCTTGCCTTAATTCTGTTGTAAAACACGAGATGTTTGCTTTTTAGCAAAACTCTGCCTGTTTTTCTGGATGTATTATTAGTTAGTAGGTTTAGTTTCCTTCCTCAGCCCCTGCAGCGAGGTGTTTCTATCAGGAAAGTACATCTCTCTGCCAGTGTTTTTCTCTTGAAGGCTATATTTCAGTTTCAGAAGTTGAACCTGAGAATCGTTATGAACTGCCGTCAGTGCTGAGCTGCCTCCCCCTTTGATGGAGGGAGTGTGAGACAGTGCGGGAATCTGTTGCTTCTAGTGAGGATCAGCATCTTTTTGCATCTCACCTGGACTGTGTCATGCACCCAAATATGCCTTTGCAAACCTGGCCTTTATTCTGTTATGAGCTGTGATAATTCCCTGAAAATTTTACTGTAAATATAGTCTTAATCTGTGCTTAAATGTAGGAGGTTCGACAATTAGTTTTGCTCCCTTCATTTTAAAGCAGGGAAGTTGCTGAGTGAACAACGCTTCCAAGAAGTTTTACATATGTCATTTCTCATCATGATGCTTGAAGGGTATAGTAATTAGTTGGAACAGCTTAATTATCTTGAAAACAGGGCAGCACAGCTATTGTATGCCTCCACATTTCAGTCAAAGCATGTGTGAGGTTGAGAAATCCTTACGGCAGTGTTAGTTGTCCCTTCCTAGCCAAAACTGAAAACTGGGCATATTTTTTTGTAGTGCTCCTTAAAAATGTGCTGGAAGCTTGAATGTGACAAGATCCGTTAAAATCAAACGTAAGTTGTATATACAAAGTGACTGACTTTGTCCTTGTCAGTCAGAGCCCTTGAAAGTAGCTTGATGGGAGGATATGGACTTCTTGTCTTGCGGTGTGTCAGTTTAGGATTAATATAGATCAATGTAGCTCTTGTGTACATGTAAAATCTATTTTGGAACCAAATGGCGATTTTTGGAAGGCACAGCAGTTAGCATTGAGGTGCTGCTCTGGATGCAAAGCTGGCTTGCTGTGGTTGTGGCTGTGGAAAGATTCTAGAAGTAAAATACAGTGCAAATGACTGACACCTTTTCATACATTCCTTGAAATACCGGAGTATCCCAAAAGAGTACATATTTTTAAAATTTTTATTCTAAAAAGATACATACATTAAGTAAGCACTTCTGAAAGAGCTTTTTGTATGGTTCTTTGGCTTGCCTGGAGATGGCAGTGTGGCAGTATAATTGTTACACTGTGGCCTACTCCCAGGAATACATAGAAATTACATTAAATTAATAGCAAAAAGTAAAGCTCAGTTTGAGCCAGTTTTGCAAAAATATAGGGAATAAATACATTAGAAACACACAGATAATGTAGCTGAAACACAGTTGATTTGACTAAATGAGAAGCTTTGTGAATGGTAAATTAATTTTTTATTGCACCCGGACAGCCAACATACTTTTAATGTCGTGTAACATCCATTTTAGTGAATGACTTACAATAAACACAAGCAATGGCCCTTTGCTGCCGCTCATCGGCTGCGTAACACGGGCCGGCACCGGCGGCTGCCGCAGCAATAAAGATGGTGAGCTACCTGAGCTCTCAAGGTAGTCGTTTCCTTTATGCTCCTGTGCCTGAGTCAGACAGCTGAGGTCTCTTGTTTATCAACTTAAGCCTGGAAGCTTAAATATTTTTTGCAGAACATTTTGCTTGCTTGAAGCCAAGAGAATTTTTTGAAAAAGAGAAATTAAAGGTCTTGTGCTTAATTACAGTATGAACTGTAAGAATAATGCCTGCTCTAGTAGAATATGTTTCACTTGAACTTGTTTCTGAGAGTTCTGCTGTGAATATCAGTGTTATCCTCGATTCACAAATGGAGAGACTGATGTGCAGGGAGACAGACCTGCTGACTGCCGGGTCAGCCTACTGGCTAGTGGCAAATCTGGAGAGATAACTCAGGTCTATTGAACCCCAGTTTATTAGCCTACGCTCTCAGCAAAATGAACTCAGACAAGATCTGTGTCTGTATCTGAGTAGACTTAAGTGCAGAAAATCCCCTTGGGTTCTTTGGATCATTAAGAATACAAGGGAAATGGTAGATGGTATAATTTGGGAACCCACTTTTATGTGAAGCTCTAGGGATATTAGAAATCTGATTGGAAAATTTTTTCACAGGAGACAATGTCTGCAAACTAAAGGCAATGGGTTTGTTCATGAAAATCTTCTGGCTGAAAGTATTTCCTTAAATGCCCCTTTGGGGTGAAGACATCCGAGTTTGATAAACTGTTTTCTTTGCTGTTCCAGGTTGGATCTCTCTTCCATTGTGTTATTTTTATTGCTCAAGCACCCACCCTTCTGTTCTAGTACCTTTGCTGACGGGAGGTAAATACAGTAGAAATCGTCTCTTTGACATGTTACAATTTGTAGTGTGTTGAATAATGCATTTAACATGCTGTCATGATGTACCTGCACCTTGCCAAACGCTTGAGATGGTGTCTGCTTGTTTTGTACTTTAAGATGTGGTTATTTGTTTACAAAGCACTTCTTGCTCCAAGAAATCTTTTTTTGTACAGTTGCCGTCACTGCAGATGTTCAGGGAAAGGACAGAGGAGGTGTTCTAGCAAGTAGGTTGAATGGCCCCACAGCATGAAAGGGGATGGCTTTTCTCTTTTGGGTGTTTGCATGTGTGTGTGATTCCTCTGGCATGTGTGTTTGTTTTTTGGTTTTTTTTTTGCCTTGGAAGCTGTTTGCAGAAGGAAGGAAGATTATCTATGATCTCCACAAGCTCTGCATTATATTTTTAGGTTTGTCACGGATGCTTTATGTTACCCTGGTGTGTCACCCCATCGCGCTTAGTTCCTCGGATCCTCAAACGGTGGCTTCCATACTTCAAACCACTTCTCTGTTCAGACATGCTTAGGTGCACTTTCCTAGACCTAGCTGTGTCACTTGAAGACCTTACTGTCCCAGGCTGCTTGCGAGGAATGTACACAATCTCTGGCAGTATCTCATGGATGTGATTTCAGATACAATATGAAAGAAGCAGTGTTTATTGCACAGAAATGCTTTAAAAAGACTTGATGTCTCATAAAACTTGGCCTCATAAAGTCAGGTTCAGAGCACCCTTTGCCTTCTCTTTCCCAAATATAAACTGAGCATTTGTGACTAGCATTCATCCACAGGAAGGTAAAAAATCAAGTTCTTCCAGAGTGTGGCTATGCAGGGCTATACGGGAAGAGGAAAACTGATATTCAGTTGTCAAGTGTCTCATTTGGACACACTTAGTTAATTTGAAAAGCAAATGAAGGAAGGACCTCAACCATCTGCCTAATGCTGTGCTTCTATTCCTGAGTCTGTTTCTGATTATAATATTCTGGCAGTGCTGTGGCATCCAAGGCTACGCTCCAGACGAAGCAAAGAATATAGAGAGTAGGAGCAATTAAGCTGCTGTTGGGCCTGAGCTGTGTGTCGTTGGAGGTGTCGGTAGAATTAACTGTAGTCAGTCATAGGAGAATAAAAGCTGGATAAACTGTTGTTAATCTTTTTACACTTGGATTAATTGCAGCAATTGTAATCTCCCAGTTGACTTCCAAATGCTTAGTTCAGGATGTGAGTCAACTCTGAGCTTGGACAAGTGCTAAACTGTTTGTCCAGTGCCTGGGGAAGGTGCAAATGGGGGTTCCTAGAGCCGTAGTCTGACCACTTGTGCCATGCTCTGCTTGGGGTTCCTTAGCCCAGGCTAGTGAGAAAGCAAGTGCAGGATAAGAAGGATGGTTGGAGGTATGGCTTTCCGTTTAGATTAGAAATGAAAAATCAAGCTGGTGAAAGAGGTGACACAGAAAGAATGATTGCTGTGGGATGCTGTTTTCACAATACAAGAAGTAGAGGGACACTAGAAATCAGAAAGCAGTTGGTTTCAAAAGATAAAATGAAAGTAATGTTTAAGAAAACAAGAGATTACACTGTGGGGCCTTTGCCATTGATGTTGCAGCAACTTGAAATATAGATTAATTTAAAAAAGGGTTTAAGGGATTTCCTGAAGGACATATTCACCAGTGTTCCAGATGCCACTTTTAGCTCTGAAAAAATGCAGCTCTGTTTGGAGGCTGGATGACACATCCTTGCGTGCTTGTCTTTGATTGTGTTGTTCTTTAAGCATCCACTACCAGAAAAACTGGGTTAGGCAGACTATTGGATTGACCTTCAGCTGGACTTGCATTTTTATGGGGAGAAGCGGTTGATAACTATATCATTCTTGTCTTGTTGTGGAGTTGATAGCTCTATCTGCGTGGAGTGGAGGGTTTTTTTCACATGGTCTATCAAGTTTGAAAAGCTTTGGAATCCTTGCAGGGCATTTGATACAAGAGGGCTTTAAAAATGCAGGTCATTGTTCTATGTTGAGCTCTGGGCAGTGAATGGGGATGTATTTCCTCTTCAGAAAGTTCTATTTATGCTGCAATGATGCTGCAGACCAATTTCTGTATAATTTCTGTGCATTTATCTTTGATGATGGTTTATTTGAAGAGCTCTGTCTTTTTATTGTCAGTGACTTAATGATGAGAATCAGAGCTTTAGGATTTGCAGGAGAAAGGAAGTGCTTGACAGGCACTGCTGAGATGGTTTAGCCAATCTTTCATTTTAACAATAGGGAAATAAAATAACCCAAGTGCAGAAATAGATATTTTTGAAGCTGAACGTAATGCTCATCAGCATAGATAAACACATAAAAGATTGATGTGTTTTAAAACCATGTCAAAGATTCATGTTCAAAAGCCAGTTGAGAGACTCATCCCTGATAAACCTGTGCTTCAACCTCATCTGAGGTCCACAGAAAAGCAAATGTTCTGATGCTCTTGGGAACCCACATCACTACGAGTTTACTCACTACATCTTGGAGGAACCAAACCGATGAAACAAATCTGTTTTTAGTGAACTTCAGGAGGAAACTATAGAAAATATGGGTGCTTTGGAAGGTGAAATTACAGATGGTGTTAACATTGACCTACTCAAAAAGCAGTTTGTCTAGCTGTTTCAAGAATATCTGTCATGAGGATATGCTTTTGGTAACGGTAAAGAGCTGTAGCTGAGTACTTGCTAAGACAGCAGTTTTCCCTTGGAAAATGCAAATTACTGAAATATTTCCCATAGTGATTTGCCCGTTTTTTTAAATGCAATGTTTTGGCAAGGCCAGAAAATGTAATTGAAACTTTTGTTTTATAAATTAATGGGGAAGATATGAGGTTGGTTTGATGTGTTTGAAGTGAAGTACTTCGGGGTTATTTGTTTTGCTTGTTTCAGGAGAATATATTTGCTTTATACTTGGTGAGAGAGGATGTTTTGAAGTCTGGATGTTTTGCCATTTCCAGGGGAATTGCAACTTCTGTTTTTAAAACAAACAACTAACCCCCCTCTGCTTGGAGGAGGCGAGTTTGCTTGTTCTTTGCCTCTGTGCTCCACCCTTGCAACAGAAGAAGAAATAAAATGCTGTTACTGTTCATGGTTCTTGTCACACAGCAAAGTGTTTTGAAGAGTGGAAGTTCTCTTCAATATAAAATAGCTTTGAGTGATAAAGGTGAAGTCCGGACTGGCTAAGTCTCTCAACAGTCGTGGCAGGAGCAATTAGCTGAAATTTGAAAAGTAATTAGAAAGAGCAGCAAGAAATTCTTTGAAAAGCAAACTGGCATTTAGATGTCTGACATAAAGGGAGCTTGAAAGGGACTAGAGGCCATCTGCCCTCCTGCAGATCTCCCAGATAAAAGATGAAAGTCCTGATCTTTCACCACTTAGTCTAAGTTTGGCTGCCAACTTAAATATTGCACACTTGAATCCTTATTGCCCGTGTTCCAGATGCCATCCCAGTGCAATCAGCCTGGCAGGGAGAATTTTATCTGGTGATATGAGTTAGGTCAGCTGCATTGGTGCTGATGAGCGTGTAAACAGTGCCAGTGTGACGGGTTACACATGTGGCTGAAAATGTGCCTGGATAGGGGAAATGCCAACACCAAAAATAATTGGAATAAGTGTTTCCAAGAACTGCTGGTGATTTCTGGAGTCCTGACCGTTGAATCCTGCAAGGATATTTGAAGCTGGGTTCCCCAAGTCCACAGTACTGTCACTTACTAGAGAAATCCAACCTTATGTGTTGTGCATATTTATGTTCCTCACCAAAAAAAGCAGCTTCCAAAAATCTATCTTGGTGTTCAAAAGAAAAATTAAATCTGCTAAGTTGCTGAAGGTCAGTGTATAACAGCATGACATAAGATGTGGCACCGCTGCTAATCTAATAAGAGGAAAACAGATGTGGGAAGCTCCTATGATTTCCTGCTTATTAAAATCAGATTTGTCCGGTGATGAGTCTTTTTTGCCTTCTGGAGTTATGGACATTTAGACAATGCTTTTAAAGATGCATTTGAGAATTATTAAGAACTGGTTTGGCATAGTGTCTTCCCTATCTGCTGTTGGCACTAATTTAGTAATGAGATAAATGTTATCCCCTTCAGAAGTAATTAGAACAACTGTTCTATGTGTGTATACGTCTCAGACAACTATGAAAATTCTAAAGATTTCATAATCTGTGCCTTTTTTTGCAAAGACAATTATCTGGGTTAAGCAAACTCTTGCTGGCTCAGTGGCCAGACTTTCCAACAATGCCTGCCTTGGTTTACTTATTTACTACTTAACATTGGTTATGTGTTTCTATTTCCAGTGTCCTATTTTTCACACTTGATTGGATTTTTGTTTGAATATTTCCCAGTGCCAAACACCTACATATACCTCTATAGCTAGGAGAGCTGATATTTCTTGTGGTGTAAGTCTGTAGCGATCAGTTTAATTAGTACTCATGGGGTGGTTTCAAACCCTAAAACTCAGTTATATGATGAGTGGGAGAAAGGACTTGAAATCGCTCTTATTTTTCTTGTAAATTTAGGTTATGCAATCACACATTCCTTCCCTAAAGCTATGACAGGCAGTGTGTTTATCCTTTCTTGGTGTGTAATAGCATTGCCAATTATCATGAACCTGTAAACAAGAAATGCCAAAGGTTCGTTAATTTTAAAACCAAAATGAAACCATGGTCTGAGGTAGCGCTCTAAAGGGTATCATAAGGGTGGCCAGGTGAGTGTGAAAGCACATCAGGGGTTATTAGCTGAATCCCCATCACTCCAATCTGCCCAAATGAGTACACCACAAGCAGATGTTTTACTGCCGTCGCTCAGTGTGGTGCAGCTGCTGTTCAAGCCTTGGAAATACCGGCTCCTTAGATGAACAAAGCAATCGAAGGTTGAAGGTAATGGTGTCTGAAAATAAACTAGGGATGGCAGGCTGCTGAAAATTAGGCAGGGTTGATTAAAAAGAACCTCAGGATCTCTACCAGTGTTTAAATACACCTGCCACCATGAGATCATTTGAAACCTGTGGCCGTTTGAGCTTGTGCCCGCTTGCACATGTCCTGTATCCTTCCCTGAGAATTCAAGTGATGTGCTGTGGATGGTGTGGAACAAGGAGGGATGTGAAGTTACTCGTAAGAATTGTAGCCTAAATCCTCATTGTCTTTGTTGTTCCCTTGTGAACCTGCTCCAATGTCCATCAAATCGATGAAAAGACTGCTCTTAACTGAGTGAAGGTTGGAACCCAAAAGAACAGAGCTGTTCAAGGGTTGTCTGGATGATCAAGAGTCAAGAATCGAACGATGCTATTGTAGTCCCAGAGCTTGCCTTTGGCTGCAGCACCTCTGTGTTCATTGAAATGGCAGCACAAAGCGCTTCTTCAGGCTTTGACTCTTTTCATCAGAGACGGATGGGGCACAGATGGCAAACACCGCAGTCCTTGCTTGTTCGAGTGTCTGCAGGGAAACCGTTCTTATGAAAAAGGGCTGCAGGGTCAGACCCATGCACTTTTGTAAGATTGAATCCTCAGCTGGAATTGCATCTGCTGCACTCCATTGGTTTTACTTTTGCTTAACAGACCATAAACAATTTGTTTACATAGACAGCTTTTCATCTTCCACAGTGAATCGTAAGTGAGTCCTCTAGGGATCAATCCCTGGTCTGGTTTTTGCTTTTCATTTATATACCAGGCTTGGATGATTTAGATCATCAGTGTTTCCATCTGAATTCAAAGGCAGCTGGTTTATGTCCTTTTCCTTGCACAAAGGATCTTGCTGAAAATCTACATTATGGATCTGGCAGATTAAGCTTTGCTTTGAAATACTTTGCTACAAACTAGAAAAGAGATATGATGACCCATTTGCCACAGAGAAGAGAACCCTGGTCCATCAGTGCTAAAAATACAGGTCCGTCTCTCCAGGTAGTTACACTTTAATGGTCCTCTGGCGATAATGATGAGCTTTTGACTAAAGGGAGAGAGAATGTGTTAAAGGGGACAGTGTCTTACAGATAGAGGTAGAAAAAGATCTGAAATGACAGAACGGGCTGAGGTGATGCCCTGAAGGTGACCAGGTGGGCATGAAAGTATTTCCGAGAGTTCTTAGCTAATAACTAGACTTTCTGTAACAGAGTCTGAACATCTGTGCTGTAGTGCCATGGGACGAGCTATAGTTGAAAGCCTCCTGAGAAGGGCAGCCTGGGGCTTAGGAGTATCTGGAACCAGAGAGAATTGAAGAGAGAACCTTTTACCTGCAGAGCTTGGGAGTATTTGGAGCCAGAGAGAACTGAAGAGAGACCCTTTAACCTGCAAAGCGTCATGGCCAAGGCAGCTCTCATTTTTAGCCATCCGCACAGTAACCTACAGAGCAAGTGTGGCACACAATTCTCATGAGTCTCAGGTCAAAACTGCTGGCTGTGTTTTGAAAGAGTTTGAATTTAGTTAAAATTTTTAGGGTTTTGGTTTTTATACACTTGTTACAATTTTACACATCTGATTCAGTGTACTTGTGTTTGTGTAGTTAAGTCTCCAGTGGCTGAAGGTTTCCAAAATGACTACCAGCTGTCCATGTTCACACATCATTAGTTATTTAAAAACTAACCTGTCCTTCATCTGGACATAATAATGTATGAATCTTCATAAAAAACATTTCCCCCAAAATGTCAGTGTTGGGGTGATTTCCCTTGCTCAATTGCAGAGGGATGACAAAGGTGAACAGACCACGGTGTTAGTACTAACCTTAGAGGAAAGCAGATGCTGCAGCTACTTACCTGTGAAAAATACTGGATAAAGTAGTGTGATTATTCTTTGCAACTCCACCAAATGTACTTATTCAAATTAAGTGCTAGGAGGTACTGCTTTTTCCTGTCAAGTTGTTTATTTAAAAGATTACGCTGGAGCAAATAATTCATTAACTTCTCACCTTGCGTTTGGTGATTGCTTATAATAAGACTCCTCTTTGAGAAGCAGTTGGCTTTTTCCTTCATTACGTATACATAGACCCCAAATTTTTTTATACTCCAGTAAACATAATTTGTATTTCACGACATGTTATGAGTTTCTCGTTGTATGAATGTCTTAAAATGAATTTATAAATAATTTTTATGGTTCAGTGAGAAAAGCCATTAAGGTGTTTTAAATGTTTAGAAGTGCAGGAGTTGAAAGAGCAGTTTGATATATAAGGTGCAATGGGAGTTGGGAGCTGTGAAGGAATGCTGTTGTAGTTTAGCAAAGAAATCTAGAGGGCTTCAACTACAAATTATTAAAATTACTAGTTGTAGAAATAGTACAGAAGAGAATTTAAAAGTGAAAGAACATGGCCAACATCTAGTAATAATAGCATAGTGTTCATTTACTGTTTGTAATCTATTTAGATCAAGGTAAATGTTAAATGCATTTGCAAGTGTTGAAATAAATATGTGCAGGTCTGCAAATAATCTAGCTGGAAAGGCATTATCAACAACTTCCCCCCCACCCCTGCAACTGTTTAGGCTAAATGCCACTTGTGATCCTGCAAAAATCTGGTGTTGGGACTCCAGGCTGTCCTGGCGACTCTTAATTGCTCCGGATAACAGAACATCTAAGAAAACCGCTGTAGTATGTGACTCCTGGAATGAGATGAATTTCTGCTCATGCATTTCCTTCTTCTCCTCTAACATGAAAAACAGTGCTGCGTTCATGGGTAATATATGTAAGCTGAGTGAAGTATGAGTCTGTGCTGAACTATATAAACTTTCCACAATGAATTGCTCAATCACCTTCATTTGGAAAAACAACAATTAATATCAATCTAGTTGGCTTGCATGTCCCAGAGTAAGATTTCTTAACTCTATTTTTGTATGGCATTTTTAATTAACTTAGGATGAGCATTTGCGATAGAAATATCAATGCAAACGTGCGCAAGCATTTTTATGTGTGCATCCAGCTGCCACGCTTTTCAGAAAGGGATTTTGTTTCATTCTGGTTGCTCTTGCCAATTTTTCCTGGAGAATGTGCCGGCATCAGCCAACAGTCGGAAGAGGGAGCAGGGCTGCAGCACATGTACAAATGCCCAGGTTCGAAATGATCCCTACCCATTGAATCCTGTGATAACAGATTATATTTCTAGGTACTATTTATTTAAATCATCTAAACTCAATCTCATAAGATTATTTTAGCCACCAGCTAAATGATTACACTGCTAATTAGCAGCCTCAGAGTACCATGTAGTTTTAAGGCAACTGGTTTTGACCGACTGAGTGTTGAGGCTGGCAGGAGAGGTGCTGTCATCAAGCAGAGTGATGTTTATCCTGAGCAAAGGTCTTCTCCAGCACATTGATCTGCATTTATATTGTGTCCAGGTTTGTTTCATGGTCTTGGAAAACAAATGCTAACCTTCTGCATTTAAAAAAAGTAAATAAAGCATGAAATGTTGTTCTTATTTCAAATGCTGCTTGTGGAGGAAGTCTGTGACTGATAGAAAATAAATTGGGTGTTTCTAGGCTACTGCTAATAAACTGATAGGGGAACTTTAACCCTCTTGAGGATTAAAATGTTGTATTTGATAAGGAATTTTCTTTAGGTAACTTTGTAAGTCAAAACTGTTAATTTAAACAAATAAAAACCCTAACCCCCCCCAAACTAACAACCCCAAACCAAAAGCATTTTCTGCAGAATTCTTCCCTACTAGAAAATGAGGCAAGAAATACATTAGATTTGTCAGAGTTTTATTGTAAAGCAGAGAATCAAAAAGTAGCTAATGGTTCTAGTCTTGTCTCTTGACCTCTGTCTTTTTGAATCTCAGGTTTTGATATGTCTCGAGTGTGCAGATGTTTAGAAGGACAGCTTAGCTTATGGTCTCTCATTGAAGCTGTCAAAGAGTGTCTGGGTAGACTTCTTCTTTAAGGAGATACTTCACTAAATAATACATCTGACATAGCATGTAGGGATTGCCATGGCAACAGTTCATTTTGAATTACAAAACAATTAGATATTAAAACCCCTCATAATCCATTGCCATGTAAATTACTGCCAAAAGGCAGGTAGGGACTTAAACATCTTCATTTCCAGGAGTTAGAAAAATAATTCAATTCATGTTTCAATCTTCATGTTTCTCTCCAGTTTTCTTCTGAAATGGCATCACTTAGAGAAGAAGAGGATGGAGTAATGGCTTCAGGAGATGTCTCCTGCCCAGGGAGGAGATATGGCCTGATCAGAAGTACTGGAATGGGTATTTGTTTGCCAGTAATTCGTCATTACCAACTGGCTGGATGGATTCAAACCAAGCAACTGTGTTCAGATGAGCTGAAATTTTTTGGTTCCCTGCTGAAATCAGTATTTTGACTTCATGAGAACTAGGGACTGCTTAAGTTCTAGATCCATGTGAATTTTGGGAAATGTGGATTAAGACAGGCTTTTTCTGGTAGAAAATGGTGCAACTGCAAGATAGGAAAGCTTTTCCTTACCACTGTGCAGTATTCTTTTAAATCCTGGTGCAGTGCAACGTAAAGGAAGTGGGCTCTGATTTTACCTGCAGCCCTTTAGGTGCCAAGACCTGGACATACATCTTAGAGACATTGAGGAATGAGAGCTGCTTAAAACTGGTGTCAGGTTTTTCTTACGAGAATCGGTGCATTTAGACATTGCTGAAAATAACTGGAGTTTTTGATTTCAAATTACATTCATGTTAAAGTATCTGCAGGAGGTTTAAAAAGAAGATAAGGACCCAGTGCAGAACAGGAAACTAGTTCTGTATTGCTCTCGCACTGCACCCACAGACATAGCTGAAATCTCAATGAAACTGGAGGCTGGGGAGAGGAAGAGACTTGCAGAAAACCCAACCACCCATCTGGCATTCCACTGCCCTTACAATTTCCTTACTGTACATATGGTAAGAGGTGTCAGACTAGTCAAACATGCAGGTTCACTTTCACTTGAGCTGCATGAATAAATTATATGATAAGGAAATGCCATCTAGGCTCTTGACAGCCTCTTATCACCTCTGGTTTAGCGAGGGCCTGTTTGCATTTGCAATTACTGAATCTGTCTCTTGTGGCCCGAGCTGCTACTTCAGTACACAAAATGTTTCCTCAAAGAAGTGGTTGGTGTGATCTAGAGGAATAAGATTTTTCTTGATTCCATGAGGCTCCTCCTTAATTGTAAACACAGGGGTGAGCCTAACGACTTCTGAGACTTAAAGCACATGTTTATCACTTCATAGTTAAATGTGAAATAGTCTTGCTGAATAAAAGATCATCTACTAAAAAGAGTGGGCTGGCCCCAGTGGGTGGCTAGCCATCGTGTCCAAAGCCTTAAAATCCTGCAGAAGGTGTCTTGCTCTAGGGATCTTCTACAGTGCTGCACCATGGGTTGAATGCAGTCAGTAAATGACTATATTTGGAACTGGAAATATTTGCTTTTGGATTCATGAGTTGCAACCACATATTATTTCCTGCAGCCCTCTTGTCAGAAGAAACTGTTCTCTTGTTTCCAGCTGAGAGACCCTGTGTGTAGCTGGTGCTGTCTGCCGTGTTAGATGGAGTGTTGCACTAAGGAGCTCCTGAAAGCCTTATTTAGGTAGAAATGTCCGATTCCCTTTTGACTGAATTAGTGTCCTGTAATGACAGTGGCTGTAATTAAAACAAAGACTACAACAACCCTACCTGCCTGCTGTATTGCTAGTGACTAACCTTTAATAGGAAACGGTTGCTTTGTCTTTCAAAAACTTTCATTGGACCCCTTCTTAAATATTTTATTTTCATTAAGGAAGACACTCTGGTGTTTTCATGTAGGATGTTAGTTGGTTTTGCAAATTCCTTGCAGGGGTTAGGATGCTTGTCTGTGAGCAAGATTTCAAAATGAGAGGTTTTCGCGGTTGCTGGAATTCCCCAGTAAATGTCAGTATGAATGGAATTAGGATTTTTATATATCACCACCCCTCTCTTCTGCTGTAGGTAGGCAGCAAAATACGTGCACTGGCTAATGGTAAAATGTCATTGCTCTGTTGTAAGCACTAGTGGGTACCATCCAGATGTGGGGGTGACATTTTGTCTGCTAGAGGTCAGATTAGAAAAGGGCATGGAGAAAGAAGGAGAAGGAAAAGGGCATTCTGTGAGCTGGAACTGGTGGTAAAAGTTTTGTCTGCACTGGAAAATTGCTGTTTAAGTCATGTCGGTGTAATTGAACAGCACATTTCCACTGCAGAATTAGATAAATTTGTATGGAAATGCTTTTTACACAGCTAACCTGTCCCTGCAGGAACAGGAGCTGCTGCCTTGGTGGAGGCACCTTCATGACTTGAAGGGCAAGTCTGTTGAAGCTCTGTTTTTACAGATAAAGGTTAATAAAGGTTAACATAGCTGTGCAGAACCATTGAAATGACAATAATGGCATGAACTCAGAATAACACTTGTGGTTCTTATTAGAAGGAAGTACAGAAGGAATTTACGTGTGGCAAATTCCCTCTGCTCCCGTGGCAGGAGACACTCGCCATCTCTCGCTGTTGCAGAGAGGGTCCCTTCTTTTGAGGAGCAGTTGGATTGCAGTGGCACCTCTTCTGTAAGCCTTGTTTCAAGGGCAGAGGAGTTCTAAGTAGGCTAAAGCTGGTGGTGGTGACACACTTGCATTAAACATGAGGGGTGTGCTGCTGCCTGGGGTCTGTGTAAAGCAGATGATAACATGCTCCCGCCTTCTCCTCAAAAGTGAGATTGACGAGGATAATGAAAGGTCATCCGTTAAATCTGACACTCCTTAAAACAGGAGCTTCCATTCACAGAAAAAAACTTGCTAAATGTGGAATTGTTCTGTTTTGACTGGTGATCCTGTGTTGGTGTGTTTGTTTTTTTGGTTTTTTTTTAAAGAGAGCAGAAATACGAAAGTGGCATTATGGTGAAAGGTTCCTCCATCTCTTCTTCCCCTCTCCTCTCCCTCCACCCAGTATCTGGTAGCAGTGCTTGCCAAATTAGATTTCCATCTTAATTATTCTTGACATTTTCTCCAGGATGCTATGATCTACTTCAGGGATTTGCAGTTTAACATGCTAGTCATTTTTATTGCATGGAAATGTGAACAGAATGAATTGATATGGGCTATTTTTGTTGTCAACTATTTAATTTTGGATGATTGCATCAAAGTGCAGAAAAGTTTTACCGAGTTAATCAAGTTTAAATTGAATTCTCCTATAAACACTGCACTTGAAGGATGTCAGCAAGTGTGGTACGCTGAGGGTCTGTTATTCTTCATTGGCTTGGCCTGATAAGGGAAAAATTGTATTCCAAGTATTGATTTGGAAAGATACTCTTGGTGAAATGGAGAAATTCAAATGATGTCAGCAGGTAGTCTGAAAGAGTACAACAAGCTTTTTATCCTCAAGTCAGCCTTTTCTGTTCCCAAAGTATAGATAAAAATCTATAAATAATCATATGGAATTATGTTGCTAGCATATACAATTTTTTTTCTTTAGGGCAGCTCCTGCATATATGATGCTTAGGACCATATTCTGTGTTCTTAAAGAATATCTTAAGAATAATGGTATATCCAGTTTAAGGAAATTCTGGCATGCAAGAAATATTTGAGTCTGTGTTAAATAGTCAAGTCTGTTGATTCGATGTTCTGTAGTAGTATTTTTCAGAAAAAATAAAATTATACTATTAAATGTTGTTGTTCCTATAGGTTAAATTAATAAGTAAATAAAGTTGTTAAGTTTCAAAAGTCTAATGTGTTTGGAATGTAATAAAGCAAAGCATTTTCTTTTCATTAAAAAAATAAAATAATGCAATGAACAATGAAAGGATTGAAACGAGGCCTGGAGTTCAGCTTGTGTCACACTACCCCACGCTTTAGTTCTGGGTAACTGGGAATAGTCAGATCATGCTGCCTGGCCTGGAGACTGCTGCTGGAGCAAATGTGGACTGTGCTCTGCTTGTTTCCTTCAGTGTAGGTCGTCTTCTTTCTGCCTTTCCAGGAGCCTTGTTTCTGAGACTGGTTTTCATTATTTCGTGGGGGGGGAAGAAGAAAATAAATCCAATCTTTAAAAATGGATTATCCAAACTCTTCACGTGATTTTTTTTTTTTCATGAGCTGCTACCATTAATTAATGGCTATAGAAGCCATCTATTTGGGGAACAGAAATAATAACAGTTGGTTGATACAGTGAAGCAACCCAGTACACATAGTACACATGTTGAAAAACAGATATAGAAGGTTTATAGCTTCCTTAAAAGTGTGGGGAAACCTAAAACTTTCAGGAATATTACAATTGCCTCATGCACAAAGACTGTGCAATTAAATAAGCAATTAGTTATGGATTATTCACCCAGCTTGACTGTTGGGTATTTGAGTAGCATGTTAACCTTGAAATGACTGCTTTTATAGCCCTTATTGTTCGATAAATTAGATCTGCAGTGAGAAAACCACCCTTCCTGGGCTTGATCTTGCAAAGAAATTTTTCTCCTGCTTATTGTATTGCAGCTGGGAGACGGAGGCATCACAGTGGTACAAGCTAGATGCATGTGTGGAAGAAGACCTTCCCTAAAATACTTCTAACTGACCAGGAAGGGGGGAGAACTCATTTGGGTTTGCAGCGGCACGCTACCCTGGTTATAGGTGTGCTCCAGACTGGCACCATCTGCCTGTGTAAACTGGCATTTGTAATTGTGTCATTAGATCAGAATTGAGGTAACTTTTTTTGAAACAGCAAATGTACTCCACCCACTCGATGCTGTCCAACAGCAAAAGCAAGCGATGTTCAGCTTCAGCGTGTTGGCACCTCATTTTTCTTCCAGCCTTGTCTGACCAGGTAGTGCATTTTTTCGTTTCTTGTTCTCAGCTACCTTTCACTGACTGATACATATCTGCTTGGTCTCCTTTCTCATTTCAAGTTAAATGGGAAAAGAGGGAGCTAGTTCAGAGATACTGGTTGCTGTCACAAACACACATGTCTGTGCCCTGTTGCCTAAATCCATTATTGCAATTCCCCGGTATAGACCAGTATGTTTCCATCTGACTGCACAAGCTAAACCGTCTAACGTGATTGCTATTAAATGCCTCCTTGCATTTCTCAATGTAATCCACCACCAAATCAATTCCAGATGCAGTCAAACAAAATCTAAAGCGAGCACATCCGAAGGCAATGAACTGTGCAAAACAGCTGATACAACACACATCTAAAAACCCAGAACCTTCCTTGTGAGATTGGCTGAAGGGAATCTGATGGAATCAGTCGTGTTCGGTGTTGTCTGCTGTTTGCCTTGTCACTGAGGCCCTGTCCTCCTTTTGCTTGTGCTTGTTCTTTTTACCAGGTGTGATCCAATGGTAGCAGTCATGTTTCTTTTGTGTTATTTGTTGATAGAAAGAAGAAACAGGACAGACAAGAGCACCCTTTCTTTTGAAGATTCATAATTGTTTGAAGTGCTGATGGAATGATATTCTTCATTATCGTGTTCATTACCACATCAAAATGAGAAGAGAGAAGAAGCTAACCAAAACCTAGAGATTCTTTTTCAGTGTAATGACACAGAGCACTGTATTACACAAGCAGCACAGATGTAATAACACGGTCACTTAGCAGAAAGAAAAGCTGAAGAAAACCCCACCCTTACTGTGGAAAAGAGTTGGTTTCATCTTTCCTTTCTAATGCTTATAAAACCAAGTCATTTCTCATCAGACACAGCATTCTGTTCAAGGTTCTGATTGATAGCAGGGCAAATACTTTTCTTGGCAACACTTAAAACCGGGGACAAGCTCCTGGCTGTTGCATATTGACAAAGTGTTGTTTCCCCCAGGGCTTAAGGAAGTGCTGGTTGGCTTGTTCACAGGTCCAGCCACAGTGACTGTGGGTCTCCCATTGAAATACTCAGCACGCTGTTTAGGAACATTTAGGAATAGAGGAAACAGTAGGACTTCTGTTACTTTTTTTATGTCGTCATAAAGAAGGAGCAGGTCTACGGTTGAATTTAGCAGTTTTTGTGCTTTAATAAAGAGAAACAGGGCTAGGGAGACAGATTCCCTGTCTACACCATCAACTGAACACATTAGGGATGTAGCATAAAGTTTTCAGTGCTTAAAGGGGGAAAGCTGGTGTTTGAATTAAAAATAAATCAGAAATATTAATATATTCAATAAATTAGTTTAATGATGCATTTAAAAATTATTAAATGAATGTTTCTCATTAGTGGCACAGCCTGATCATTCTTTGCAAGCAAGAGGAAGAAAGTAAGGCAATATCATAAAAGATCAAATAGTGATTAGAATTAATTAATCAGCTTTATATATATTAGGTAGCTTCAATAAAAACACTAGTTCAGTATTCAGTTCTTATAGGCAAAATTAAAAATAAAAAAAAGCCTTAATTAGTGCCTTTTCATTCAATCCAGCTGACCTATTTATTTTTAATTGAGCTACGGGGTGCTAAACATTCTCTTAAAGTGATAACTGCAATAGTAAACTTTTTAACAGTTCCCTTTGGACTTAATACCTTGTTTTCTAGAGAGTATCTCAGAATAGTGGAGCAAATTGGTGCCTCGCTGTGCTGGGAGCTGCTGTTCTGTTTCTTCTCTGGTTGCTGACCTGCTCTATGTTAAATAAATACCTCGTGGCTCTTGTTACCGCTTCTTTGCTTTTGAATATGCCAACATTTGCTTTGCAGGACGTGCTATGTGAGCTAGTTAAAATAACTCTTTGAATGGCCAGTAGTGTAACGGATGGTGTTGTTAGCTTCAATAATTTGTAAAATTAAAAATACGGTATGCTTGACAACTCTTCTTGAAGCTTGCTTGCAATCCTAGAAGTAGACGTATTGTCCTGAAATTATTTCATTCTTAATAGCTAAATGAGAGAAGAAAACCAGATCAGAGACAGAGCCAAGAAGGGATCAAGATCTTTTCATGAACCTCATCATATGCACTGCATAATGTTATAGTGGCCAATGATGTGAACTGGTGCTGAACGACTGGTATTGTTGTTGAGCTGGTGATTCCCATTGCTGCTTTACTACCCTTCATTGTGGAGATTCAGATTTTACTGAATTTTCCAAATACTAATCCCCAGAAATGATTTTCAGCATTGCAGCCTGAAGAATAGCTCCCTCCAAATAGGCTCTTCTCAGGTTTTTCACATAAAGAATTAAAACTAATCTGAATGCCCAGTGCTGAGGCCTCGAGTATTAGCATCATTTTGGCAGCTCTTAGGTGAGGTTGTGAAAGCAGCTTTGTTACAGACTGACTGAGAAGATATTAAAAGCCCAGATGAGATTTATGCAGTCCCCACGATGGTTTTTAATGAAGATAAGTTAGACGTCTGAGCCTCCCGTCGATTCTGATTCTGGGGAAGGTAAGAACATCCTGAGCCTGCCTGTCTCCTCCAGTGCTTAAGCATGTGTTTAGCTGCTGGCGTGCAAGAAGTCAGTTTGTATTACTCACTCAATTTAAAGGCTTGGCATCTTATAGAATTGAACCCATAGATCTAGTTCATTCTGCGACAGGTATTTACTGCTGGGTCATAAATGTGATTCCGTCTGGCTGACAACATTTGTAGGCTCCCTGAACTGCCTGTACGCTCATACACATGACAAACAACTTCTGCAGGTAGAATGACCTGTAACGGGAAGAATAAAAACAGTAAACAAATATGAATTGGTTTTTGGATTCTGTTTGGTTATTTTCTGCCTCCCTTTCTGATTAGGATGGGTTATAGCAGTTGATGCAGTGAGAAGAAATGTTATTATAAAAGGGCAAGGTCTAGGAATGGGGGTCCTGATTCCTTTGGGCCCCCACCTTTAAGTACAGGACCAAGCTTCCAGATGTATGAGACTCGGCCGTAAGACTATTTGTCTTGAAAGACTACTCCAAAAAACAGGGGAAGAGTTCTCTTTTCTGCAGACATGCTTCTAATTTAAACAAAAGGAATAAATCATGCAAGAATGAAATGCTGCTAGTTCCTTGTGAAAGGTTGAGAGTATCGCCTGCCTCTGTTATTTCTCCTGTGTAATTTCTATATTTCTGGGGTTTCTGTAAATTTCCTTCATTCTTCTCTGCTGAGGGATTTCTTACAAAGCATTGGTCTTAGCAGCGTGTTATTTATGATGCTCTAAAGGCATTTTGTTGAGGACTACTCATTCTTAAATGATAATGCCAATAAATTGAAATCTCTGGTTGCAAGGGCTTTGTACTGGAGGGTTGCTGTATAAAAACCTCATTTCCAAAGTTCTCCTGAATGTGCAAATAAAGCAGCGGGCAGTTCAGCCAACACTTCTGAGAAGTTTGCCCTCTGTCCAGAGCATGTAATTATTAACTAGAGAAAGATGATTTGTCCCTGGGACTTGGAGTGTAGGTTCAGGCTGACATGGGTCCCCCCCTCATCTCAGCTCTGCAAGGCAGAACACCCCTCTCTCACTCCGAGCTTAATTACAGGCTGTGGCCGTGCTCATTATCCGGGGAATTCTAAGAAATGGCTTTTGAAGGGTTCAGATATGGTTTCAGTGTGTTAATAAAGAGCTAATCACCTGGTTAGGATTAGTGATTAAAGAAAGTGTATTAAACTAAATAAAGCTCCTTTATTCTACAATAGCTGTCTCTGTATGGTTATTAAAAAATATCTATTTCTCTTTTAATTCATTCCTGACTGTAACCTTGAATTAACTTTCAAGTGCAGATAAGCTCCTAGATTAAAGTGTTTTCTGTCTGGAAGGGGTGAAGGGAAGAGAATGAGATATGTAGACAGGGCTGAGGAATTGTCACTAATGTCATCTTCCCATAACGTTGAACAGGAGGGAGACCGGAGCCTGGCCAGAGGAGTGGGAATACTGGGAGAGCTCAGCATCTGGAAAATCCCCATTACAGTACTGTAGGTACAACAGCTTCCATGATGGTTTGAAACCAGTTTTGTTTCTCCTGTCTCTCTGAAGCTTCAAGTAGCTGCACATTCACAGCAGCGTGCTGCATTGCTGTATGGTATTCTGTTAGAGAACTGTACCGATATGCAGCCTGTTAGGTCCAGGCACAGTTAAGGATTAGTGAGTGGCCAGGCAGTGTGCCATTTTGATGACTGTCAAAACTGCGTGTACGCAGCTAAAGTGCTCCCCAAAGGCTGGCAGGAGATGGCTGGTGTCTCCAATAACCCATTACTGGACTTTCTCCCCCCACTCCAAAATAAGAATTGAATTGCATTCCATTTCTAGCAATCACACGTCATTTCACATCAAACAACGTGCCAGATCTTTAATCCCATAATTACAGGGTATGCAAAATATCAATCACCGTCTATCTCAATTTGGTCACACACCTACTGCTGTAAGTGACAGGGCCCAGCCATGGGTGCCCACCTGGAGGCAGCAAGGGAAAAGTCAAGCTTAATTTGATTGCTGTTCAAAAGGAAAGTAAATTACAGTAGATATTGGGATTTAGTGTTTTCAGCATTAGATTTTGACATAAACCAGAGCCTAGGCAGGAATTCAGCGGGCGTTTGGCTGCAGACATGAGTGCAGGCACAGCGGGAACAGGCAGAATATCGGTGTTAGGAAGAGTTGCAGAGGGCAATCTGACTCTGATGACCACATGAAACCAGCTGATCCCCACTGTTTTTATATGACAGTGACTGGGCAGCACTGGTTTGCTGTTTGATTCAGGAGCTGAAGGTCTGTGCAGCTCAGTGGTGGAACAGGGCGTTAGGATGTATCTGCTATGATAACAAATTGATGGGAGGAAGCCTTGCCTGCTTATCCTTTTATGCTAATTATCTCTTTGGTTTTTCCCCCCCCCACCAGTATTACAACAGCTCTGAGCAGTTCTGGTGTTGGCAGCAAAGATGCTGAAGCCACTTCTAGCACAGGCAAATATTTCTGGGCATCAGCAGCTTCTGCGGAGCCCACAGCAAAGGGTGAGATGGGGCTACATGGGAGAGAGTGGGAGCAGGAAAGGGGAGAGGATCTGAGTATGAAGGTTGATGGATTTAGCTTGGGGTCCTAGCTAATGTGTCAGGGATAGGAAAAGGAGTCTGAGTTTGCTAGCATGATTTGTTAGTCCTATTCTACACTGACTTCTTTGAAATCTCCATGTGAAGATTCCCAAGAGTAAAAGGCAAAAGGTAAATATGTGTCTTTTGATGTTGTGGTGAAAATAGAGCTCCCTGGGGAACACCACAGTTTGGTGCCCTGGTAAATATTTTGGTTTGGTCTAAACAAATAGACAAGTTGCAAGGTGTGAAACCATCAGTGAAAAAAATGCATCTCTGAGTGGGCTGTAATCACCTCGGAGGTAACTCTGGGTTAAAAGCTTGTGTCAGGCTAAGCCTGGCCTGTTATTCTTGCCTTTCTTTGCCTGAATATTTACAGGTCAACAGGTGCCACTTAAGAGCTGGCTGCTGTTTGCTTTTTTTGCCTGTTAACAGTAGAGCCCAGCCAGCCAGAAACTGCTGGGTAAATAGACAGCAAAGCAGAGCCACTTGTGAGGTTATGAATTGAACAGTTTACTTGATTTCCATTTGTGCAGGGAACTGCTTCAAGTGCAGATCATGTCAAATAACAATACAGTTCCTGAAGCGGCTCTCTGGTTAATTCTGCAGGTTCTGGGCTGCTGCTGGCTCTGGCTGTTGTGTTCTGTGCTGACCTGGAGTCAAAGGCGCTGGAGCACTATTTGCGAGTGCATGTTTTAATTCTACCTGCAGTTTAAATTTTATGAGGCAGTTATGTGTTAGTCAAAGGGCCCTTTGTAACGACAAAAAAAGATCAGGTGAATTTTAAAATATTGGACACTTAAAACCTCATTGCTATTTTAATTAAATTGAATTTTAATATCTGAATGACTTCTTTGTTAATACATTAAAGATGTTTAGTGCTATTAATTGATATGTAACTGGGTAGCAGCAAATTTATTATGTGGTTTAAAATACCAACTGGTGTGTTAAAGCTATTTCTGCTTTGCAGGTCTATTAAATGCCAACTATAATTTGCTATACAGACTGCTGCAGACTTGACTATTGATTAAGTTACTTACCAGCGTGGGCTCAATATCTGTCAGGGAACATTTATTATAAAATGGGTATGAAATGTCTTGTTTGGGAGTTTGAGCAGTGTGAAGGCTCTGAGCTGAAGTCTGGAAGACAAGTGAGATGATCAGGAGTTTGGTATTTGACACCTGAGCAACAGTTTGTGCAAGGAGAGGGTTGGGGCTTATCAAATGGCAGTTCAAGCATTGGTTTGGCTGATACATGAAATGTTAGAGTTACTGATCAAGCTTAAAAAATAACCCTGCAAGAAGAAAAGGTTGCTATTAACCTAGTTCTGGATTTATAATTTTTCTTTTTCTTTTGGACGGGGAACAGCATCACCCTCTCAGGAGAAGACCACCTTGCAGCCACCTTCCCTCTGTAGCACTGTAAATACCTTGAGTTTCTGTGATTGCTTGCGACTAACCTTTGTAGATATGAGGTACGATGTCTTGCTCTGGACAGTTAGCCCTCGTGGATACACAGCCTCAAAATGGTTTGCTTTGGACAAAAGTTGTCACTGGTGTACTTTTGTTGGAGTTGGAGGAGAAGCTGAGTAACCTTGAGTTTTAGCTGAGTTTCTGGGGAGGATTTTGAGAAGATTCATAACTCTGCGTAGCAGAAACGTTACCTCTCTTTGCCTCTTCACTTGTTTAGGCCTTATGCAATTTATGGACCATGTGGTTGTTCTCCTCTCAAGATGCAGCAGCCATCAGAAAGTTGTTAAAGGCTCACTGAGTCACTGAACCATTACCCTAGCATGGGGCACCTTTGCTGATGTAATGATATTCATGAAAGAACCAAAGCACAAAGGAAGGGAATCTAATAAATACCTGGACTTCAGAAGGTGTAATATCACTGCAGGTCATTTTTCTAAATTATTTAAGCACAGTGTTTGCTATGCACTTTTACCATTTCTCAGGTGAGGATTTATTACCTTTTAATTCACTTAAATATCTAAAATTTATTTGATTAGGGAGTAGAACAGAGACAGGAAGGCAAGAAAAATAGCTTTGCTCCCTTTATGGAAAAATTATAGTGATGCTACTGGTATTCACTTTCAGCCAGAGGACTCGAGTAAGATGCATACAGAGCATTTATTGTGAACGTCTCTTACACTGCTTTGGCGTAACAAAGACTCCTCTGTGAAAATATTCCACAGTGCAATAGGAACTGGAATAATACTTATGCATTTTGCCTCAGAGTAAAAATATTCTGAAGTTTAATATGTATTAATATAGTCCTGTGAGATACATAGAAACCAGCTTTAAGTACACCATATGAATAAAAGTGTATATTTTAAATAACAAAAATCCACGTTAGATAAAAATTGGAGAGGTAGATGTGGCCTGAACTGGAAAATTTCACTTGTGTATCTTTATGGAAGGAAATAAATCATATGGCTTTTCAATTCTGTGTCTAGAAATATAAATTGTTTTGTGGTTTTGATTTATAACTTGATGTCTTTTTTACAATGGTAGTTTCAAGAGGCAACACTAGGTTGCATCTAAAGCTTGAGGACCCATTTTGCACCAAATCCTGATCTATCTCCAAGACGCAGTGAGTTGAGTGATGCTAATGCAGAATGAAGTCAGTCTTAAAGTAGATGTTCTCAAACATGTGAGGGAATTGGGAGCCAGCTTCCACTGATCTTCATGATTGCCACCTTGCAGACAAATTTCCACAGTCTTAAAAAAAATTATTTTGAATTAACAGAAATGTTGAACTTGGAGTGGATTAATTAAACCACATTGTTAATTCATATCCAGATTCAGAGTAGCCTTAGGTCAATTTATCACATTCTATTTGTGAAGGATATTAAACTGTACTGAACAAACAGTCTTCACAGGGATTTAATACAGTTTAATAAATCCATTTTAGGACTTGATGCAGATTAGTTTTATTATGTTCTTTTGTACAGATAAAGATTTTTAAACACGAGGGGAGGAATTTTCAGAAAACTAGTTTCAAGCTGAAAAAAAAAAGGCTTTTCTTTTTTGTGTTAAAGGGGTAGTTTACAACCCTAGGAAACCACACATTCTGCAAAATTTAGCCAGTTAATCTGTCCATTATTTGTCAAGCAGTATGGTAAGGCTGAAATATCTTCTGCAGAGGATAACTTATTCAGCAGAGCTTAATCCTCCCCATCTATCACCCAATGACTTTATACTTGCATAAATTTTTCCATTATTTGACCAGCTTTTATGGTGCTGGAAATATAATACTTGGGCTGTTAAGCCTCTTTTCCTCTATGCTGCTAGAAACCAGCTTTGCTGCTTATAATATTTTGTGCCAAGTGAGATTTTTCCCAACGATTTAGCCACTGTTTGCTTCAAAGCACCATCAGTCTGCCTCACTGATTTGTTGCAGATTTTTTCGGGGGGTGCAATAATATTTGCTCACCTTGAAAGTAACTTTGCAGAACTCGACAGTTGGGTTAGGGGCAAGAATTAGGGAAGATGCTTTCCAGATGAAGTTCAAGGGAATGTGAATTAATCCGTGTTTAATAAATTACAACAATAGCAGCAGCGTATTTGTAACGGAAATGAGAAGTCTGATGTCACCCTGCTGTTGTTCCCCAATCCCATCAGTTGGAAGCCGTGGACCAATTTGCGTCTCTTCTCCATCCAGCAAATCCACTGCATGGAACTAATGGATGCTTTGTGATCTGAAGGCGAGTAGGGAGAGGAGGTAGCCGTTCATCATTTTATGGTGTCGTTCTGTGACTGCCCAGTGCCTCTAATGTGATTCACTGAAAGGATAAAAGGACACTTAAAAATTTAGAGATCTTGGTTTTTCCTCTCCACTTCTTTCTTTCATTATGCTTGGGTAATAGCTCAGGTGAGAGGTGTCTCCTTCCCTAGAGAATTCAGGAATAAAAATGATGCTATCTATGTGGAGAAGCCCACTTTGAAATATTTAGTCTGTTAAGCTATTTCCAGTTACTGGAAATAACGTATCTTTGCTCCCTGAACCAAGGAGGTTTGAGAGCAAGTTACTAAAGCCCCCATACAAGATGACTGCTGCCACCCCTTATTGTATCTCGTTTTGATAAAGTCGCCGTGCAGGGCAGGCAGGCTTCGGATAAAGACAGTTTCTCAGTCACCTGGGAGTTACTCATCTGAGTTTAATGGAGTCGCATCAGACTAAAAGGGGAATTGGGCTCGCTCAGCTCTTCCCTTAATAATTTCGGTTCAAGCTTTCCCATTGACTTCCCTGGGAGTTCAGACATTTTGGTATTACACTTGGGTTTGAATTGTTTTGAGGTTAATAACATGAACCCTCAGGAAAAGGACCTCGGCTTGAACAGAAGTTTCCCTGCTGAGGATACCTGGCCACTGTCTTATCTTCTGTCTTGATGGGTAAATTGTCAAAGTCACTTTGCACAATCAGGCATCTCCTCCCCAGAGCTGATGGTGTCTGGCTGCTCTATTTGTCTGCCCCTTGCAGGGCAGCGAGGTTTTCAGCAAGCAATTTCTTTTTTTCTTTTTTTTTCTTTTCATTTTTTTCCTGAAAACCACAGTCATGGGCCATGCAAAATCCTTCCTCTATAGAGAGGAGCGTTCTCCATCGTAAAACATTGGCGTGTGAATCAGCCTGGAATTTTGTACATGCTGCAGTGTCTCTGATTGTCTGCATACGCAAAATGATGGGACTGGGGATCAGGGCAGGGCAGGGGTTGCCTGTACATGCCACGACAGCAAAAGCTCCGTTTCCCCCTCTCACTTCTGCAGGGTGCAGCTCACAGAAGTACTCTGTTCTGGCACAAGTGCAACAGTGCTTTACAAATTACATGAGGATTTCAAACAGAAGCTTGACACGTCAGTGCTGAGCATACTCTTCCACTTCTTCAAGGACAGGGACATTACTGGTAGTGTCTTCAGAGAGGACAAAAGTGCTGGGAAGCATTGTGAAGGCTGAAATCACCTCTCAGGTTTACTGATGCCTTGGGAACTGGAGTGAAGTCAGCTTAGGTACTGCTTCTGTGGTGTGTAAATTAAAGGGCTTTTAATTTAGTGTCTAACAAGCCTTGGTGAAATGCGTTTAATAGAAAGCAGTGACAATTTCAAAGCTGTGGTTTAGGATCCCAATTAATGGATGAATTTATGCTGCTGAATCCCTCCTCCAGGAGAGCATTACAGACAGTGTGTTGTTTCCATAGAGCAAAGAGCATCAGAGAGCTTTTTTTTTTTTTTTTCTTCTTTCAGAAAAGGGGTGTTTGACTAAGCTGAGAGGATTCAAAACTCTGAATGAATGCTATGGATTTTGCAGGGGCACACAATATCCTTTGCCCTTGTGGAGAAAGCCTCCATGAATTATATACCTGCTGCTTCTATTTTTTAAATTGCTAGGATTAAAGGCTAAGAGCGATTCCTTTGGTTTCTTATCTGGATGTTTTCTATTTGAGTTCACTTCTAATCAGAGCCTATTCCACCCAGCCCTTCTCCAAATGCCTGGGACAAATCACATGGTGGATTCTCGAATGGCAGCTCTGATATTATTGAGAGGCAGTTTGTCAAGGAAGCATCAAGGGAAAAACAAAGGTAACAGTCAGGAGGAGAAGTAACCATTAGTACATATGATGGTAGAAGGGCCATTTGGTGGTGACTTGATGAATGCCATCCCGACAAGGGCATGATAAAATATCTAAAAAATGGGATGTGTAAGACCCTGCCTAATCTCCAGTTTCATATAATTGTACCATGACAAATGGAGGTATTAGACCTGATAAGGTTTTAATAAAAATGCAAATAGAGAAATCCTGCAGTAGGAATGCACAGGCACTGTGTAAGAGCTAGAAGTAAGTTCTTAAAAGGAGAATAATCTATGTTTTCTGGCCATGATGATGATGAATAGGAATACTCCCTGTTGTGGGGGGCATTACTCTAAACATTGTGGAGATATGGTCGGGGTGGGGATTGTGGTTGTACTCTGAAGGCTGCTACAGTCCAGAAAGGGACCAAGTGAGATCGAGACTTGGTTGCAAAAGTTGCTGTGCATACACATTTCAGCTCTGGGAAAAGGTACAGACCAAGTATTTAATGTATAACAAAGCATGGAAGACCGTGGGTACAGAGAGTAGGTACAGCCTCTTCACGGTACCCCTGGAATGAGCTGATTTTTAGAAATGATGGTATATGTAGATGGTATATATTAGAAGATGGTATATATGTATATGTATGATATGTATATACAAATGTGTGTGTGTGTGTATGCGCATGCATGCACACATCTCCCCTCTGGCCTGATGCTGAACTGTACCAGTGACAGCTCATTAGAGTGCTTTGCATTCCTACTGATTTTTGATTTTTTGTCTGGGTTCCTGTTGTCAGTGTGACTGCTAGCTTTGACTGCACCAAGTCAGCTTCGTACTCCTGGTGGCCAGGTCAGCTCCGATACTCCTGAAGCTGTTTGGCCTGAACTATGTCCCTTGTTACCAAGCTACAGGGCATGTGTGAATCTACGTAGAGAAGAATTTAATAAGAGAGAGTAGAAGTCATTCTGCAGAGCTGTCAATGGATTAGTGCCTGTGTGACCCAGATGAGAATCTGGCAGGCAGAGAAGCCATTTATTCTGATCAGACAAAAACAACATTTCTGCAGGAATTCTGTAGGAATTTCTGTGCAAGTAATTAATACATGATCCTTGTCCCAAATAGCTTGGTCCTGTTATTGATGAGGGTGCAGTGTCCCATTTCCAGGGGTCACAATGCAAGATCCAAGATCTCTGTTAATAGGAAAAATAAATACCTACTGCTATTGTTTTATTGTTTGTATCTGTTTGCCAAGTGTTATGAAACAGCTGGGGAAGAGCCTGCTAAGGTGATCTAAGATGTAGATGATAAAGGCGAGTGGTGTAATCAAGGATCTGGAAGACAGTGTGCATATAAAACAAAATTTAAAAGCTTAGAAAGCCAAAGCAACGACATCAATAAATCATTAAACACTTAAGACTATTTCGTAGGTGCAAAAACCCATTGTGGAATTCCCTGTGGAGATAATTTTATTATTCTGTTTCATGTGATTAAAATGAATCCTTTTGTTTTACAATACATCCCAAAATAGTGCCGCTCAAAAGGCTGATAATTAACAGAGACCATATGGAGGAAGGGAAGGCTCCTTTTAATAAGAGGCTGAAGCCAGTTTTAAAATAGCAGAAATTTCACCTGCAGTAGGGAAATGCTGAAGAAATTGAGTTAATTTGATGGAGCAAGCCTCTCCTTAACTGGGAGTGATCTATGTGACATCTTGTTGCTCCAGATGAATTTCTAATAGAGCATGCAGTACTCGACAGCATCTTTCACAACATGCGTCTTTTTCTTTTTATTTGTATTTGCATGAAGAGGAGGGACAGGCTACGATACAGAATGAAACTTGATTTGTAATGGCCCCAGGATTATGCATTTGCATATTCTGTTTAGTTATTGAAAAAGATACGATTTGTTAGATTTTTATCTGCCTTTGATTATTAAATGTTTTCCATCTCCGCTCTCACCTACCACTGCTTAAGGGTATTCCAACATTATCAGCTCCAAGAATTACAAAATAAAGCAGTTGGTTTAAATCATGTACCTGTTTAGTCAAGTAACACTTAAAAAAAATTCTTTTGCCTCTTGATATTAAGGCTTTAGGGTCCACTGTGGCTAATCTTCCTTTACACGCAAGAGAAGCAAACATCTCATTTTTAAATAACCTTCAGATTTTCATTGTCTTTTCAAATTACTTTATGAGCTGGGGTTTGAAAGGAAAAAAATGCATATGAAGAGAGTCATTATAAAAACCAAATTGATTAGCTATTTTGCATCCAGGATAAGCTTCTAACATACCTAAAAATAAACTATCCTGGCAAAAAGCCCCCCCTAGGTGTTACGTGGGACTCGAAGCACTCATGACCATGCTGCGTCCTTCACATTGTGAGCATACAGCACAATGCAGGGCCTAAATCCAAAGAAAAGAAAGTGAACATAACTTTATACAAAGTGATCGATTTTGGATGTCCGACTTGAGATTATTGCAACTGACCATCTTTTCTGAAGGAAGACGTATGGCTTGTGCTTTAGGAAAATCAGGCTCTCTTGCAGCACCTCAAGGTAGGCACCGAAAGCCTTTTTAAAAACCCGTCTGACTTTTATTATATGATAACAATCCATCTTTATTGACATAGAGCTTGAAATGGAAACTACTGCTAATATTCAGAACACATTTTTGAGAGAGCGAGTGAGCTGGGAGTCAGGCCTTTTTTGCAAGTAAAGGCATTGGAGCTATCAGATTTTAATATCTGCAATCTTGCGTTGAGACTTTTTTAATAAATTTTGGAAATGAATGTTCTATTATTGAGAGGTGTAAGGGGGAAGGGAGGGAGGAGCAGAACCCCAGTGCCATGTGAATCAGTTCTCTGGGGGAGCACGGAATGATGGTGTCCTGGAATTGCTCCCGTGCAATGGCAAGTGATAACTGCATGTCCATTTGTGTGCGTGTCACACAAACACGACTGCCACCTATCCGTGTGTCCCGTTAGACTCCATATATTTCTTTTCTATTTATGTGCCTATGATCTCTTCCTACAAAAGGCTTTTTGGCTGCCCTAGATCTGCCGAAAGCCACCTCAAGCCGAGGCACAGACAGGGAATGGCGTGACCGGCTGTAGCAGTTGGATCAGTCCGTTTCATTTGCAAGTTCTAATTAAAGCACTAAGGACAGGATGGAGCCCACAATACAATTTCATTTATATTTATATTTCTACCACTGTGATTCTCTGTCAGCAAGAGAAATCAGCTTTCTGAGTCTCAGCCTTCTATGAAGTTTTGTAATTTGCCTACTGAGCCTTTGAGTTTTCTTAAAAATACAAATTCAGTATCCAGCATCTCTGGGATCTCGATGTTCAGTCCAGTTCTGAGGTCTGGGTGATAGAAACCTCAGGCTTCAGCCTAGACACTTCCATAGCTTGATCACATCCCAGTCACACTGGGAAATATAAATGCATTCTTTAATTTTCCCCACTGTTTTAATTTACATATGCTAAGCTGATGGGTACTTTTGTGTTTTTCTTTTTTTGGCCTGAAAATATGGACAGTTAACGGTGGGGTTTGGTTTTGTTTTTCATACGCTAACAACCAAGATTTTACTCCTGATGTTGACAGAAGAGATTGAGTTATTTTCCTTCTGAATGGATTTTGTTGACAGGATGGATTTAGGCTGTTGACAAAACACATTCTGTTAGCATGGTGGTCTAAAGCTTTGATGAAATATGTTTTATTGGCAGGATGGATTGAGATTGCAGTGACAAAATGCAAAAGGCCTAATCCATTCCGTTGATAAAACACATTTATCTAACTATCAAATCCATCCAGTTGACAAACCCATTTTTGTTTGAAACTGAAAAACATCTTTTTGAGGGGAAGAAATAAATTCCCACAGAGCTGGGGGCAGCAGCTCAGCTTATTGAGAAGCTAGGCTAGAGCTTCTCTTGCGTGCTGCAGAAAATAGAGAGGTGGACCTCTGCAGCACAGCATGAGAAATGGCAGTGAGGAGAACTCCAGAGGGAAATATCTCCCGTTTCCACAGCACGACACAGCCCTGCACTGAGTCCACACGCTTCGTGATTGCTTTGCAAGTTCTCTGCATCTTATAGCATCTTAATGGATTTTCAGGGGACATCTACAAGTTGTGTTTGAAGTTAACTCTGAAAATCAAAATTAATCTCTTCATAATAAAAATCATAGTGTCAATAGCGCTGTTGGGTTTTGGGACCTACAGCCCGTCTGCCAGTGGAAGCAGCTGGGTTTCCCCAGCAAAACCTCTCTGCTGTTGGTCTGCTTCCCCCTGTCCAGAGGAAGGAAGGAATGACTTCATCCTCTTCTTTAGCTAACATCCATCTATTTCCATCTGTCTGTGGGGTCTAACTCTTAGGCTGTCCCATTGGTTAATATAATTTAGTTCCAATTTTGTCCATTCTCTGCTTTAATCTCAATTTCCTTCTCCTGAAGGACCTCTGCTCTGAGTTCACCCTCATCTGTTCAAGGCTGACAGGCAGCAAACAAATGACAGCAAAATTCAGAGCTGGCTCCAGGCTTTCGTGTTTCAGATGTTTTCTTTCAAATGTATGGTCTCAAAAGCAGGTATTCTCCCCCCCACCCCGCCCCATGCGTACAATCTGGTTTTGAAGCATGGGAAGGGAATATCGTGTCTTTCCTTGGCGTGGTATCAGATGTAGCATTTTGACCGTATTGACATTTAAAGTAATCAGAAGTGTACTTTTCCACTCTGTCAATGGAATAGTGTTCTTCATGTGTCAGAGGACGTAAGAATCAATATATTAATACCACAAGGCAAACATTTTGACATTTGAAGTTGTTTAGCTTACAGTTTCTATTTAAAAATATTAGATTTGATCAGACATGTGAGTGATCCAGAAATTAGCATTCCTCCCCCAAACTTTGTCTTATATAAGAAAGAAAGTTTTAGAACCTGATATTTATATTAGCAGCTTCTTCTTCCACACATTGAGAGCAATTTTTCCTTCCCTCTGCAGGGAGATTGACAAAAAAGAAAATGATGCTCATGCTGGGGAGATGTTTTTGGCCTCAGGTTAGCTCTTAAAACCTAACTGCGTGCACTCCTGCTGCTGCGATGTAGGGGGAAATGTGTGCTGCTTCTAACCCTGCATTCAAACCAGTTATTCTTTGGCACCGTCTGTTTTGGGCTAATACGCCGAGGCGAGGAGCATCTGTACCGCTGCCAGTTTAAAAGCATTTTAAGTCAGTTGTGCTCAAATGTAAATGACTTCACAAATGGTGAAGAAGCACCAGGGTGAGCGTGTCTGGAGTGGCAAGGCAGTTTTCCTCATTAAATGTTTTACTCTCGGTCCCAGCGATTGCCTGTTTGATGCCCAGATGGAGCGAGGCGTGGGGTCCTGGGGAAGATCTGCTTTAATTAAGCTTAACTGTGCAGTAAGGACAAGCTAATGGTGTGGCTGGATAGACACTGGGGAAGGTTTCTTCTGCAAGAACATTGCTCTGAATCCTCCCATCAGGGCAACTGTCAGACTGTCAGGGTGACTTCTGACTTAGAAGTATTTCTAAGCCCAAAATAGAGCAGCGGCAGCTCTCGCAGGCGCCGGTGTTAACTGAGGAGGGTTACTGGCATCTCAGCACGACTAACATCTTGTAAGCAGCAATAGCGTTTTGCTTCTGTTTGTCAGAACTAACGTGCTTTTTGCCTCCAAGGTTGTAGCCTCGGTGGCGTGGTATTAATCACAGGGGTGGTGGAGTGTGCCAGGTTGTGCTTGAGGAGCACAACTGGTTCACTGAAGATGCAAACAAAGTCTGTACAATATTAAAGGTTATATTATTTCTAGTGACCTTTTAGCAATATGGATACATGCATATGTGGTAAAGGATGGAGAAACAAATTAATCCTTCTGTTTTAGTTGACTGAGTCCCCAGAAAGGGTCTGCAGGCAATGATGAGGTCTGGGAGCAATCAGACCAGGAGGAAAATATTTCAGTGCCAATCTTGCTGACAGTCAGCAAGACAGAAGGAAAAAGGAAAATGAGCCATACATGCTTTCATCCACTACTCCGTGCTCACATTGTGCCTAAAGGCAAGGTCTAACTCTGCCTAGGGAGAGCTTCAAACCTCCAGTCAGTTGGGTTTCCAGCATCTTTCCTGGGAGGTGACTCCACAGTGTAACACATTTCCAGTGACAGGCAGGCTGCGTCTCTCTTTGCTTCACCCCATTACCTCCAGCTGGTATATTTTAGTATTTCCTGAGTCCTGGCAATGTGCTTCAGTCCTTGGCGTCATTCTGATATGTCTCCTCTTCCTTTGGTGTCCTAATGGGTTTACCTGACCTGTGTGAGATGGTGTTTGTTCTACCATCCTAATTAATTATGCTGACATGACTGGGGAAGAGGATGCCAAGCACCGCGGCATTAGCATTCAGAAGCATTTTCTCAGGATGAAAAAGGGCAGAACACAGAAAGAAAAGAAAGCGAAGAGATAATGAGGGAGTCTGTGACCTTTCCGAGGTCTCATTCCCAGAGACTCACGCATTATTTCAGTGCCTGGGCAATTAACTCGTGTCATTACTGTACGTGTGTGCAAACTCTGCCAGGGAGGTCCCGCGGAACCGAAGGGAAAATCACAACTTTTTAATAGCTGAAACCAGAAAGCTGGGGCTGAATTTTGTACATAACGCTATTTGTCCTGGGGGCTTTGTCGTGCAGATATTAGCATAGAGCCATGTGCAACAGCTTGTTTCAAGGAAGTGGAAGCAATCTAATAGCTCTGTATGCAACATTTATTGTCGTACGCTCTAAGAAAAATCCATTTGCATAGGAGAGTCAACAGAGGCCATAAAATAGCATGCATTGACTGTAACCATCATTGTTGAATAAGTTAAAACACCGAATGATTTATGAATGTTCTTTTCCTTGATGGAAGGAGATGACGTTGGTTGCAGAGGATGCTGCTGTTTAACTGCCGTCCTTCCGCAAACTTCATGCCACAGTGTAAATGTTGCTGAGTGAGAGGAGCATGATTAGGAAATGCTTCTAGAATTGCTTCTGTGTCTGAGCTGAAAATTTCTAAGGAGCCAGCTCTGCCCATCATTATTCCAGTTATTATTATGCACACCATTTTGTCCCATGTTGTGTAGTGTTTTGGGATTTGGGAATGAAAATACAGAACCAGTGCAAAGCAGAGTATTATCATAAATATAGAATCATGAAATTTTTAAATGAAAATGAGCCAAAGAAAATAATCTGCAGTGAATAGAGTATCTTTAAAGGAAAGTAGTATCAAAAATCGTTGGACTCTGATAGATCACTAATCTGATGGCTTGTGGTTGTGAAATTCCGCGGCTGAAAGAAGTTAGGGTCTCTGAGCATCAAAAAATAGGCGATGACTTCAAAACCACAAACAGCAGCTGCTAACCCTACTCCAGTAGAAATGGAGTGGAAGAGAAATAGTTGATGCTGGACAGTGAATCGAAAGGCTGAGTTTTAATTTTGGATTTCCAACTGCTGTTGCTGGTGGATTTTAATTCAGTTATATTTCTAGCACCACTCTTTCCTTGTTTAGATAATAAAACTTGGCTGAGTTTTACATAGCAATTGCATTTATTCTGCAGTTACCTTTTTTAACTGGTACTGTAGTTACCACAGCAACAGTAGAACGGCTTAGTTATAATGTGAAAACTTTCTTTACAGAAGCAAATCTGATAAAATATCAGGAACCATCCCGGAGAAATATGTATGCTACAATAAAAATCACTCGGTGTTTCTGGGGTTACTGGAGCAATACATTAACAATTCTATAGTTAAGATCTCGTCGGTATCTGCCTTATAAATCTGCCGTAGTTAGTCCTGGAACCAGCCTGAAATGTTGCACTGCCAGCTTTGAACTGGGGAGTGGTGAACAAACGGCACCCCAACCCAAACTGATTTCATTGAATGCAAAAAGAAGCCGCTCCTGTGACTTCCCCACCCAGCACATATAGAGATACCCTAGGACAGATGATAAAATGAAGCTTTGACAATGGTATTTTCCAAATTCATGTTTCAGAAGCATTGTTTAGTAAGCGGTAAAGAAGACAGTTGGTAAGACATGCTGCTCTGGAGCAGAATGAGGTCTCCCTCGCCTGGCACCTCGCTGCACCACTTTGGGCACGAACCCATCAGTAACCACGGACAGCCCTGGGTATCTGCATGGCTCCCATTTCAGTGTCCAACACTCTCAAGGCTTTCGGAGCGTTCATCCTTTTAATACTACGCTGGGTAGAGCGGCAGTGCTGTTATTTCTGTTACACAGATGAGGCGTGGGCGAATTACCTGCAGATTTTTCTTTTTATCTCCCAATAATTGGTTCATGCTGTGAATATGGGGAGTTTATATCCCTTTTAGTCTTCTCAACCCATCGCCTTCCCGAAGGAAACAATACACAATAGCGTTTTTACAGCTAAATCGTGAGTAGGAGGGGGAGGAAGGTTGAGGTTATTCTGCCACTGCGGTATTACTGTTCAGGGTATTATACTGTGCTTGGAAATTGCTGGGTTTCTCTGCCACCTGTTCCCATGCGGTCGCTCACAGCTCTGCCATAAATACAGGAAATTAATCTATATATTTCCATCCAAAGATGAGAACTAGGGAATGAAATTCAATTAAAAATCGGGTTGCTGAGAGCCACAGCAGAGAAGCACAAGAGCTGCCCTGTCTGTAAGAAATCCTCGCGGAGCCAGCAAAGCCACGTCTGACACACATCTGGATACCACCTACACGGAAATAAACATCAAACTCTGTTATCCTACACTTCCAGGCAGAATTCTCAACACCAGTATTTTTACTTGATAATAAAGAGTATTGGAACTGATTTTAATCAAGTTGGTCGTTAGCAAAAGACAGTTTTATACAACAGTGTGCTGATGAGTAGGACTGGTGAACAGTTTCATCATGATTCAAGTTAAATGGGAGCTTTTTTGGAACTAGGTCTCTGTGACAACATGACACAGAAGCTGCTGCTCAGGTTTTGGATGAGATGAAAACCTTCTCAAACGTCTCTTGCCTGTTGGAGTATGATTAAAAACTGTGGAGCATTAAAGCAAGCATTAGGAAGAAGTAGAATTCTGAGGAAAACCAGAGAATTTCTTATCAAAACAGACAGTACACTGGGGCAGCTGGATGTCTTTATGTGAGAAGAAAATACTTAGAATCTTCTTAGATAATCACTTCTGTGGAGACCTGAGTGTCTCTAAATTCAGCAGCTTTCCAGTTCAGGAAAGGAGGGCACGGCGTAACGGATAGATGGGAACAGAGAGGCCGTTTGGTGGGACATACTCACACCTTGTGAAAGATGTGGGAAGCGCCAGCCTTCAAGCCCTTTCCTCAGTAATCTGCCACCCCCTGTGTAATTCGGTGCAGATGAGCGGCAGCACGAGAGCAGGAACAGAATCGGTCCCGGGTGACCCGCTGGCAGCCGACACACCACGCCGTGCTCGCTGAGTTGTACTCGAGGAGAGACCCCGTCCAGCAGCAGATGGAAAACACTGCCCAACGCCGTGGGAAAGGCCCCGGGGAGCCACCCGCTTTGGTGACCCTTGTGATGTGTTTCTGAGGTCTGAACTGCACAATTCAGACAGATTATAGCTGATTAATATCTATCTAACCTAGCCAAATTATCCATACTCCATTCTTTTTATACTAGCTGTTATAATCTAATTTGATCTGGTTTCTGGTGAGGGATCTTAATATGTATTTTTTACTTTTTTCTGTTTTAAAATGCAGAACTCCAGATGAGTTTCTTTTACTGTACTTTTCCTTCAGGCACAGACTCAACATTTTTTTAAGCAACCTCAGAATAGCTTTTTGTTTAGGGACTTGTTTGAATACTTAAAATGAAAAATGATTTATTTCATTTGGGTGGTGTGAATGGAGCGTACTCTTCCAATGCCAGCTGGCTGAATCAGGTATTTGGGGAAGAGATTGTGTACTGCAGTACCTAAAGGGAAGATGAAGATTTCTTTCATTTCTAGAGCAGGGATATAATTCAACTATTCAATTTGATCAAAGAAAACTACATCAACTAAATTTTCAGGGTTTTTTAGAGTAATTTTTATGAATCTCTGGTTTTACAGCTGGTAGATACATTTTTATTCCCGTGTGATCTGCTTTTGAGACTGAACTTTGGTAGCATCAGTCTGACAGTATAATTGGATTTCAAGGCGTGCTGCTGCCCAAACGCCCTCTTTCTTTGGTGAACTTACACACGGTGAGCACGAAAAAGAATTTTCAGCCCAGCCAGAATGTGACACCTGAGGTAATTGCCAGCTATTAACTATGCAGAGCAGCGCAAGCAAGCAGCAAAAAGAAGAATTAAAGATATCAGAAAAAGGGGTTCCTGGGTTTAGCTGTATCTTTTAAAATCAACTAATTCCTACCCTAGTCTTTCGGTACAAGGGGTGTTACAATAGCACTATGTACACAGGTCGTTGGAGGAAGGCTTGAAATTCAGTGTTGAATTGTTTTGGTGAATCATGCTAATCATAGATAGCTGTGGTCCTGCTCATTGCACAGCAGAATTTCTTCTCTGCAGCTACAACTCAGAGAAACTCCATTTTTTTTCTCTGAGGGCTTAGAGGACATTTTCAAACAGAAATGTAGCTAGTAACTGAATGTGTTATAATACAAATGTTTTGAGGTAAATAGCCTGTTTTCTTAAATGTCATCAAAGCATTTGTTGCATCAACAAATCCTCAAGAGTTTTCATTTTCCGTATACATTTTAATACATATAAAACGAGCATAAATTTGCAGTTTAAGACATACTCCCACAGCACCAGGGCTCTGTTGCTCTGTAATTGTCTTTCTTAAATGACAAGTGTGAAATACGTAGCACTCTCCCAAACAACAGCTTGCAGATTATTCTGTCAATTTGCTCACATATTTGTAGTCCTTTCTAGGATTATTTAAAAAAAAATCTTTCCTTCATCTTCACATTCTCTGTGGGTCAAATGCAATGTCTTCCTTTCTAGTGCATTACATCTGCTTGGTAAAAGCAAGTATCGGCCTCATGGAATATCTCTATTTTAAAGGGAAATATTCAATAAGGTAGAAACAATTTAGAGATTATTAGTGATTTTAAGTTGATTTTAATCATTAGTGAGTTAATTATGTTTAAGAGCAGACTCTCTCAACAACCAAACACAGCCTGGCATCATGGGTTGGCAACCTGCACAATTAAGCCGCAGTTTTTCCTGGGCCAGAATTTGCAGAATGAAAATAAGCAGCTGATTAATTTGGATTTGTGTCACAGGTGTAGATGTTTGTTTTGGTAGCTTTTTCAGTCGGATGATTTTCATTTCTACAAATAACTCTATCCTTTTAATAATCAAACCTCTTCTTAGCATTCATTTTTATTCCAACTCTGATGGTGTTGGATTCCCTGATACCTGGGGAAGACACACAGCTAATACAGACGTTAGCGTGTCCATCAGTCACTCTCCCTTCAAGGGCTGGGATATGACAAACTGCATCTCTCCATGGTTGGTTATTGTTCAGCTTCTTGCTTTCTGCCAGCTCCTACACTCTTGATTCATTCTTGTTTCCATTTCTGCGTCTCATGCATCTGTGAGTAATTGTTTCACCAGGCAGTCATCTCTATAAGCCATGTGACTACAACCTTAATTTTCGTATTTTCAATTTTCCCTGGTCCCTTCCATTTCCTTTCTCTTGGAAGTACTTGCACATGTTCACTGGAATAAAACTTGGGCATGAATGATTTCCTATTTTGTGGTATTTTTTTTGCTTAATTTAATTCTTCTGTCACTTGGCACATACAGACACCAGCATGCAGGCCACCAGGGACCACAGTGACACCTTGGGAAGTGCCCTGCGTTCCCCCGCATTGCTTGGCTGATTGCCTTATCTTAAAGGTGGAGTGACAAATAGTAGAGCACGAGCCCTTTGGGGAATCACCAACTGCTTTCACACCAGCTAATTTATTGTTAACAGCATATCATTACTCAGCCTGGGTCTTTGTCTATGCTAATTCTTTTAAATGAAGAATCACTATCTTGGTGGTATAGCTAATGGGAGCACCTGAGCAGTTTTATTCTCCTCATCCTGAGTCTTGTGAGAAGATACTGCTTTGGGATGAAGAGAACCCAGTTTCAATACCTAGCTGAGAAGGTGAGACTCAAAGTGCTCTTTTTCTTTAGCACGCATATTCTTGGGACACACTGCTTTGGTCTTTGCAAGGCACTGAGGCTGCTTATGTACCCTCATTTGGGGTCAAATAGCTCATTTTTTCCCAGCTGTTCACTTGAAAGTGTTCTAGATCAAAAATCTTTTAAAAGGCCCTGCTAAGAGACTTTGCAAGAAAGCTGAACTGCATCTTGCGAGTCTGATCAAAGGACTAGGTGAAGGTTTTGGGCAAGCAGCTGCTTTGAAAAGGATCCATGGCCAGATTCTTGAACGCTCTGCTCTTACTTTCCATGACATTAAAAAGGCCACCTGACCAGCAGCTGTGGCTTTAGGTTAAGCTCTTAATTGCCTGTCACTAATATCTGTTTCCCTTCTTTGCAATGACTTCTTGCCTGACCTTGGATTGTGACGCCGACCTCACGGCTCACAGTGAAACCCCCAACTCCTGCAGGGTTAGCGGTCATCGCACCATGACATGATGGAAACTCGTTCTGCTTTGGTGAACCGAGAAGCATGAGTGGCTGCGATTTGAGACCAAAGTCCCGGTTAGATGTGACACAGGAGAACACTTGCCACGTGCTTCCTGTGGATTGCAGCGATGACTTGAACAGCAGCAAGACTTGCTATTAAAACGAGCAGCCCGTAATGGCATTATTACTGTCCAAATAGAGATATGATATAATTGCAGCTCAGTAAAAATGACTTTGCATGTCGAAAATGAGAAGAAATTGGGACTAGCTCCCTGAGCACAAGCAAGGCTGGGGGAATAGATGGCTCTGCAAGGAAGTTTTGTGTTGAGTTTCCTGCCTGTGACAGAATCTGTATAAGCGTGGAGAAGTCACTTCTGCCCCTTGTATCTTATTTCTTGCTGTAGAACGAAGAAGATTCTATTTTAATGGGCAGGATAAACTGCTAAGTCAGTAATGCTTAAGTGTCAAAGCCAGATTTTTCTTCACTTCCCCATATTTTCACATAACTGATGGTAATGATTGCATTTGATGAATAGATTTGCTTTCCCCTACCTGGCAACAACCTGCATGCAAATTAGTCTTTTGCTTTGAACAGAGATGTGCAGCCTTGGAAATCCTTGTGGCAGGGAAGGTCTTCAGGAAACTCTCTTACGGTAAATAAAAATAAGTGTTGGATGAGGCATGCAAGTTTAATTAAATTCAATCATCTTGTAGTGTGTCCTCTCCTCTTCATGCAGCTCTGTATTTAAGATTAATATATGTTCAGGAAGCATGAACCCAATTACAGCTGCATTTTAAAACCAGCAACAGTTGACTTTCTCCAAGTGAGCCTTGTGGGTTGTTTTTTTTTTTCTCATCAGGGTCTAATTTCAGCCCAACAGCACAGAGCAGCTCTACCATAGATCAAGATGCTCTGCCATTATCTATATTTCATGGTGTCACTACAACGACAGCCACAGTCTGCAGAGCTGTCACTTGAGTCAGTGCCGTCAGCCTGCATTCTGCAAGGTTGTGCTCTGTCTTAAATTAACATTACTTTCTGTTGGTGCCCAGCACTCAGAAATTCCTTATTATCAAAGCGATCACTGCAAGGAGTTTTTTCCTCATCCATCACACTGTCACTACACTGCTTTCCCTTTTGCCATAGTTTCCTTTTACTTTATTCTGATTTTTTACGTGGGACTACTTCTGTCAAGTTCATTTTTCCAGATCTCACGGTTTTATTGGGACCCACAGCTGCTAATAAAATATAATTTCTGTAAGTTCAGGGAGAATAGATTTAGTGGCTGGGTGAAGGTCCCTCAGGTTTTTGGTTCTGTGAAGCATGAGTGTATCCCTTCACAACTCTTCTAATCTTTCACAAAACCTCCATGTGAACACTGGCAATTTTTTTTTTTTTAAACATAACAAAAAGAACAGATGAGGTACACATAAACCTGTGGAAAGGCAAGTTTTTCATAAATCAAACTAAACCCAGAGGCTGAATTTCAGCCATCTCTCTATGCAACAGTTACATAAGGGAAATTGCAACAAATCCTTATTAATAATAGGTGTTCTCTCAAGAAACAGCTTTCTCTCCGCTGGTGCACCCTGGTGTTTAGCCCTGAGAAGCTGTCACACTAATCGGGACGAGCTGAGTGTGTATAACGAACGTGTTTTTGTTAAAGACTCCTTGTGAAACTGTAAGAATAAGAGGGGGGAGAAAACGCAAGGATGGTAAAAGTAGTGAGGATACGTTGCTTTTGAGGAGAAAAACGGGATCATCTGTCAGCTGAGCATCCAGTGCTTCAGGAAAAAATAGAGCAGGGAAAAGGAGGTCACAGTCAGGATACACTGAATGCTATTTTGTGGAGTGAAAGGACCAGGGCTGATTTGTAACTGCTGTAGATCAGCTAAAGCTGCATTGGGAACGCGGAGGCTGACATGTCTAGCTCCTACTTCTGCTTTGATTGCCAGCCAGCGAGGGGACGCGTGCACCTTCATCACCCAGAGTCACGCAGCTGGGGAGGGAGGCAGAAGGAGCAGCTGGGCAGTTATATATCTATAGGTTCAGGTTAAGTGACAGGTGAGGCAGATACCCTGTCAGCACAGGACCTGTCTCAAACTACCTGTGAAATGTCAGACACAGCCGTCCATACGCTTGCGACATCAGGACTGTAGATCTCTCTGAGGTCAGATTGCTCGTGGTGTTATGCTGCGTGACACTCAGCAAATCTTTCCTCCCTGCGGCAGCGCTTGTTCAGCTCTGGGAACACTTGGGGATTGGTTTTGTCTGAGAGTTGGCTGAAATTAATGGAATTACTCAAAACACAGGCAGGATCCTCGTGGAATAGAAACCTGCAGGTTAGCAATGATGGTTTTCCATTTCCAGTTCCCCAAACCATGTGGTTTATAATCAAAGTAATTAAGAAAATGATAGGTAAAATAATGTGCAAGGGTGGTTTTCCCCTTTTGAAGCTTATTTTAACAAATATGTACTTGGTGGAGTCTGTGATACTTTTTTTTTTTAACTTCAGAGTGCCCAGGTTTTAGCAATAGCTGTGTTGATTATCCTAATGAGCCATACACCTTCAGCCTCACTCTTTCTGCTGGCTTCAGGAGGGAGGAGGGTTTATCTGCCCAGACCCTCTGCTGTGGTTCGGAACTGTCCGTGGGCTGTTAACACCTCCAGCAGACAGCACCCAGAGGTGCAGGCACAGGCCTGAGCTACGAAGGCTTTATTGAACTGCTCCATCACCATCTGCGTGGGTCCGAACCGACAGTGTGCCGTTTTGCTCTGAGTCTTCCTGCATTTTCTCCCCCCCAGCTCCGGCACTGCCAGCGGACCGGGCAGCTCTGCACCGGCCCCGCGGAACCCAGAGGCTCCAGCCAGACAATGTGTCACGTGACAGGAGGCGCGTGACGGGAGTCACGTGACAGGTGTCACTTGACCGGCCTCACAAAGGGAGGCTCGAAGCACAGAGGGGTCAGGGTGGGTTGGTGTCCCTGGTCCCTCCAGGGAGGTCAGTGCGGGTTCAGTCCCTGCTGAAGTTCAGCGGGAGCAGTTTGTCCAGCCGTGAGGCAGGCTGGAGGAGGCCCGGGTGGGCTGGAGGAGGCCCGGGCGTTCTGGAGGCCGGGGCAGGCCCGGCACTGGGGGCAGAGCGGCCTGGCCACAGCAGAGAGCCCGTGTGGAGTGTTTGTGTGAAGTTCAGCAAACAGTGGGAAAACGGTGAGGAAAGAATTGGAGCTGCCATCAGTGTAAGGTAACTCGTGGGGTTGCAAGGGGGGGGGGGAAGTTGTCTTGTAACTTTATTATTGCTATTGATCACGTTTATGAAGATGACTTGAAGTTGCAAACTGTTATGAAACCAACACCAGGCAGTTATGGCAATGCAAAGTGGTCTGTCACATTGCGTGCGTGACAGCTTTATTACAGCCATGGACTAATATTGCAGGGGGGAAATACAGGATCTGTGAGTTATTTTGAAACAAAACACAGTAGCCAACATGTTACTGTATAAAATTCATTTTTTATGAGCCTCAATAATTATAGTGAGCAGTTACCAAAATGTACAGACAAAAGGGAATGAAGTGAGATGTTGCAGCCAGAGCAGCTCCTTTTTGTTTCATCTCTTAACATCATTTTGTGCATCTGTTAGCACTTGAGCTCACAGGGACTGATCCAGCACCAGCTGATGTTGATGAAAGGGTATCTGTTATCTTTAGGGGCTTCTGGGTTAACACCAGATTTATTAAAACTTTTAGCCTGAGTCTAGTTGGAAGTTTAGGAGGTGGAAGCCTCTTGTTTCTACCAGTATCTTAAGTTATCTAGGACATCTGTCACATATTCAGTATTTCTACAGGTTTGAAGACTCTGTTAATAGGTATAAAGGTGTAATATTGAAATGGACTTTCAGACATGTCTGTGTAATGGTCTGCTTTGCAGTTAAAGAAAATGCTTGATGAATTTTTGTATTTTTATTCCCTTGCTATGCCTTCATCTGGGGCATTTCAGCATAAGTGTCAAGAATAGGAGTTGTTCGGATAGAAGGAGAGGAGCTTTGGATGTCTGGGCTCAGTTCCTGACTCTGACTTCACTCGACTGAGTCATAGAATCATAGAATGACTGAGTCACTTGGCGAAGTCATAAAGTGTAGACTGTATCCCTGTCTGCGAAGCGTGTGTATTAATAGTTCCTTATACAGGAGGAAGGTTATAAAACTGTTGGTGATTTTGAAATCCTTCACTGGTAAATATGCTATTGAAAGGGTGGATGGGCAATGGAAATATATCAGACATTCCCTAACTCTCTCAAAACCTGCTTTGCAGCATATAACCTAGAGGCTAACTCACCATGAAATTTATTATTCACTTAAATACTGCATTGCAATATCGTGTTCCAACTGAACAATGCTTCCTGCTGCTCGCTATCAGAGGGAAGTGTTCTCTGCAACCACTCCATAATTGTTCTAGTAATGTATACTTTATTAAACTCCTGCTGTTTTCTTGACTGGTTTATCTACTAAAAATAGTCTGATTAATAAAATAGCTGTCAGATGTATCCATCTTGATGTATTTTTCCCACAGAATTAGAGCATGCTAAACAGTAATTTGATTTTTTTTCTTCCTCTTAGTGTTAAGGAATGTCAGTTATTCTCTGCAGAGGTGCTTATGGATCACTGGTAGGATATTATGAATTTGAATTCAGTTCAGGCTGGCAGTGATGAGAATTCAGGTATTAACTAGTCTGTTGTGTCGTGGCAACCATGGAACAAATTATGATGCCACTAGCCCAAGTGAACTGAGTCTGGATGAAGGCGCTTTTCTTAGATTTTAAAGTTACAAAATCTGAAAACAAACATGGTTGGGAAGCCCTCGTTAAAATCACATCTGCATAATTACATGCTATGTGTTTGAAATTCCCTCTGTAGTTTCAAATGGATACAGTACGGGGTTTGTGTCTGTCCTTTGCCTGCTTCTCTCCAAATCACAATTACAGCAGCATTTTCCTGGCTATTTTCAGGCTGCAAAGACATTTGAGCACAGCTCTGGTGAAAGTTCTATGCGGATATAAAGCAATATTTCTTTGTTCATCTGTGGTATGTTCAGATGTTAATGAAGTATTGTTTGGAAACTACAATTATGTCACAGGATATCAGTGAAAGAGACTCTCTACTAAATAGCTCAACAACACTGCACTACACATCCTGATATTTGTCCATGCTGTTTGGGAATCTTGCAGTCTCCCTGGGGTTTTGGGAGGAGAAATGGGACATGGCAGAGGGCCTGGTTATCCTCTCATCAGCAGCCCTGTCACTTAGTTCATTTGATGGCATTCCCCCCATCTACAGCGCTATAAATAAAAAGTGGGTCAAGTATTGCGCTTACAGAAACAATGTGTTAAATTAATCCCCTAAAAGAGTGCTCTTGGCTTCTCTGGGAGAACTCTCCAAGACTAACTTGTGTTTTTCCTCCAGCAATATAGTGGGAATTCACTGAACAGTCATGGAGTAGGTGTCGCACAATCCCTCTGCATTTCTCATGTGAATGACATCTCTTCTACTTCTGAAAAACCTAAATGTGAAAATGCAAAGCATCCTTTGAGACATCGGCAGTTTTCTGGGCGGTGTTGCTCTGAAGCGTGGCATATCTTTCACTTCTGTCTTCCCATGTGTTTGATGAAGAAGGTCAGCAGAACACTAAAGAAAAAAGGTTTTTCTCTGTGAGCATCCATCATCTGAAATGGGAATGCAAGCTAACATCAGTTAGGGTTTGACATTGCCTTAAATATATTCATGCTCTGTGCAACATAGATACCATGAGGATCCTCGTCGTATTCAAACCAGCTTTCTTGTTCAAGAGTACCAATAACTTAAAAGAAGCACAAGTAATTCTCTAGGTGAAGCTATGCTCTTCAGACATCAAGCTAAATTCTTGAAGGTTTTCCAGCTTGATACTTCCAGTATTATCTCTCCCTGTCAAGCCACAGGGCACATGTATGGCTCTTTGTGCCACATTTTAGAGTGTTTCAGTCTTCTAATGTGTTTGTCTGCACAGAGCCCTTCTGATAAATGGGCAGGCAAAGAAGGGAGCCTCCTGGCTTGCTAAATTTCAGCAAGGGTTTAGCATGAGTCTTGCTGGAACATGGAAAAGCTGTGAAAAGTGTTTTCCTTTAATGGGACTGCATTGATCCTGCGGGTCTCTGCCATTCTTTTAATTGCATTTCCTTTTCTGTGTGAGTAATCGATATCGGTAATGATATTTTCTCTTCCAAACCCCAGAAACCTTTAGCTAGATTTGAGGCTAAATTGTCATGCAGAAAAGTGCTTCAAATACAGGGTTTGGGAGCAGTATAATCTACGTGTGTCAGACGTGTATTGCATTTACATACAGAGAAACGAGGTTGGTCCCTCTTGTGTGTGACAGTCAGAAAAGGCTGACGGGTGCAGTCAAATCTGAGGCTCAGCAAACAGTCATCCTCTAGCTAGGAGTCACTTTCTACTCAATAGTTTTAATCTTTTCTTCAAATGAAGGGTTGCAGCCCACTCTTCAGTTGCTGATATGCTTAATTCACTCCCAGGTGCCCACAGGGATCTCATATTTCATACTGGCTTTTGACATTTTGTATTTTAATTAAGCTTACCCTGTAGGAAATAAGATGTTAACAACTAGGTTTACCTCACTAACACAACAGGATGCCTAGAATGAAATCTGTTGCCTGTGCCCCTTCCAGAGCCTGCGCTTTTGTTGTGTGTGCCGTCTCGAGAGAGCCCGGGCAGGCTGCGTGCGCCAGCCAGAACAGGGTGTGCATCCTTTCTAGCTTACTGTTATTGCAACTTCATCGAGGTGGGAACATTTGTCTAGTTATACTGTCTCGTTGTCCCTGGGGAGAGAACCAGAAATGAAAATAGATTGTTTATTTGGGGGTAGAGGGAGAGAAACTTTCTTGCTTTCCAGGAAGAGTGCCTTGGAGAGCGCTGGAGTCGTGTTTAATTTGTCAGCACTGCTCACTTTGGCACTGTCCTAGAGCTGCGAATAGCGTGGAGTAAGGTTTTCACCCACTTTGCCTCATTTAGTGCTGGAGTCTGGTAACAGGGAACAGTATTTGGCAACTTGTCAGAATCGAAGGGCCTTTAATACCTTTCAGAATCAAAGCGCAGACATTCTGTCAAAAACCTGTGGGGTGATAACTTACTGCGCATCAGCTGTGGTGTGGGTTTGTGATCCTATTCATGTGGAGTGTAGGGTAATTCAGGTTGATTTAATCTTCTTTCAGTGGTGATTAAATCAGTTTAAATCGCCTCGTATTTGCCCTGGGATGTGTGTGTTGTCATGGGCTGGAAGGGCATATTTCATGGCTCTGAAGTCCCCCTGTGCAGTGCCAGAGCCCTGCTCCACGTACAGTTCTGCCTTCTGCCAGCTGGGGAATATCTGCCTCGGTTTCAGTTTGTATACTGCCTTAGCTGAAGCAGCCAGCATTTTTTTTTCTGAGCTAGTCACTGAAAATGCATAAAACCAGCTACAAAACTTCTAGCCTTAAAGAGCTTCCAGGCAATGTGTAAAGCAGAAGGTGAGAAGGGGTTAGGGCAGAAAGGATGCCCCAAGAAACAGTGGGACAGCTCTGGCTAGTGTGAGAGGGACTGATTTCAGCATGGCTTCCTAAAACCCCAGAGAAGGAGGAAGATCTTTGTGTTAGGCTGCGATGTTTTATCTCCTGTTTGCTGCAGTGATATCGCTTTGTTGAAACCTGCCATATATCCTGGGAGAGGAAAGCTGGTTAAAGAATGGTTTATCTGCAAGTGGTTTGCAATGTTTACCCCTTTTAATCCAAATATATTTGTTTCTTTTTGTTTTGAAAAAGGATAAAATGTATTGGCAGTGAGGAATGACTATTTCTAGGCTTGAACAGAACTGCTGTGTGATTATGTGGTTTTCTTCATTTGCATTATGGGAGGAGAACAATCTTCTATTCCAGGAGTGTAGCTACATCACAGGTGGCCTCAAAACAATTTTCAGCTTTGTCAAATATTTTTATGTATCAGATACATTGTTTAAATCTTTTCTTTGCCTCCATTCTCCGTTTGTGGTGTATGCTAATACTTCTTTGTGACATATAGATGTTGGAAACAGGAATGCATTAGTATTTTACAGCAGAGAGTGTTTGGTTTTGGGATGAGACCAGGGTAGCAATGCAGATACTTAAGCTACGGAGGAGGCTGAAAATGACTTTTTCAAGAGCAGTCAGAAAACCAGAGCTTTAACAGTTCAGTGCCTCACAGTGCTCCTAATATCAAGGAAAGAAGGAACAGGACTTTTGGGTGATTTTTCTTTTTCTCTCCCTCTTTTCTCACACTTGCCTTTAGTTGCAAACAAAATGACAGCTCTTTTGCAAGCTCCTAGCAGAAATAGTGGGGCTGTGCGGGTTTGCAACACCCGTGTGTTACTCTGGTGGGCTCACTTGAGCTGACTGTGGTAGCCAGAGATCCTGTGCTTCCTGCGGGAGAAAGGATGATCATTTACAAAAGCTGCTTCTGCCAGTTTCAATAGAACCCTGAAAAGACACAACCACGTTAGTGTGAAGGCTGAGCTGCATCATTTCCCTGCCCTCTTGAACTTGTTTTTCTGATACTGAGCTACTTTGTCTTTCACTTCTCTGACCTGAAACTCTCAGGTCACAGATGTTTGGAAAGTGATGAAGAGAAGTTGCCCGAATGCACAGTCCTATTTCCAGCACCGTGCGGTGTGACAAGCTGATTTAGATGTCCAGGTCAAATCATTCTTTTCAGTTGACTGCATCAACCATCCCGGGCATGGTTGTTATCTTCTCTGTTAAGGCTTCATCCTGGTGGGTGCTTTTTGTTATTTGGACTGTACTGGAGCATGGAGTTCAGGACATTGCTTCAGCAGCCTGTGACTGATGTGTGTCCCACTTTTGTTGTCAATGGGACACCAAGGTGCCAGCTTCCCTCTGGGTTGCCCAGACCCTTCCAATGCAGCATGTTTAATACAGCTAGGCGTGATGTAATACGACCAGGTAGAAAATAACTTCATGTAGGTGCTTCTAGAGAAGAGAGACTGAAAATGCTTTGAAAGTTGGTTGTTTTTTTTTTTTTTTTCTGATTCATGAAGCAGTCTAACTGGGAGGGGTTGGTGACTTTTTGCTTCAGGTGTTGTGTGCAGTCTCGATGGCTGTGTAAGCCTGTGAAGAGGTGAGAAGGTCTTTACGTAGCACTGTTGGTCTGGGGCTCGGGAGATCTGCTCTTTATTTCCTGGCTTAATCAATTTGTGCCTTAGCCTGTGTTCCCTCAGCTCTGTGGGGAAGGGACTGAGCCAAGTCTCCTTCCACCTGAATCGTTATGCAAAGTAGTTCTAATATTGGTCTTGATTCTGTAAACATTTCTGTTTACTCATTTGTGTCATTACCTTGAGTGGTTTCTCTTCAGACAGAACTAGGCACATGTGTTGCTGTTGTTTCTCAGCCTCAGCTATTTATCAGGCCTTGGTTATCAGAGCCTCTCACCCAGATAGTGTTAGAAAGTTAAATTACAGTTTTCCATTACTGCATTGGCAATTGCTAAATTTAAATCTAGAATGAAGTACTGTTCAATTCCCAAAGCTCTGCACAGTCTTAGTCTCTGCTCTGTTAATATTCATTTGTTAGATAGTATTTTCTTGAATTTTTTTTTTTTTTTACTAAAAAGGTCACTGACAGTCCGCCTCTGTGCATTGCACTGGTGGTGAAGTCACCTGAGACACCAGCTCTCATAGTTTCTGCTGTAGCTACAGTTATGAGATACAATCCAGGGGACTGTAGCCCCTCGGAGTGATGGTCTCCCATTACAGTGTGCTTTATACAGGCTTTGCTGAGAGCAATAACACCGAGAGTTTTGTTCACCCCAAGCAGGCTGTAAATAATGCAGTGTAGTTTCACACTGAGTTGTCTATGTATACAATGCCAGGGCAGATAAACTATATCATGGTACGGATAAGCTCTATTACAGTAAATAATGGCTCCCCAAAGTTTTGAAGTAGCGAATGTGCTGCCTGTCTCCTGGTTAAAGAACTAGGCTTGCTTAAATGAAGTGACTGTTAATCCTGAGATGCAAAACCTGCAGGGGAGGCCAAGAAGACTTTCTAGCCTCTGGTTCTCCAAAAATCAAGGGTTAGGGATTTTGGTTCAATTCGCCAGCTCTCCTGACTTTGGAGAGCTCAACAGCTGTGTAGGTTGGTGGCCAGCAGAGAGAGGAAAGACTGACAGAGGGGTACGGGCTTGCTCCTGGGCTGTGTTGGGAGGACTGAGGCCACTCTGGTACTCCAGAGAGCTTCTCTGAGAGCACATCATTATCTCATTCTCTCACTTTATATCTGACTCAATTAGTGAAGTTAAAATGTCATTTTCTGGGTCAGTGGCATGAGCTGCAAGTGTTTCGCTATCCCAGTGGGTGAGTGAACAGACATGTGCCTGAACTGTGGGAAAGGATAGCTGATGTATATCTACATAACTACAATAAATCAGAGGTCTGCCGTGCTAGGAATTGTACAAACCTGGAGAGCGACATTGTTGCTGTCCCAGATACTGCAGTTTCTAAAAATGAGTGAAATTGGGCTATATGTGGCAGAAATAAAGTAGTACCTTCCCTATTTCAGGTGAGGATGTAGCAAATGGGTTTAGGGCCATTTCTCATTAAGAATTTCAACTGATACTTTAATCAAACTTGAGATCTAATATAAAATTTCTGGCCAATTTCTCTTTAGCTTCTGTATTTGTCAAAATTTATGTATGTGAGCAATTTCAACATTTTCCTTGAAGATTAATTCCCCAAAAGGAAAAGACCTTTGCAAGCATGCAGAAAAGTAAACTGAATGATAGCTTATAATGGAAGTTTAAAAAAGGGTGAGCAGGAAGAGAAAAACTAGGTTAAACTGAAAGTGTTTTGTATAAAAAATGGATTTTAAGGTAATTAGAGTAGAGGAAATCTCTTTAGCATTGTACCTTTATTAAAGCTTGTAAAGTGATTTGAGATTACTTGGGCAATGGAACTCAAAGGGAAGCTTGTCATTGGATAGTGGAATTAAATCACTTTTTCTTTTTTTAAAATCTGAAACCAACATGCAATGTTGAGGATTTTTAATCTGAGCTGCGTAAATGTCAAGAATTAGTTTTTATCTGAGCAACGTGTTTATCAGAAAAATCCAGAAGTTCAAAGGAAGATAATGGAAGGCAAGGGAAGAGTTGGATCGGGCTTGCGAAGACATTTCTGTCACGGCATTGTTCTCTGGAAATAAGTAGTACCACTGTTCTCAGCTGTGCATAAAGAAAAAGTCAGGCATGCCCTGAAGCAAGCAGGAAAAGATCAGTTTAACACCATCCTTAATACTTTGAGCAGCAGCCAGGCGCCAGACTCCCAATCTGTGTTACAGGTCTATGCAGTTCCAGAGCCTGGATTCCCAGCCCCTGCTCCTTGTTTTGTGTAACCTTGCTTCTCAGAGGGGCTGAAATGGAGACCAAAATTCTTGATTTCCACATTAATTCATTTTCTACTTGTAATATTTTTTTTTCCCAAAAAACCCCTATGAACAGAAGTCAAAGTCTGTCTTGATTCTGACCATTGGTTTCCTCACTAACTAGTGTCTGTAGGATATTTTATTTTCTCTTCATGTTAGTCATGGACTACTTGAGACAATCCTGATTATACGAGTTCTGTGCCTCCCCTGGAGTCCTCTTGGCAGAAAAGCTAGCTTGGTGAACTCTGATCTTTCTGCTTTCTAAAAGCTGACAGCAGAGCCTGGAAAATGGCATGTTTCAGGGGAAAGGAGGGAATAAGGTATTAGATGCTGCCATAAAGAAAAGCACCCGAGAAAACCAGGGGAGCTGGGTGGTCAGGAGCAGGATTGATGCTGCAACACCAAGAAAATGTGAGTGCAGAAACCTGACAAGACAGTGGGTCTGTTACAGTGAAATTATCAATTTTTTTCCACTCTGTACCAATATAAGACATCAGCAGGAAGAAGGCAGCCTTGTGTGCAAGAATGAAGTTATTTAAATTCTGTAGTGGCTCCTTGCCACCTTCAGAGTGGGTTTGAGGGCATGGGAAGTTCATGGCTGAACTGTACTAAGTATTTTTTTGCAGTAGATCCTTTTTTTTTATCCAAGACTGAACTCAGCTCTAAGGTTAAGAGTGTTTGCGTTGTCTGTAAGAAATTGGAAGGTATTTTGAAGATAGGAATATATAAAATGTTAATTATAACTTTTTTCAATTTTTCGTTCAGTTTACTCAATGCAAGTGGTTTACAAAACCAGTCTGAATTTGAAAAAGACTTTGGTGTTGCCAGTTCTATGGCATTGCTTGCCTCTCTTCCATTTATTCTAGTGGGGAAAACATTGGAAATGTAAATTCTCACTGTGCTCTACTCAAGCATACTGAGATGGAAATGGGCTTTGCTCACAAAGATGGAAGCTGTCCAACGTTATTTATAGCGTACAGCGATTTTTCCTGAAGGAATGCCTGTTGTTAGAGACAGGATGAAGGAACTGGACAGGAAAAGCCTCGGGCTCTGTGGTGTGCAGGTCACTGGAAAATCCACCAATTTTCCTTAGTAATTTTGAGTGCCTTGCCTGTTTTATAGCAGGGAGGAGGAAGGTGGGTTGAAAGAAATCAGTGAGTATTCACCATTGTGGTGTTAAATGTTATAAATGACAGAACTAATTGCAGTCTTAATTACATTGGTATAATTCTGGAAAAATAGATTAAGGCGTTAAAGTTAGATGAGTGTAACAGCTATTAAATGAGTGAGATAAGAATCAGGCTATCATTTTATCTCTATGTAAGCATGGAATCTGAAGGCTTTGTAGCTTTAAACCGACAGATCTGGATATTGATATCTGGATATCCAGTTCGTTTTTTTTTAAAGCAGACTCTGAAATGTAAGCCAATGCACTTCAAGTGGTTGTCAGTGGTGAATGAGCAGTATTATCTCTTAGCACCCAGGCACAGAGCAGTGGTGATGTATTTTCCAAGCAAACCCAGACATTGTAATTCCATTACTGAGTTAAGTACAGTAATTGTTCGGTGTACTATGTCTACATTTCTTTTCCCCTCTGAGCTTGTTCCCACATCACGAAATTAATCCTTGTTTTGACCAAAGTGTAACACTCCTGGCATGCCTGCAATATTCCTGCCACCGTTGCTCTAATAGCACGGTGGCACTCTGTCATCAGGCTGCCGTCGTTTGGATAATCCATGGCTGCAATTCATCACTGATGTGCTATTGTTTTGATGATGTATGAAAGTAATGCATCATTGCAGGACTGCTGGCAGGAATAGCCCAGAGGCTGTCATGCTTTGTAAGAAGGGGGGGGGGGGAATTCTTTATAAATGTGAAAGAAATTAGTTATTTATGGGAGCTGATAAGGAGGGAGGTTAGAATGGATGTAGAGTGATGAGAGAGAATAGGATCTAGAGGTGATTTCCAGAGGTACCCAAATCAATAGGAGCTGCAGGTGTTTATTAAATCCTACAATTAGCAAAGGGAATTTCTATATTTCCAGTTGCATGCTTTAAGAGTAGTGTCCTTTCCCTGCCTTCATAACTGCTGAATGAGAGATTAAGGCACCATTTGGAGCCAGGAAACATGAACTCGGTGCGGGACTCTAACATCTTTCCTGTGTTAGTTCATACACAGAGAACAGACACCTGATGTTCCAATCTGTGTGTGCAGCTTTGTGCCCACCACTAGTGTCATTCTTAAAGTTAGATGAGTAACTATTAAAATCACAGTATTAATAGAGGGTCCTTTTATTTAATGCTGTACATTCACATAGTGGGAGGTGACCATAAAGAAATTCCAGGCTGTAGCCCTGAAGGAGTTTGACACTGAAATGCACGTGGCTCAGGCATCCAGAGTCACCGGCAGGCTCTCTGGGATGAAGGTCCTTACTGAACCCCAGCACCAGCCCTGCAAGGGAAGATGACTTGCTGCGATTATTTGAATAACCTGGCACAACAGGTGCTTTTTTTTTTTTTTTTTTTTTAAACCAGTAGAAATACAGTGTGTGTGAGGATGGGCTGCCTCTGGACATCACAGCAGTTACTCTTTTTAAAGAAAGCTGTGCGGAGACCTTTAATTTCATACAGTGTATTTTGTATTTTAGGTTTCTTGTTGCTTTTCATTTCAGATTCAGCAATCTGGCTGGTCTGGTGACATCTCCTCACATTGCCTCAGTTACTATCCCAAAGCATTCAGGTTTAGGAGGCTTTCTGCAGTCCAGAATTGTACCTCATTTCACCTCTTCTTATTTCTGACAGGCTGTAACTTCTTGCCTTTGACTGCTCGCCCAGGTCTCTCTGCTCTTTTCATTTTGAACCAGCCTTTCACACTCTCTCTCTCTCCATTTCAGGTGATTACAAAAGCTGATTGTCCTCAGATTTCTTTTCAGCCTGCCTCAGAAGCCCTGGTTTCTATTTCTAGCTTTTGATCACTAATTCTTTCTTTGGGAAAATGCCTGTCCGTGTTGTAGCCCATCTGATTAATATGGTTTGCAGTAATCAAGAGCCAGTACCTGGGTGATAGGATACAGACGTCATTATGTGAGGAGCGATACCTTCAATGCAGGCTTAGACATCTGGGATTGGTTTTTCGGGGAGAAAAGCTGACCAGAAAAGTATTTGTAAATTATTAGAGCATCTTGCAATTCCATTTGTTACCCGGGTTGCACTGTGAACACCATCCGTGCAGGGTGTGTGTTCTCCAGCTGCTGTGGAGCATCGCCATGTGGGTTGGCTTACTTCACCAGCGTCGTTATTTCCTTTGTAGCTTATGAATGGGCTCTGCTAATTATTGGGGCCAAGACTGTTGTTTAATACGCTTCTGCAGTGCCTGGCGAGGGCTTTCCTCCTCCCGTTGGAGGTCTCAGGGTGCTGCTGTAATGCAAAAAATATTCTCTCTGATTGTTTCCTCTCTGTCCTCAGCCTCCTTCATCTGCTTGTCGATCTCATCTCACCTGCTGCTTTCCTTTGTATTCCTTGTTTTTGCTTTTCTCTTCAAACAGTATAAACATAAAAGCAGTGTAAGCTAATCCTCACCTTGTACGTACACCCTCAAAACAAATCCCATTTGAAACAAGCAAAGCAGTGCCTCCCTGAATGTTATCTCAGGGCTTCAGTCTCTCTGTTTGGCTCCTGGATGTGATGCCAGCTCAGGTTTTGGCAGCTCAGCTGGTATAGATTTCTGCTTGTGATGATCCCTGCAAGGAAGCAGTGGTTGGCATATAGACATGCAGAGCAGAAATAATTTGTCCGACATCCATCTTTCTGATGTGTTAGGTGACAGCAGCAGTCCCCTGGAGAATGGTAATGCTAGAAGATGAGTTAGCAAGCTGAAGTGCGAATTTTGGAGACTTTTCAATGGTTGTGGCCTAATTGTCCTATGGATATGCGATCTGAATGCACAAAATAAAACTGAGGTGTGTGGAGTTTGACCAAAGTGATGGTTCAGTTCATCTTAAATTCTCTGAACACAGGAACTGGCACCAAGAGTGGCGTGACTCTGCATTGGGAAAATTGCTCACAATCTGAACGTGATCATTGTGGTTTCTGCACAGTGAGTGTGCCGTCAGGAACACTAGTACTGTGTGTGTTATCGGGTGGTGCCTCTCTTGAAAGGACCGTCCTCATTCTGAGAAGCCCTGGATGAGAGCTGAATAAACTTTATATTCAGTTGTGAGCTGCCTGGTAGAGGTGCGCACTGACCGGTCCAGTCGAGCGTGCCTCTGTGGATGCTTTCTGTGCTGTGTGAGGGACGAGGCGTTCAATTTAACGGGACTACAGATGTATAGGACAGAAAGGGGAATTTTGTCACTGCTTCCAAGTGATGGATTGAATACTTAGCTCTACGTTGTCTTGAATTTTTAATATGTAGCTGCCAGAATATTGGTTAGGCTTTGCTATAAGACTCTTTCCTGAATTCATCTCTCCAAACTCCTGTGCTGCATGTCTGTCAGGTTTTGAAAACTCCCATTTTGTTTTACAGAGAACCCGATGCCTGGTGTAGCTGCTTGAGCTAGTGTTGTGATACTGTGCTGTTGTAATCCACCACACGCAGTGTTCTGCAGATAAGCACGTTTAGCAGTTCCCTTCTTCCGTCTTGCGCCGAGCTTGGGCCAAAAAGAGCAAAACATCCAAAGCGAGCAAGCTGTCAGGAACATGCTGTTTCTGTGAAAGCTGAACCCACTGCAAGAAGCAAATGCAGGAACCGCTTTGGGTGTGCTCTGACTTGTATCGTTCACTTTGCTCTCAAAGCACCTTGTGGGCTAAACCAGCCCTCCTTCAATAAATATCCTCACGGCTCCTTTGCCTGCGGTACTCGAGTGCTGGGTTAGTGGAGTGGTCCTCTCACCTCTCCATCGAGGTTCAGTCATCCCAAAGTGAGACTAGGGTGTAGGAGAGTTGGGGAAAACAAGTGTCTTTTAAGGCATGGAGGGAAAAATGGGGAAGTCTGAGCCAGCTCCTTCAAAATCAGACAAAACTGGCATTGAAGTGTGGCAGAATTGTTTCAGTGAAATGTGAATTTTAATCTCAAGTGAGAAGAGAGTCAGAGCCTTAGAATTAAAATTAAAAAAGGCAAACTGTGACATGATGATTTCTTCTTCCATTAAGAAAACATTGTTTTAGATATGGGGCTTTTTAATGACTATGTTCAATTCCTTGAGAGAACCTGTGCATAATGAAATCTGTTTAATATACAGTATGAATGGTTCTGTTATCATACATATTTGTAATTAAGCACCTTTAAAAAACTGCTCACAATTAGAGTGTCAGTGCTTTCTTGGATGGTCTTAATTTCAGTAAGCTTTTGATGCTTTATGCATGAAGAATATTAAAAGGCACTTAGTCATCCGTGAAAATACATGCGTGGTATGTAAGGCCAGAGTCAAAAGGATAGATGAGGAACAGCAGCCAGAGGTGCCTGTTCTCATGGAAGGAGAGATTTAACAATTTTGAAGAGTTACTTCAAAAGCAGCAAAGTATGTGTATGTTAATATAATTTCAGATAATTATCTTCCATTAGCTAATTTGGGGCTCAGTGATTAAATGGCTAAAGCCTCACAAACGCTGCATGTGTTTGATGTGGGCCGACCTTATTGGCAAGTTATTTGTATATACCTTTTTGTTTGTGCCAAGTCAAGTATCCATTTGTCTGGGAGGAACCTGTCTGGCTGATTTGGGTTTTTTCTAGGTGTGGGGTGGTTGTTTTGTTTGCATTTTTAGTTCACTTCCTACATAAATGTTAAACAGATGCTGATTTGAATGGTAGCCTGGTATATTAATTACTGCACATAATGAATCTCAGAAAATGTAATAAAGGACTAATTGGTGTCAATAAAAGTAACACTGACAAATGCCTTCTTGTGTAATATAAGCAATGTTCGGTCTCACATAGACAAGAGAGGGGGGGGAAAAAAAATCCACCTCCCATGGGAAACACTCTGCTGTTTGATTTTCCTCTGGAAGAAAGGCTTTAGCTGGATGCTAAATAAACAAGACAGGGAGCATATGAAGTACAGGTGTTCATCAGCCTTGTTGGCTCTTTGCATTTGATTTTATTGATTTCTGCCCAGGAGTATTTGTTTTAAGCTCAGGAGAATTTGAGCTCCAACAGTGATATTGAAACCAAGGTGATGGCACCTTGGCTGTTGTGTTTCTTTCCTGCTGTAAGGGAAATATATCGCAGGGCGGTGTCCTGCTTCACAGTCCCTAGACACAGCGCTCAGGGTGTTCCCGTGGCCTCTGGAGGTCCTGGATGTGGTCGGGGGCACCAGACGTTGAATCTAAACCTAAGGGTGGTTTTGGGCATTGTGTGGCTCCGCTCACACTGCCTTAGCTGGGCTTGATTTCACATCCTGTGGAAAGGGATGAACTTGATGGCTGGTGCCACAAGATGCCGAGAGCTCAGCTCCTGGTGAAGTCACGATATTCAATGGAAGTGGCTCATCAGATGACTGTTGTAATTTCGTATCATTCCTTTTCTCTTTCCCCAAAGCTCAGGACTTCTGTCACGCATGGGAAAAGCAGAAATGACTGAGAAGCAGGTGCCGAGAGAGAAAAGGAAGAAAACCATAGCTTTAGAGTTGTTATTCTGCTTTCCTTTCCTGCACTCCAAATTCTCATGTGTTGACATGTTCTATTTTCATTGCCTTGCCAAAAAGTCTTTCTTCCAAATGTATTTATTAGCACCCAGCTGCCCAGGCTTTCTTGCACCAGCCTCTTTTGCTCATCAGGCTCTTGTGGGATTTGCTAGTAGCTTAAGGAGGAGTTATCAAGGTCAGTGTAAAAATAATGTTGTGCTCTGATGCAGAATTTTTTGTTTTGCCTAGTGGCACTGATAGAGGCTCAGTTACAATACTGCTGCCTTGTCTGCCTTTCACCTGACAGTATAAATTTCAGTTCAGGGTAATGTTTTTGACATGTTCTTTATTTCCTTTATTTAAGTCTTTCTGGTTAAATTTCTTTCTTGTTCCATTCTCGACAAGTTTCTCTCACTGGTTCGTTAGTTGAGGTCCATCTCTTCTCTGCCCTTAAGAACATTTCTACTGCACCCTTTGGTTTGCTTGCATGCTCCTACCCTTAAAGCCCCCCCACCTTGAGGAGATTTCAGGTGAGGTTTGCAAGGAAACGGAACATTGGAGACGTGCAAGAAAGCTCTGAAGGCAAAGAATGAATTTAGCAAGCTGGGTGGTTTACTCTTTCTTTCTTTTTATCCCCCATCCCAATTTAAATGTCAACACTAATTAAAATTTCCCTAAAATTAATCCAAAGCTTGCTCAGAACTAAAGAAAAACCCAGGCTTTTTCTTTCTTTTGCCCTTTCTCCATTGGCTTCTTTCCCCCTCCCTTCTTCCCCCCATCCCATCCTTGCTAGTGGAATTCAAAGGTTTCCAGCAGACCCGTTTCAGGTTCACTGCATTCACTACTGTCCACTAGACAGAAGTTCACGGCACTTCTGTTCCCCCCTTCTGCCACTGACCTGCTCTATAACCTCCCCTTTACCTGTGCAGCGTAATTATATCTGTGATGGATTCGGGGCCGCGATGGTCCCACAGGATGTGTCTGTACCACACCAAGGATCCGGGGCTGTGGTTGAAATTTTTATTCCTTTCAGTAATTCATGTGCAAGCAGTAATTGGCTGAACAATGGGGATTTGGAACAGGTTTTAAAAATTCACATGCTCTCTCTTTCTGTTCTCTTCTGGAGCAGTTTTCCAAAAGAAATATGTAGTTAGACTTAAATAAGGACCAATGTGTGTATAGATTTTTTTTGCATTTTCGTATTCATACCTTTGCTCAATGATGCAGATAACTAATTTAGCAAAAAGCATAATATCCAGAAATGGTTTTTAGTATACCTGCATATGTGCAAAATGCTTGGTATTTGGGTCTAATTTTGTCTGTAGCCTTTAGCTACAGGAGTATTATTAATAAAGCTCCGTGTTGTGTATCTGCAGATGTTCCAAGATCTGTTTTCCTGGGGAGTTATATGGGATACTAAATTCTCATGCAAGCAGTCTCTCCACCACAATGGTATAAAATCATAGAACTTGGATAAATCCACCAAAGCAACGGAAGGAATACGGTTATTTTAGGCAATAACTTTAATAGAATGGGCATATACAAAGCAATAAACGTCCCTTCAACTTTACAAAGAGCCTGGCAAGGGTCACAGCACAAGGTGTTTATTACTGTAAGAGTCATTAGTGCTGAAAAGACAGATTTCAAGGCATTTGGATCGTCACTATCAAATGTCATCTTTGATATAAAAATGTAAATTTCACAAGTATCTGTCGACTCTTTGTTATAATTTAATTATCAGAACAAGCACTTTTTCATCTAGCGGATGCTGCTCTCAGCAAATTGAAAAGGGAGGCAATTAACAACTGCTGGTTTTCCAACTGCACGGGACTGCTGCAGCTTCTTGTTGTTTTAACAGGTACATGGAGTGATGTTCCCTTGTGGGATCAGCCTAAAAACCTGCATGGTTCTGGAGTTCTTACCCTTCAGGCTTAACAACTGACTTACGGATTTGCCCAGCTTCATAAATTATGGGCAGTGGTGGAAAGTAAGAGGCAAAAATAGATTCAGGAGGGACTCTGACTTCTTTATAAAATCAGTCTGAGAGAATTTTGTAGATGTAGGGCTCAGTTCACCCTTGTAACTCTGAGCTGGCTGGAGTTACAAGGGTCGTCTCTTTGACAGAGGTTTTTCTCCTGCCTCCATATAAAATCTGTGGAGTCCCTCATGTCCATCAAATATTTCAGAAAGCTGCTGTGAAACTTGGTTTGATATGTTTTCAGAGCTTGATACTTCGTCAAGACTGCTAATTCATGTCTTTAATAATTTTTAAGATCTTGGGGATACGTATCAGTCAGTCATTGCTGGGTTTGTATTTCCCAGGTAGGGAAAGGATTAAGAATTGACTTTGAAACCAGAAAACATGTTACCACTTATGAAATAAATGAACAAATGAAATTATTGCATCAAATCCTCCAGGTGTGACTTGTCAAGGATTAGCAATGTAACTGATCTGTAGCCTGATTTCTGTCGCTAACTTTATAGAACCAGGTACTTTATGGACAAAGTAATTGACTCCCGGATGCCAATTGTGCCTTGTACTATGTAGGTTTTATAGTGCATACACATTATTTCATCAAATATGGGTTTGCATTTTAAATGCAAAATTCCCCTTTAATTAAGTCTGGTAAAAACTGAAGATCTGTTTCCTGAGATTAAAAAAAAGAAACCAACAAAACCCAAATGCTCAGTACCTACCCACTGCACAATAGGAAACTTGGATCCCTTTGGTCAGTTTGTCTATGCAGTGTTATGTTATCAAACACTTTAGAACAGAAATAAGAAAATGGTGCTTAGCTAATTAAATCAGAGTATAGCTGCACTCTTTCTAATTTTCTTCTTTTACTTGCAAAAGCCATAGGGTGCTGTGGGTGCTTGATGCTTACAGGATCAAAGCCAGATGTGCTTTTTCTTGCTCATACGGTCTTAAGCTGTGGTGCTTTAAACTGTGGAGAGATTCCTGAAGCTCAAGTATGTGTCAGGTAGCGATATGAGGAAGAAAAAAAAATCCATTATAATTTGTGTGTGTTGCTCTGACATACACAGTAGATGATGCTAACTGAATGGTTTATGGAAATGAAGCCAAACAACTGGCAATAAAGATATTATGCCCAGAAGTGCCCAAGTGTCACCTGGCAGAAGCTGACTGACAAAGTATAATAAATGTTTGACATGTCCTGTAAGTACAAGACACTTGGTCAAAATGCATTTGAGTCACAAAGCCCCCAGGGCACGATGAAGTGTAACAGCATCATTTCCATTTCCCCCATTTGCTTATCGTGTTTTATTGTTGGGATCTTTCAGCTGTAGATTTTTGAGCTCTAAATTCACAGTTTAAAGCACGGGGCTTCAAAAAGTGTCAAAGGACTGACTCTCTTAGACGTGAAAGATAGATTTCATTTCTCATGTTTATAATTTTCCATCCTTTCGGCACAGCCACAACTGGTGCTGAAAGCTTTCTGGTGAATCAGGGGCCCCTGGAGTGGAAGGGGAAGCTGTAAACTCTGCAAGGGAGAGAAAGGAAACAGAGGGCACCCAGAAAGAGTTGAAGTGGAGACAGCAAACCCAAAGGGAGGGACACGCTGTTTTGTTGCATTGTAGTAGATGAAACTTTGGTGAAACCCGTGATTTGTGCAATCCGATGGGCGATCGTAGATCAAAGAAAGCAGCAACAGCTGAGTTTGTAATAGCTTGCCTTCAGGAAAAGGCTCCTTGGCCCCCCTTGTTCAGGTGGATGCAGGTCATGTGGCAGATTTGAGAGGATGGGATGCGGTGCCGGCTGTGATTCATCAGCTGCTTCCCTCCTGGAGAAAAAGCAGAAATCAGCCCACAAAGCAGAGGGAGGGATGCATGGGGAAGCTCTTGCAGGAGCAGCGGGGAGCAACTGCGGGTGAGAAAATAGAAATAAGGAGGCAGGAGCTGCTTTAACTTTTCTGAGCAGAAAGTTGATTGATATTGAAACAATAAATGCACCCCTGGTGCCAAGGACTGAAATACAGATATTGATGTGGTGCTCTGTAGATGAAACAGCTTGTGAGGGGAAAAGCGGAGGCTGCAGCGGGTGCTAGTGCTGTGTAAGTGTTGCTCTGCAACCAAATCCTTGTTTATTTTTGGAGGTCTCTCAAACTATAAGAAAACATTCCCCGTAAGTCTGTCTGCCATAGGCATGCTAGCAGGTTCCACAGAGTAACAACAGTGCTGTATTGAATCTTACGCTAACTCCTTTTGAATTAATTCTGAATGCTGCTTTTCCAATGGCTTTCTCAGCTCAGTAGTTCCTTACGCCTGTAGCTGTAGTAAAACCTGAACTGTGCTCCCCATTGCTGGGTTGTTTATTTTTGGGGGCTTGCGATAAAGTGCAGATAATGTTGACAAGGACAGTTTCAAATGTGTGTATGGTTTTTATCCCATTTCAAATGTCTAGAGGCTTGTTTCATCTGAAAATTAGTGTGAAAGCAGGCAGGAATCCAGGTACGGACTCCACCTGGAAGGGTCACAAATCTAACATAGCATTTGTTAGTGGCCTGGAGGGAAACTCTGCTCGCTTGCTTTTAGCAGCGCAGTTATTTTCCTCCTCTTCTGGGTCGATTATTCACATAGTAATAATAAAAATTTTCTTTAGATTAGCAGTGAAAATAGGTAGGAGGGAAATCTGAAATACGAGCTGGTGGAATATGAGAGGGACAGAAGCAGGCTCAGTGCTGTTAAATTTGAACTCATAAAAAAGCTGGTTGGTTATTCTGGGCATGCATGTATCCCTGCACAGTTCGATATATGTTTGCCCTTGCTCTGTTTGTGCAATAGCCGAGTGAAGTTTAAATTCTGTCTGCTTATTGCCAATGTAACCAAGCCTGAATTCAAGGAATAGACTGTAATGAAGTTCATGGACCTGATTATTTTTAGTTGACCGTTAGGAGCTTTGTCCCAGTTCAGTTCCCTGTGGACAGTTGTCCAGGTTACAAACCTGCCATTACAGTTGGCACTAATTGGGCCCCTTGTCACAGTCATAACACGGTTTCCAGTGACTCAGTGGCCCAGGTGTTTGAACCCTTCTCTAGGTAAAAGCTCGTTAGGCTCTGATGGTATTTGTTCTGAGCGTAGGGACTCATTCGGCAGAGGCACCTTGATGAGTGGTAAGTAGTGCAGTGGAAAGCAGGGGGAGGTAGTTATGTCATCGCCTTCCTTGGAAAGTGACAGTATCGCTGCCTTTAGTGACGTTTCTGCAAATACTGAGCTTGTGTGTCAGCATGAAGGGACATTTTCCCGGGAATATCTCGGCTGGTTTGCTGCTCTGTTATGAAGCAGCTGGGAATCTGTCTGAAGCTGTTGGTGTAACGTGATGATCGTTTCTCTTCCGTTACCCAGTCTCACCCTTCTTCCCTGTCCCAGAGGCAGGAGGACCAGGTCCCCTCCCCTTGCTTGGGACCGTGATGCATTTCTTAGCAGCAGTTGCTGTCTTGGCTGAGTCTGGAGGTCCACCTGAGCCTGATCTTCAAGGGCGATCAATCCTGGATGCTCCCGGGATGTGTTGTGAGCTAAAGGACAGTCTGCATAGAAGTTTTCTGTATGTGAAGCTGAATACCACCTCAAATCTAGGCTTGTTCTATTTTATACTATTTTATTATTGCCTCTCAAGCAGCTCTTGCAGGCTCCACCATGCAGAAAAGCGAGCCAGTAAGGGCTAGTTTGGTGATTTGTTTTCAGTGAATTGAGTTCATAGAATTAAGCTTGTGCTGTGTTGTGTGGTGAAACCTTGTCCTGATGCAAAGCAGTGGAATTATAACAGTGGACGTGAATATGATATTCCTTAACCCACTGAAGAAAGGTCTGCTGTCTTCTAGTAGAAGGACTGTAGAGTAAATCTTTCCCTCCAAGGTTTAATCTTCTTTCTCAGTTTTATAACTTCTGTTAATCCCTTTGGTTCCTGTGTACTTTATTTCAACAAATTTTCCATATGTAGGGCAAAAAACAATTTTCTACTGCGTGGCTTTCAGTTGTAAGTCAATAGCAGATTTATTGGTGTTTTCCAGCAGTATGTTAAAGATACTTTTATTTATAACTGGCCAGGTACCTGGTAACTGGAAGGATATTTAAGCAATTAAATGTCACCCTTGCCTAGAAGGAGAGATAGTACTGGGAAGAGATTGGATTTATTCAAATTTGTGGACGATATATAGCGGATCCTCGTGGTTTGTTTTTTTTTTTTTTTTTGTTCTGTGCAGTCTGTAGACTTAGAATTGATGATAGATATGCAAGATACTCTTTGTAAAAATAATTGGTCCATATTTCTGGGGCTTGGTGATTAATAAGTGATGAATCATGTCACAGGTGGTTTTATGTTGCATATTAAGTGCTTACCAGGCATTTATTTACAACAAGTGTCAGTAATTTATATGCAGGAACGGGTGATGGGCAGGGAAATATGTGCTAATCCATTTCCAAATGAACAGTTTTGGAAATCCCATTCCAAAAGTGATGTAGTCTTTAGAGCCTATGTGATTTTCATTAAGGGAAAAGGCAGAAGTTCAGGCAGCTTGGGAAGCTGTCAGCATAGCTGGGTTTGTACTTGGGAATGTTATTCCCAGGGACAGGATGTCCAAGGAAGAGCAAAGGACACCAGGAGTGGTTCCTCTCCATCCAGACAGTTGACGTGGGATGGCGGAAACAATGAAATAATCAGTAGGAATTTAGAAAAGAAATGGAGATGAGGCATTAGCTAGAGAAACAAGTGTGGTTAGATTTTAAAATTATTCTTATTTTTTTATTGAGAGAATAAAATACGTGGGTACTCTCTAGGGAGGGAAGAGGGTATACTGGATGAAGGGAAGAGCGAGCCAAGGGGTGAGAAGGGAGATCGGGAGGTTGAGTGAAATACTTGCGGGTGTAAAGGAGGAGAAGGGAGAATATTCCTGGGGCTGTGCTGGGGAAGAAGGAAAAGCTACAGGATGGAGGGAGAGTCTGAGGAGGAAAACCAAGACAAGTCACTGGCAGTCAGTTTTCTGCTGGTGAAAAAACCCCAGACCCATGGTCTGTTGTGTGTAAGAAAGATGGGACTGGGATGGGGGAAGGCTGGCAGATGGCGAGGAGTGGCTGCTCTCAGGAACTTATTGCAAAGTTATTTATCCTAAGGCCCCAAGGGTAACACAGAGAAGGTTAATTAAGAGCTGAGCTATCCACTATTCAAGGTGGAACTGTACTTTAAACAGGCTCAAGTAATACAAGCTTGGCTTTAGAAGAGGTCTCAAACTCCAACAGCTGTCTGGCTTTTCTCCCTTTGCTCTTTCCTTAATCTGTATTTGTGTTGCTTGATTATTTTTTTTTTCCCTGCACCTTCTTCCTGTCCTGCCTGTAAGACTGAGCCCAATTAATACTGTGATGTGTTTACAAACCCAAAATCTCCCAACCCGTTTCCCAGTAATCCCACAGGGCGTGCGCTTCGTGGTCTGTGTCCGCGCTGACACCATGATGTCTCCTGCGTGGTGCATTGCCATGGAGATGGGGATTGCCATGGCAACTTGCACCTTTTTGAAGGCAGCAGCAGAGGCTGAATAGAAGGAGCTTTGCAAAAGTGAGATAGCAAAATCTCAGGATCTGATATTTAAACATCAAAAAGAAGCCCAAAATTTTCCTGGTCTGGCATACTTCTTTGCTTTGAGAGTAACCAAAGCATTAAATGCTTAAATAAATGGAGTTTTCTTAGTTTAAGAACTCGTAAATAATCTTTTGACCAGGCTTGGCATTCACAAGAGGGCTTAACAAAAAAGGAATCTGTTTGGGAACAGCCGCCGTGGAATTGCAGTTGCTGTCCATCCTGCTGCTGCCAGTGGGTTTCAAGGCAGTCGGTTCACTAGATGTCATTGCCCCGCCACTGGCCAAGGCAGAGCCCATCAGAGGTGGTGATAGTGCCTCCGGGGTATTTAGGAAGCGGGGGATTTGCATTTCATCAGTGTGGTGCTAGGCTGGTTTTTTCTCTTTGCCTTCCTCACTGTTGTTTTTCTTTCTTTCATACTTACCATTGGCTTATTTGGGAAAATAACATCTTCCCAGCCCCTTCCATGGCTACTTCTGGTCCTTTACTGGGTTATACAAAACAACAAAATTTACTTAAAAGCCTGCTCTTAGGAAGGAGTTTGTCCTGAGTGCAGTCCGGATGGTTAAAGAGGTTTGTTGTGTCCTGGCACTTGCTGCAGTCATTTCAGTTCAGCATATTCAGGCTAGTGGTGATTGGTAAATGCACACACACAATTTAGAAATCCTTAGCACTTAATTCTTAGGAAGTGCGGTTGCTCAGCAAATGTTATGTTGTGCCCTTTATTTGGCAATCATGAGACAGCAGTAAATTGCCAGAAATGAGTTCAACTGGAGGGGAAAGAAAAAAATAAGGCGAAGAAAGGAGGAAACCCCCCAGGCTAGAAATTACTATATACAAACCCACATACATCATTTCACTGTAAAGATGTATTTCAAACCAATTCAGAAAGATTAAAGTTAGCAACTTTACAATAAGATGATTTTTCTGTCTTTTCAGTTAATAGCATGATAGATATAACTTTCATCTCTGGGAAGTCAAGCTCTTTTCTCTTTCCCTTTCAAGTGGTATTTTTTGAAAGGTGCAATCAGTTGCTTTTGTTGCAGGCATCGCAACATGTACTTTCTTGTGCGAGTTAAAATCGATGTCTGATATAATCTCTGTTGGAAGTCAGAAATGGAGCTGCTGGTTGCAGCTACTAAGCGAAATTTTGTGAAGGTTCACTCTGGCAGCATTCCTTTCCAGATGTTTGAATGTCTGAAGCTTTATCCCTAAAACAACCATGGCAAATAAGTTTTAAAGGCCTTGAGTTGTTACTGGGAAGTTTGCATGTCAGTGCCTTATTTTGATGTCATCTCTGACTTCCATATTTGCGTTTTAAAAATACTACAGGGATCACTACTGGGACTTTACCTACTGTAGACCTGAAATTGGGGGCCTTCCACATGGGAGGCTGCTTGGTTGTATTTATTTGTATTGGCAGGAAAATACTTGCCGGTTTGGAAAGCAAAGATTCGGGAGATGATGATTGTGTTCATTTTAAACTTAAAGAAGTAAATAACAATCTGGAAAGATGATTCTTTCGAGTGGTGTTGATAGAGTATCTGAATAATTTAAGATGCTTCCCAGGAGGTCTTCCAGACGAGCAGACTCCCAAGCTTCTTGTTAAAGAAGAAGAAATAATTCAGTGCCGTCTGCTCGTGGGATGTCCACAGACAGATCATGATTTTAGTGGCGAGGTCCTCCAGCTACTCTTCTGCTAGACACGATTCCGTGTGTGGAGTTGCATCTCTCTTGGATTGTAAAAGAGATTTGGATTGAGCCCGCGAGGAGAGCTTGGCAGAGTCTGGGCTATTCATACTACAAGGTGTCTAACCAACAGCAAAATATCAAGTCTAATGTTCCACAGCCTGTTCTGTTCTGGAATTAATGGATGGGCAAAGGGTCATTGTGGTTGCCTGGGAGAAAAATCGAGCTTGCTTTCTTACAGACACCATGGGACCCTGCAGAGAGGGCTGTCTTGTAGGCGTCACTCAAATCTTTGCTGAGCCTGCTTCAAACATAGCTCAGTTTTATTAGCTGCCTTTAAAAAATCTGTCTTAAAATAAAAAAAAAAAATCAAAATACCTGTCAGTATTTTAAGGACACTAGTGAGAGGAAAAATTGTGGCTGATCAGATGCTTAATTTTTGCCTGCAGCCTGGCCATATAAACTGTGATGATAAAATTAGCTGGACCACAAAGAGCAAACAAAATAAATGGATATTTTACAATATGTAAACAATTACGGAATGACATTTGGCTTTAGGTTAATTTCCCTGCCTACTCTGGAAAATTGCCATCTGTAAGCAAACATATTGACTAAATTATTTTTCAATGATACAGAAAAAAGAGCTAAACTACTAGCATTTCAGCTAATGACATCAGCGTTATTATGGCATTATGTTAGCTTAAAAGGCAGGTGGAGAAGTCAAATTCATCTGCTATGCTAAGCTGTCCTGCATAAAGAAAGAATTCATTTTTTTGATGTATTGATTCTGGGTGGATTGCTCGCCAAGAAGATGCTCACATCAGCTCATCTGAATTCATACGTGGTGTTAGAGGAGGAAACCAACATCAATATTCCGGCACTTCACAGACCGCAGCCTGCATTGGGGCGTGAGTCAGATTCATTGTTATGTACTGTGTGATCAGGAATGCCTTCGCCCCCCTTGGCCAGTGGACATTAAACCTGAAGTATTTGGGTATAAGCCCGTAGGATGTCTGGAGACAAGCTGTTTCTGGTGGTGCCAAGGTCCAGCTTGTGCAGAGCAGAAGCATCTCTGCTGTCCAGCTGGTGGTGCCTCGTTCAGTGGATTCCCTTTGGCTGATGTTGGGGTTTTTAGGGCTGTAGAAATGAAAGGAGCTGTGTTCAGAATCCGCTGAATTTGCATCGTCCTTTCGTCACTGTATGAACTCGAGCAACTATGATGTTGTAACCGTAAACGGCACATAGGAAGGATGCTTTTGTGTCTGGGTTTGAAATACTGACATCAGGTTTGAACCATGTGTCCCTGAAAAACAAGTCGGAAACACTTTGCTTTTTCTTTTTTTTTGCTCTGTTTTATATTTGTACAGCTCCAGCCGCAGACTGGAAAGGCATATATGTCCAAGTATCAATCCAGAAAGGCAATAGCATGAAAATACTGTGTAACTCAAATATTTCAGTCATGTGCAGCTCTTAATTTAATGAGGGTGAATAGTCCCATTTTTCTACAGGAAGACTACTTCAAAGCCTAAAGTTAAGAACAGTTTGTGGTTTTTTTTTCTGAGTCTAGACAGTAACAGAATTAACTTGTAAAGATCTGTATCTAAAGAGACAGATAAATGTTTTATTGTGTTTCAGGCCAGTGCTGATCAGGATGGCTAAGCATTAACGGTGAGAGGCTGGATTTTGTATTTCAGTGAAAACCCATCAGGAAGGAGAGACTTACAGGATGTTTCCTTAGTTACACTCTGACAGTCATTTTGATATTGTCTTTGACTTCTTGCCCCATTTCATTTTCAGTATGTAATATTTAAAGAAAAGAAAAGCAAATTGCCATTTTTGGATCATCAGCAATGAAGCACTACATTTTTTAACATGAGAAAAAAATAAGCTGCTGGAGTGCGGCACTGAGCTGCAGCCTGCTCGCTGATGCCTGGTAAATTGTGTAATGGCTTCAGCTCCCCTTCGTTGCTATGGCTGTTGGCTTCAATCTGGTTTTGTGGTTTGATTAAAATAACACTTTTTTGTAACTTGTCAATTGCCCATTGTTGGATAATAGAAACAAACTTTTTTTTTTCCCCCCCAAGCTGAGTCAAGGTATCTGCTGAAGAACAAATCACCAAAATAGCTAGATAACTGGTACAGGAGGAAAGGAAAGTAAAATCTAGGACTTGAAACGTTTTGCACAGAAAATCAGCGGAGGAGAAAAGCTGCGGAGGTTTTGTAGAGTGTTTAACGCCTTGAGCTAACCTCACCTCTCTTGCATGTTAAAGTCCCAGTGAAAGGAGGACAGTTTGCTTTTCACCAGACACTGGTGCCATGTCCCTTTTGTCCAGTGGAATTATTTGAGAATTTTGAAGAAAGCTCTGAAGAGAGACTGACAGTAAATTAAGGTAAAACTGTCACATGTTAATTGCTAGAAGACACTGATGAGCACTGCATAGGAAATGTGAATAAAGGATGGAACACTCTTCTCCAAAGGCTGGGATGGTGTTGGCTTGTCTTCATGCAAAGCAGCAGCCTGTTTTGTGCAGGGTGTCAGATTTAAATAGAGGAGAGAAATGAAAGTTGGGTAAAGAAAGAAATATTGTTCCCATTTTACGGCTGGGGAGTTTTAGCACAGGCAGATGAAAGAACTTACTCCGTCTCATACAGGAGCAGTCAGAATCTGAATTCAGATTTAGTTCCAATAAGCAGCTTTTATCGCAAGATTGTTTTTCTTCTTTTTATAACTTGTAGTTATAGCATGTGCATAAATAACCAAAAGGCGTTTAAAAATGGAATCCCTCTGCTTCTTCTGTTCCATTACTAATTCTAATCCTAGTTACTCTGGCCAGTTTATTATCTCAAATATTTACTTTCCACTATAAATGGAAATGGCTTCTTTCCCTTCATGTTTCATGGCTATGATATCCTCTAGTGTTGTGTTGGTTCTTGGTACCTGTGATACATCACAATCTTAGGATGTTGCTCTTTGTAATAAATTAAATTGGCTATAATAGGAGACTTAAGTATGTATAAATTTTTTTGTAAGTAAACTGGACTTTGTGTAGATGGGATTGATTTCAAAATAATTTATCCTGTTATGTAAGTTGGTGTAAGAACTCATAATGTGAGAGGAGGAGAATAACCATCCAGTGTCATTCTGGGTAGACGGTGTATTTATAGGGACATTGTTCAGAGAACAGTCTGAGCTGCGATTTACCAGACACCTTCCTGGTTTGATGCTAGTCATACTGCAGTCACTTAGGTCCTCTAAAACCTTGCTGGAAAAAGGGGAAGTTTGGATCAAATGATGCTTTAGGCATTGGTGGAGATAAAAAGCTCTTTTTATGCCAATTGTCACAGAGAAAATAAGTTTTCTTATAGTATGACTTTGAGGACCTTCTAAAATATTCCACGAAAATGAAAAGCTTCTGTTGGTGTTCTGATGCTCCAGTTACAGTTTCAATATCAGGTTTGTTGCTCCTATATTTCTCCAAAGCAGAAGTATTGATCCCAACACAAAGTATTGGGGACTCATCTCGAGTCGCAGTTTCATACATCTGTTCTGTGTTTCAGTTTTATAGCAAACATTTTGACATCGAGCCATTGAGTTGACTGACAAATATCTAACAGCTTCTCTGTATGCTGAATGTCAAACTTAATGCAGATCTGAATTTATTGCTGACATGCTGCTGTGCTGCAAAAACAACAGATGGGTCAGTGGGATGGGTCATGGTTTGGTTGCTGCTCTTGGACTTGCTGAAGTGGGACCTCTGGTGTACAGCAGGATGATGGGGAGGGAGGGTGGGTTTCTTGGTGAGAGACAGAAGTTGCTGGCTGCTCTTTGGAGTTACTGTACTCTGCCCCATTTTGGGGTTTGAAGAGGGCGAGTTGGGGGAGAGCAGGAGTTCTGGGTGGTAGGGTGCTGAACTGAGCACTCCTGCTGTCGCTCTGACTTGGGGTGGCAGCGGGCAGAGGACCTGAACTAGGAGGAGAGAAGAATCTAGCTTCGCAATTCAAGTGTATTATTTTTACTTTTTCTCCTGTAGTGATTTTCCTTTTTTTTCCTCTTGCAGATAGTGCATTTGCAACATATTCTGTGTGTATATGTGTTGCTGTGTGCTGGTATTTCAGAAGATGGCTTCACTCGTTGCAGTGAAGGCTTGTGCCAGTTTGCTCTACTCCTCCTTGTCCCTGCTGAGCCATTGACCTGGTCCCTGGGTGCACTGACTAGGGGAGAGATGAACTTCATCCTTATGCCAGAAAGTCTCCTTGTGCCTGAGGAGCGGACCTGTCAAACACGGTGCTGGTGAGACAGCTTTAGATGATCTTTTGGGTATTCAGATGGTCAGTGCTGCCCAAGGCAAGTGACAGCCTTAATATCTGTAAGAGGATCAGCCTCAGATCCATCATTCAACACAGATATCTGTCACACAGAGTGACACCGCCTTGCTACTGCGGGAAATCCTGCAATCCAGAGCATGAGTGTGATGGGTTTATCCTTATCCTGC